>JARQOC010000002.1:694435913-694913210 GCA_033576535.1 Allobates femoralis | reverse complement strand
CCTTTGTTCCCGGGCTGTAGAGCGGGCTTTCTCTCCAGGGGACTGTGCCTCACAGGATTCTGCGCCTCCAGGGAGCCCAAAACCTTCAGGGAAGTGTCTCTGTCTTTTCTGTTCTTTACTGCTTGGCTCACTCCGGCCTACTCTTGGTCTTTTCTGGTCGGCTCACTCTGGCCTACTGACTAACTACTTCCTGTTTTCCCCTTATGTACCTAGTCCGTTACCTTGACTACATCCCACCAACTTGTGACTGGCTCTACCACCCCTTGCCCGCCTAGAGTCCTGGGCTCCAGGTTAGGTCTTATGTCTGTGGGTGTGTGTTATGAAGGTGTTTTGTGTAAAACCTGTCACTATCTCCTGGCTGCGGTTCCTACCTGTGGCCACCCTGGTCGCAGGGGCGCCACAGAAAAGCCTGGTAAAGCCCAGTATGTTGAGGACTTGTATGGTTGTTTATTCACAGGAAAGAAGAGAAGCCGCAACTGTGCAGAGACTGTGAATCCTGCCTGAAGGTACCTATATGTACCATGCGTTAACGCATGTGTTTCCCTTAGGGCCGTATGTTAAAAAAAAACGCATGCGTTTTTTTTTTACTGCACCCAAAAACGTTGCTAGCAACATTTTTTGGAGCCCAGGAAAACCGGATGGCCGCTTTTGAATAACGCAAGTGCACCTAAGTGCACCATCCGTTAACGGATCAGTTTTTGGGAGTTTTACAAAAAAAAAAATTTTTCATCACTAAAAACGGTTCAGAAGCAAAAACGGTTGGGCTATGTGACCCTGGCCTTAGATAGATAGGTTTAGGGAGTAGGGACTAGTAATATCAGCCCTTTTTAGGGCTGCTCTATAGGAGTAGCGATTAGGGATAGGGAGTAGGGACTACTAGTCTATCAGCCCTTTTCAGGGCTACTTCATAGAAGCAGGGAGTAGTTTTAATTGCAGCCCTTATCAGGGCTAGGTTAGAGCAGTCTCTATTAGTTTTTGCCAGGCAGGTGTGTGCCAGTGCTGTGCAAGTGTTTTTCACAGCATCTGGCCACATCTAGCTCTTTGAATCCATTAGGGCAGGTAGTGTAGCACTGCTGTGAAGAAAGCTACATCATCTGTCTTAATTAGGCATTTGTTTTGCTGCAGCTAGTCCAGGCACTTTGTTCGGGCTAGTAGCAGACTAGCAGTGTCCCACAGTGGAGTAGCCACTTGTGAGAGAAGTTACACCTTCAGTGTAGTTGATTCTACAAATTTTTTACTGCAACAAGCAAACCTGTCATATTTTGCTTAAAAGCAGTGTTCACTAAACCTTTACTGTAGGCCACGTTTAATATAACCAAGTACACCTTGAGTGTAGTTCATTCTACTAATTCTTTACTGCAGCAAGCAAACCTGTCATTTTTTGCTTAAAAGCAGTGTTCTCCAATGTTTACTACAACCAAATACACCTTCAGTGTAGTTCATTCTACTAATTGTTAACTGCACCTAGCCCAGGTGTCACTTCGGGTCAAGTAGCAGTGTTGGTTGTGTCACCACTGCTTGATTTACATCAAACTTTTTCTTGTCCAACAACTGCACAGTTCCCAATTTTGTCACATACAAAATGAGTGGCAAAAGACCTGCTGATGGTGCAAAGGGGAGTAGGCGTGGTGGAAAGGGCAAAAAACGTATTGTCCATGGGGTGGTCTGAAGTCTGCTCCAAAGCTGCAGTGAGTCCAGACGAGTTAATGATCTGCCCTGATGCCCAGAAGCTTTGTGAGTCTGATCCAGGCCCAGATGAAGAAGGTTCTGACCTTCATGTAGACCCTCATTCCCTACCAGTAACTACTCTTGTTGGTCACAAGGAGGATGATGCTGATGAGACTCCGATACCGGATTTGACTGAAAAATCAAGTTTTCGTTCAAGGCAGGAAGAGGTTGTCTCTGAGGATGAGGGGTGTGAGAACAGAGAGGATGATGATGAGGTTGGAGATCCCACTTACAGTCAACCCACAGTAAGCCAGTTGATGAGGTCAGCACAGGAGGTGGAGGAGGATGCTACTGACGACAAGGTTAGGTTTTGCCTTCCTGGACATAGAATGAGCACTGGAAGCATGTCAACAACTGCATCCGCAGCCACAACTCTGCCTCTGAGCAGAAGTCGTGATGCCTCTGCAGCTCGCATTGCCTAGCCTGGGCCTTTTTTGACATCGCCAAGGATCTCCCAACTCATGTCATCTGCAAGATTTGTCACCAATCTCTGAGTAGAGGCCAAAAACTCAGTAGCTTGAGTACTTCATGTATGAACCGCCACATGGACATGAAGCACAAGCCGCAGTGGGAAGCTCACTGTGCTACAATGCAGGCTAGCAGGGCGGGCCTATCACCGTGTGCCCCATCAAGTGCATACGTGTGCTCTTCATCATCGGTGACTGTGGGGACAGCTGTCACACAGCCTTTCGGACGCAGACATTCCACCACTTAACCCGCAACATGCAGTGTGATTGGCAGGTCGTCAGTTGGTCTTGAAGTGGACAATGCAGCAGGTGTTGAGCTCTCACAGACATCGAGAGCAGCACCTTTGGATGAAGGCATCATTACACCTTCGCCTGTACCTCCCTCACAGACCTGCAGTTTGCCGGGGACACCCTACTCACCCCCTCTCAGCACAGCAGCCAGCCCTCCGTTCCTCAGATGTGGACAAGTAAAAGACCATTTCCTTCTAGGGATGAGAAGGCTAAGCGCTTGAATTTCACCATTTGCAAGCTGTTGGCTACAGAAATGCTGCCTTTCTGCCTGGTGGACACAGAGGATTTTAGAGACCTTATGTCCGTTGCAGTGCCCCAGTACCAGATGCCCAGTCACCACTTCTTCTCCAAGAAAGGTGTGCCTGCGCTACACCAGCAGGCCACAGACAACATCACCACTTCCTTCAGGAACTCAGTGTGTCACAGGGTGCATTTCAACACAGACACTTGGACCAGTAAGCATGGACAGGGGCGTTACATGTCGCTCACTGGGCATTGGTTAACTATGGTGAGAGGTGGAGAAGGGTCTGCTGTCCAAGTCTTGCCGTCCCCATGAGTTATATGTCCATCCTCTGTAGGTAGTAGTCCCTCCACTGCTTCTGCCTCCTCAACCTCGTCTTGGTCCTCCACCTGCGCCCAAAGCCTGTCTGGTAATGCCACCTGCGTTGTAACTGCACAGAAGGAATCCTGCACACCTCCTTACTATGCTGGCAGCAGGGCTCAATGCCATCAGGCGGTCTTTACCTTGAAATGCCTGGGAAATGTGAGTCACACAGCTGAGGAGTTGTGGTCAGCTCTGGCGACTGAGTTTCAGCAATGGTTGTCTCCACTCAACCTGCAGCCAGGGAAGGCCGTGTGCGACAATGTGGCAAACCTGGGTGCGGCCCTTCGCTGAGCAATATCACACACGTGCCTTGTATGGCTCACGTGTTGAATCTGGTTGTCCAGCAATTTTTGAAACACTATCCAGGCCTAGATGGGCTTCTGCAGAGGGCACGGTCACTGTGTGCTCACTTCCGGCGTTTGCATCCCGCAGCTCAACGACTTGCTTCTGTCCAGAAGTCTTTCGGCTTGCCCGTTCACCAGCTGAAATGCGATGTGCCGACACGTTGGAATTCTACTCTGCACATGTTTCAGCGTCTGTGGCAGCACCGCAGAGCCCTGGGGCAATACGTCATGACGTCTAGCCTTGGCCAACGAGATCCAGAGGTGGGGCAGATCACGCTGCAGAAGTCGTCTCAGATCAAGGACCTATGCACCCTTCTGCACAGTTTTGAAATGGCAATGAAGATGTTTAGTGCTGACGATGTCATTATCAGCATGACTATTCCGGTCATCTACATGCTGGAGCACACTCTAAAAAATATTCGGAGTCAGGTGGTCATATTCAAGAGGAGGTTGAGGAAGTACAGGAGGAATCCTATGCGGAAGGGATGACAACATCTCCCAGGTCCTCACGGTCAGCAGCACCATGGGAGGGTGGTGGAGAGGGATTAATGAGGGCGCATGGTAGCAGCCAAATTGCTGAGGAAGGTGCAGGAGCCCAGGAAGAAATAGAGAATGAACTGGCGATGAGCATGGAAAGTCAGCAGATGAGGGTGACCTTGATGACATTTCTGTTGTGTGAGGTTGGGGGGAGAGGGCAGAGGAAGGAAGCATGATTCTCACCGCCCCATTAGCAACACAACAAGGACTTGGTCCTCCTGGATGCGCAAGACACATGAGCGCCTTCTTGCTGCACTACCTGCAACATGACCCTTGGATTGTCCGAATTAGAAGCAATGCCAACTACTGGGTTGCCACACTCTTATATCCTCGGTACAAGACCAAATTAGCAGAAATAATTCCTGCCATACACAGAAGCTGATACATAATCTCAGATAGGCTTTTCCACAAACCACCAGTGGTACACAGAGTGAATCTCACAGTTCTCACTTGGCAACCGTGGGACTGTCGTGTCATCATCACTCACACCGTACCAGTAATACCGTATCTGGTGGTGGTAACAGCAATTTTGTGGCCTCAAGACACGAGGAGTCTGACACATAGTCAACGCCTGGAGCACATGGTATACGAGTATCTCCAACTTAACATCAATGCCATGACTGGGGAACTGGAGCCTTGCTCATTTTGGGCTTCCAATCTGGAAAAATGGCCTGAGCTCGCCACTCACGCCTTGGAGATCCTGTCGTGCCCCTCAGCCAGCGTTCTCTCAGAACGTGTCTTCAGCGGTGCTGGTGGTGTGCTGACAGAAAGGCACACGTGTCTGTCCACCCAGAATGTGGACAGACTAACGTTTATAACGATGAACAAGGCATGGATCCGCAAGGACTTTTTCACCCCTGTGTCATCCAGGAGAGAATAAAACCTTGTGGATGTTTGACTAATAAAAATCACCATTTTAATTTTGCAACTGTGGGGCAATTGATGCCACAGAAGTGGTGTCTGTGCCCAAATTTTTGGAAAAAATGGAGACTCTTCTTGTAGTTCCCTAAATGTGACACAATACTCCTCGCCTGCACAAGGCCTTCCAGATGCTGCATTAAAAACTGCAACAAATACTACCGCAGTGGACCCTCCTAAGGCTCAAGAAACCACCGTATATACTCGAGTATAAGCCGAGTTTTTCAGCACAAAAATTGTGCTGAAGTACCCCCCTCGGCTCATACTCGAGTCAGTGACGGCTCAGTGTGGGGAGAGCGGTGTCTGGGGGCTGGAGGAGGTGGGGGAGGCTGTAATAGGAGAGGCCGGTCACGTGGGGCCGCTCATTAGTGCAATGCAATATGCACTGCATCCCCCTGTCCATAAGCCGCAGTGGGCACGGTGCATATTACATTGCACTGTCAGCGCTCCCCCCCAGTGGTATATACAGGCCCCCCTTGTACCCGGCGGGCGCAGCAGCAATGAAGTCATTGCTTCTGTGCTGGTCACATGACGCCGGGTACAAGCAGGAAGAAGACTGGAGGACACGCGGTGAAAGAGAGACGGGGATAAATATTAATAAGCTTTTATTTTACAGGTGTGCGACAGCAAGGGGGGCCTGTATATGCCACTGGGGGGCCTGTATATACCACTGGGGGGTCTGTATATACCACTGGGGTGGCCTGTATATACCACTGGGGGGGCCTGTATATACCACTGAAGGAGGCCTGTATATACCACTGGGGGGCCTGTATATACCACTGAAGGGGGCCTGTATATACCACTAATGGGGGCCTGTATATACCACTGAGGGGGGCTGTAAACTCTGTTGGGGGGGCCTGTATATACCACTGATGGGGGGCCTGTATATACCACTGATGGGGGGCCTGTATATACCACTGATGGGGGCTGTAACCTCTGAGGGGTGGTCTGTATATACCACTGACGGGGGGCTGTATTCCACTGATGGGGGTTGTAACCTCTGATGGGGGGGAACTGTATACCAGTGATGGAGGTCCTATATACCAGTGATGGAGGTTCCATATACCAGTGATGGGGGATTATATACCAGTAATGGGGGGCCATTTATCATGATGAGAGGGGCTGTATACCGTGATGAGAGTCTGCTTCATTTCCCCCCCTAGGCTTATACTCGAGTCAATACGTTTCCTAGTTTTGGAGGGTAAAATTAGGGGCCTCGGCTTATACTCGGGTCAGCTTATACTTGAGTATATACAGTACATAGAGTTAGAGGACCAGCAAAACTGTCGCTTATGGAACCCGCAGTCACCTGCCTGCTGAAATTGGCAACCACAGGACACTCACGAAAGGACAGGAGTAATAAATGTCAGAGAGAAGAAGGCAGAAAGGAAGGCCAAATACCCTGTATTTTGGCAAAGTGGACTCTGCATACTTCTGGACTGGAAAGGCTGTAATCTTGTTGGATGGGCTGTAACTGCACTGAACTTCAAGAAATGGTAAGAACCACAAGAACTGTTGCACTCTGACTCAAGTTTTTGCATTTAAAAATCATTGGCTAAAGATTGAGCAAATTATGATCTGTGTGCCCTGTAGCCACACCCATAACCATGCTTTAATGAAAGGTGGTTTGGGGTGGTAATACACCATTGCACTAAAATGCACTATCTTGTAATAGGATGTGATGCACTGCACTGGCATTGTTGAAAAGCATCGTACATATATTTTATGCCTGTTTTTACACTGTTTGTAATGTTCAAACATGTGCCTTCCACAAAGGAAAGAAGTTTATGTTATTTATCAAAATAAATATTTTTGTGTGTTCTGCTCAACATCTTGCACTTTCATTGCAGCCCGCAGACGTGCTGAGTTTAGCAAGGAGGGAATGTGGCACCCCTGCAGTCTGGCTGCCACTAATGGTATTGCATGCATTTCACATGTATGGTATCATGCCCAGAGGTAAGAGGGGAAAGCTTTGCTGAAACCCCCATTTGCACCCTACACAATCCAAACTCCAGGCCAGGGAGGTGCTGGGAAGAAGAAACCCACATTCAGGGCAGTCCCCACCTACTGGTTGGAGGGAGTATTTAGGTGAGAGATGGGTGGCAAGATGGAGAACAGTTCTAGTGAGCTCCAGTCGGGCAGCTGGGGAAATTAATACTATACATGAAGTTCAGTAGTAGTCCCAGGCCCAAGGGCCTGAATCTGCTGCCGGCTGTTCAAGTAAGGCAGAGGAGCTAGCTGCAGCAGAGTTATCAGCCCCAATTCAGTTTAGATACTTCAAGACCAATCATGAAACTGCAGGTAACTGGCCTTCAGGTACAATAGCACAGTGACTACCAAAGTGGTCCCTCCCCAGGCTCAAGGAACTACATAGGTTTAGAGGACCAGCAAGACTATTGTTCATAGAACTCGCTGTCTCCTGCCTGCTGAGATTGGCAACCACAGGACTCTTAGGAAAGGACAGGAGTAACAAGTGTCAGAGAGAAGAAAGCAACAAGGAAGGCCAAATACCCTGTGTTTCGCCAAGGTGGACTCTGCATACTTCTGGGCTGGCCAGGCTGTAATCTTGTTGGATGATGTACCCTGGCTGGGCTGTAACTACACTGGACTTCAGTAAATTATAAGAACCACAAGTACTTTGTGTTATCTGGTCCTTCATGCACCTTCCTGCTCCCACCTGCAGAGCCATCACCCTGCACTCCAACCCCTACAATTTCCTCCACTCTATACTTCCTACTACTCCCAGGGGCCCGCTCCTGCTGAGGTGAGTGCTCCATCTAGCTACACCCATGATCTATCTCCTGGGACAACTACCTGCAGTGCTGGTTATCCTTGACTAGAAACCTCATCTGGCATCACAATAAACGATAAATTTTAATCCCCTGTAAATATTCCCTCAACAATGTACTGATCTATAGATATTCTATGATTTAATGTGGGTTCTATAGTAATTCTGAGATTTGATCATGGTCCTTTGTAGATATAGGGAGACTGGCCCAGGATCTATTGTCTTTAGTAAGATTGAGCTCTGGTCTGTCTTGGATCTGTCGTTATTCAGATGTCTGCTTTGGGACTTTAAGTTGTTCTGGGGTCTTGTCTAGGTCTTGGGCTATTTTGAGGTCTAATTTGGGATCTGTGGCTATTCTGTGGTCTGGTCTGAGGTCTGTAGTTATTCTGACATATGTAGTTATTATATTGTCTGATATCCGGTCTTTAGTCATTTTTGGGTCTGGCATAAGTAGTTAATATGGAGTCTGATCTCCAGACTTAAGTAATTTTTGGGTCTGGTCTGGGTCTGTTGTTATCTTGCAGTCTATAGTTATTATAAAATCTGGTCTTGGGTCTTTAATCATTCTTCGGTGTTGTTTGGTGTTTGTAGTTATTTTCATGTCTCCTCCGGGGTCTGTAGTTATTATGGGGGCTGGACTAGGACGTTTAGTTATTCTTTGATATTGTCTTTGGACTACAATTATTCTGGAGTCTGTAGTTATTATGGGGCCTGGACTGGTGAATTCAGTCGCTCCTGAATCTAGTCTGGGGTTATTCTCGGGTCTGGTCTGGAGTCTGTAGTTATCCTGCAGCCAGTAGTTTTTATGAGGTCTTGTCTTGAGTATTTAGTCATTCTTGGGTATGGTCTGGGGTCTGTAGTAATTCTAGTGTCTTATCTGGAGTCTGTATTTATTATAAGGTATGGTCTGGGGTCTGTTGTTTTTTGGGGGTTTTGCCTGGGGTCTGCAGTTCTTTTGAGGTTGGACTGGGGTCTTTAATCATTTGTATGTCTGGGGTCTGTATTCATCCTGGGTCCTGTAGTTATTATGAGATTATCCTGGGGCCTGTAGGTATTCTGGGGTCTTGTGTAGATTTTGCGCTATCTGGAGGTCTAATTTGGGATCCGTGGATATTCTGCGGTCTTGTGTGAGGTCTCTGGGCAGTCTGGCATCTGTAGTTATAAGGGGTCTGGTTTTGTGTATTTAGTCATTCTTGAGTCTTGTCTGCGGTCTATAAATACTCTGGGATCTGAAGTTATTATGAGATCTGGACTGCAGGTTTTAGTCATTCTTGGGTCTGGTCTGAGATCTGTAGTTATCTTGAGGTCTATAGTTATTATGAGATCTATAGTCTGTATTTATTCTGGGGTCTGGACTGGCGTCGTTTAGTAATTTTTTTGTATGATCTGTGGTCTGTAGTTATTCTGAGATATGGTCTCCTGTCTTTCATTTTGGGGTCTGTGGTTCTTCTGGGGTTTTGGACAAGGGTCTTTAGTTTTTGTTGTCTGGGGTTTGTACTTATCATGGGGCCTGTTGTTATTATAAGATCATGTCTTGTGTCTTTAGTGATTCTTGGGTCCGGTCTGGGGTCTGTTGCTACTCTGATGGGTGTGATCTGAGGTCTGTAGTTATTCTAGAGAGTGTAGTTATTATGGGGTCTGTTCTGGGGTCTTTAGTTATTTTTAGGACTGGTTTGGGGTCTGTAGTTATTCTGGGGTCAGTAGTTTATGGGTTCTGGTCTGGGGTCTTAAGTAATTCTTAGGCCAGGTTTGAGATCTGTACTTATTCAGGGGTCAGTAGTTTATGGCTCTGGTTTGGCGTCTTTAGTTATTCTTAGGCTGGGTTTGGGGTCTGTAGTTATTCCGGGGTCAGCAGTTATTATGGGAGTGGTGTCTTTAGTTATTCTTTATTCTGGAATCAGTAGTTATTATGGGGTCTGGTCTGTGGTCTATAGTTATTTTCAGGTCAGTAGTTTATGGGTTCTGGTCTGGGGTCTATAGTTATTCTCAGGTCAGTAGTTTATGGGTTCTGGTCTGGGATCTTTAGTTAAACTTACAGTTGTGGCCAAAAGTATTGACACCCCTGCAATTCTGTCAGATAATACTCAGTTTCTTCCTGAAAATGATTGCAATCACAAATTCTTTGCTATTATTATCTTCATTTAATTTGTCTTCAATTAAAAAAACACAAAAAGAATTGTCCTAAAGCCAAATTGGATATAATTCCACACCAAACATAAAAAAGGAAGTGGACAAAAGTATTGGCACTGTTAGAAAAATCATGTGATGCTTCTCTAATTTATGTAATTAACAGCACCTGTAACTTACCTGTGACACCTAACAGGTGTTGGCAATAACTAAATCACACTTGCAGCCAGTTGACATGGATTAAAGTTGACTCAACCTCTGTCCTGTGTCTTTGTGTGTACCACATTGAGCATGGAGAAAAGAAAGAAGACCAAAGAACTGTCTGAGGACTTGAGAAACCAAATTGTGAGGAAGCATGAGCAATCTCAAGGCTACAAGTCCATCTCCAAAGACCTGAATGTTCCTGTGTCTACCGTGCGCAGTGTCATCAAGAGGTTTAAAGCCCATGGCACTGTGGCTAACCTCCCTAGATGTGGACGGAAAAGAAAAATTGACGAGAGATTTCAACGCAAGATTGTGCGGATGGTGGATAAAGAACCTCGACTAACATCCAAACAAGTTCAAGCTGCCCTGCAGTCCGAGGGTACAACAGTGTCAACACGTACTATTCGTCAGCGTCTGAATGAAAAGAGACTGTATGGTTGGAGACCCAGGAAGACCCCACTTCTTACTCAGAGATATAAAAAAGCCAGGCTGGAGTTTGCCAAAACTTACCTGAGAAAGCCTAAAACGTTTTGGAAGAATGTTCTCTGGTCAGATGAGACAAAAGTAGAGCTTTTTGGGCAAAGGCATCAACATAGAGTTTACAGGAGAAAAAAAGAGGCATTCAAAGAAAAGAACACGGGCCCTACAGTCAAACATGGCGGAGGTTCCCTGATGTTTTGGGGTTGTTTTGCTGCCTCTGGCACTGGACTGCTTGACCGTGTGCATGGCATTATGAAGTCTGAAGACTACGAACAAATTTTGCAGCATAATGTAGGGCCCAGTGTGAGAAAGCTGGGTCTCCCTCAGAGGTCATGGGTCTTCCAGCAGGACAATGACCCAAAACAAACTTCAATAAGCACTAGAAAAGGGTTTGAGAGAAAGCACTGGAGACTTGTAAGGTGGCCAGCAATGTGTCCAGACCTGAATCCCATAGGACACCTGTGGAGAGATCTAAAAATGGCAGTTTGGAGAAGGCACCCTTCAAATATCAGGGACCTGGAGCAGTTTGCCAAAGAAGAATGGTCTAAAATTCCAGCAGAGCATTGTAAGAAACTCATTGATGGTTACCGGAAGCGGTTGATCGCAGTTATTTTGGCTAAAGGTTGTGCAACTAAGTATTAGGCTGAGGGTGCCAATACTTTTGTCTGGCCCATTTTTGGAGTTTTGTGTGAAATGATCAATGTTTTGCTTTTTGCTTCATTCTCTTTTGTGTTTTTTCATTGAAGACAAATTAAATTAAGATAATAATACCAAAGAATTTGTGATTGCAATCATTTTCAGGAAGAAACTGAGTATTATCTGACAGAATTGCAGGGGTGTCAATACTTTTGGCCACAACTGTAGGTCTGGTCCGGTATCTGTAGTTATTATGAGGCCTGTATTTATTTCCTGAGCCTGTTCTGGAGTACCTGTATTAATAATGCACCATAAGACATCTCTTTACAAGAAGCTGTGAAGAAATAACTGCTAATGCACTAAAACAATGTAGATAATCACTGGAGCACTCAGAGCAGTCATTACACATTTCATTGGAGAAGCTATAAAAGGGAAATCAAGAAAAGTGACAATAGCTGATAGATAAATGAACCCGAGACGTCATTGTCACCCTCCATGTTACTGATCCAGTCCTTGGTGAAGCAACTGCTCCAATTACAGTCGGGCGCTGGAGCGACGGCAGGAGCAGCTTTGTGTGAGAAGTAATTGTTTTATTCCTCAGATACCTCCTCACCTTACAAATCATTACATTGCAGAGCACATCCTTCATTATCTGCTTTCCATTTGTAAATTCATTGCTGAACAGAATTTAGAATAGATCGAAATACATTAAAAGTCTGTTTAATCAGTGCACAGTTGTTTATGGGTTGGAAAGCCGGTTTCCATGAAATTCAATTATACAGTATGCTCCGTTCATGTCTGACAATAGAAGTTTCCCACAGAGTAGTAGCATGATGGTTGGCATCGCCATGACTCCGATTTACCCTCCCATAGGCTAGAATATCTAATGCAGGAGAATGGTAGGTTATTATATCACATGCATTATGTTATCATGACAATTTGTTTCACCTTTTGGCCATCGGCCTTCTGGAATCATTAATTGTTCATTGTAAGTCTAAAGACAATGGTGGCACCAAGGGTCAATGAAGGAAAAGTGGACGGAGACGAACCATGATGTCGGATGCTGTGGTGTAATTCATTTGTCCATGAGGTTCTCTATCTGTGGAAAGTAGGATGGACTGCTGTAATGCCATGAAGGTTTGTAGCATTTCCAGTGATATTAGGCTGCTTTCACACTACCAATTTCCAGTATCCATGTGAATGCAGTTGGAATTAGATGCACCCCCATCCTTTTTCTGTCCAGTTGACTTTCAATATGGCCACAGGAAAGTGCAGGTGCATCCAGTTCTGCACATTTCCCCTTGATCCGGGCGTCCACATTTTTTTCACTGAGACCAAAATCACATTTTGTAGCGATTTTCGAGCCCGTGTCAAAACCGTGAACACCCGGTGCACTATGGTTTCAATTTGAATGGGGCTCTCAGGAACCCGGATCTGGCAGAATCTAGATCCTACTGGATCCGGACGCTGAATCCGGGTTTTTGGACTGAGCATGCCCAGAACCCAGTTGTAAATGACACATCCACTAGTGGGCATGTCATTTACAACCGGATCCATCCAAAAAAAATTATCGGCCATATGCATCTGGATTCTCTCGCACCGGTATTATCACTGATCCATTACCGGTATGCATGCATCCAATTGCATTGTTTTACAATTGTGGGGGAATCCTGGGGGGGTGCAGGTTTTACCTGTATCCCTCACGGATTTAAAAAAACAGCAGTGTGAAACCAGCCTCAGATGAGACTAGAATCAAAGGTTCATTTTTTTGTGTATTAGGAACAGTGCCAGTCTTGCCTATTGGCTATGTGTGGTATTACAACTCAGCTTCCTGTGCTTGAAAGGGACACAATATAAAGTTCCAGGTCTGCCGTGCCCAATCTGTAATCTCCAATGTGTTACGTGCTATCTATCCTACTGGTGTTTTCTGAAAATAACAGAGGAACATTAGGATTTCTCAGGTGCCAGTGTGTACATTCAAGTCTGCCCTTTGTTCAAGTTTAAACGAAAACAACAGGAAGGGGTACAATATGTGAAGCACCTAGTGGTGAATGTGAAGTATGAGGGGAGCTGAGGGGCCACTCACCTAACTAGGTTGTGTACCTCTGCACAACCTCAGTAACAGGTGTCTGGTTTAGGGATCCGTGCAGGGACTGGAGCGTCTCCTTGCTGTCGGCGGCAGTCTCTCCTGTGTCTGGTCACGTGATCGGGGAAACAAGTGACATCACGGCAGGTCCTTGTGCGCTGATTACTGTTACCCAGGCCTTCTTCTTTGTTCAAGTTTAGCATGTTAAACTGGCCATATAATAGTATAGTGATCACAGAGCTAAATAAAATATCTGTTTTATTTTTTAATTTCTCATCTGCATTGTGGAAATGTTAGATTGTAGGAGTTAACCCTTCTCTGGTAGTGTATAGCAGAGCTGAGAGTGATCACAGACAACTCTATAGCTGCAGCTCTCCTCTCACTGCACTGTCAGCTCTCACCCTCCTACCCACACTGCCATGAGATGAAATCTGATGGTATAATCACATTATGCTCTGCTGTACTCTTCACAGCCGGTGCAGAGGTCAGGGTTGAGAGCAGGGCTATCTATCATTACATCTTAAAGGAGAAAACATCTTTTTCTAACCTTCTGGGGCATGTTCTTATTTTTCCCCTGAATGATACCTCCTGCTTATGATTGGTCAACCTCATGCAGGGGGTAAATACCTTTAGTAACACCTCTTTGGACTCATTTCAGATTATACCCTAAACTTTCCAAACTAATGTCTTCACTACAGAGATAACAATCCACAAGAAAAGAGGAAAAAGTGTATAGGCAAAAAGAAGCATATAGGCTCAAAAAGTCAACTCCCGGTGCTTACCTCGTAAATCACACTAGTAACAATCTATAAGAAAAGAAGTAAAATAGAGGCGGCACTCACTGTTGCAGTAAAATGCCTTCTTTTATTCCAAATTCATGTAGAGGTCATGCAGGTGGAAGTTCAGATGCAAGCAAAAAGTGTCAGGATAACGGACATTTTGTGCACACCTGCACCTCAACGGTGATTAAAGGGAACCTGTCACCTCCTAAAAGCCACCAAACCTATCAATACATGTCCCTGCACCTTCCTATTACCATTATAACTATCCCTCCTCTCTGCTAAATGTTTGCTTTCAATGTTGTAAAAAACGTTTTTATACTTACTCATTGGGATGATAATGTAGTGGGGGCTATATACAATAGTCACCCTGGGCGTGTTGGTTTGCAGCCTCCATGATCCTTTATCACGGATATTGTAATAAGATTCATCTCTGGCCCAGCCTCTCTATGCTGCCTCCTGCTGTGCTGTTTATGCTTCCTCTCTGTCACTCACAGCATGCAAATCATTTGTCCTGACATCAGCTCCAGGTTCCTGCCATGACAAAGCATAAACAGCACAGCAGAAGCAACACAGTAGGAGGCGTCACACAGAGGCAGAGGGGGAGGGAATGGCCACCATCAATCAAGCTCCCTCTAGCAACAGTGACTGCCTCTATTGCTTCTAACTGTAAGTTTTACAAAGGCTACATCTCGGGGTACACAGCACACAGACACATGGGGGACCCCTTCCCTGAGTGCAGCAGACATGCTGCATTCAGTGCTGCATTTAGATTGCCATGCAGCAGGGGGTGACAGGTCCTCTTTAAGGACCAGTTGAAGGGCAGGTGTGCACATAACAGCCATTGCCTGGAGTGTACGCTCGCATCTGAACTTCCATCTGCATGACCTTTTAATGTATTTAGAATAAAAGAAAAGGTTTTACTGTAATGGTGAGTGCCGCCTCTATTTTTCCTCTTAGTTATTGTTACTAGTGACTCACCGTAGCCGGGGGTACACGTAGCGGGCGTTGTTTCTCCTCCAGTCACGGAACCGCGCCTGCGGTAGTGTAGGCCCGGTGGTCCAGATCAATAGGGGAATGGCGGAACAGTGGGATGATTTGTCTTTGTGACGCCACCTGCGGGTGTTCTGGTAACTTTACCAGCGCTGTTCAGGTCTCCGGGGGATGTTATACAGCGAGATGGAATGCTCCCCACAGGATGAGCGGGAATCCCCGGAACCGGGAGCTGCGCAAGATGTTGTGAGGCAGCTGCGGGATGCTGCGCGCGGAACCCAGGAATAATGTGCAACCACACAAAGTCTCTTTTAGGTACCATTACTGGATGGTAGTCAGGTACACTCGGACCGGGGTAGTGAAGTTGGCACTTCTGGAGTTTCACAGCAAGCAGTGTTAGGCTTCCTTTCTCTAGTTCTGGTGCTAAGGTCGGGTGGATGTGGAATCCCTCCGGACCGGGCAGTTTGTTCAATAGAACGGACTTCACCTGGTTGTCAGCACTGAGGGCACTGTAAAAGGGCGATGATAATTCTACCTTCTTCCCTGGGCTCTCGCTGGTAGGTGCGACAGGTGAACAGGGGGCTAGACTCCCTGTGAGGTGTGCTGGTTCTTCTGTGATGGCTCGGTGGCTCTCACAGCTTCGGTTCCAGTAACCGGTGTTTAAGGAAAGAGTCGGATTAACTCTGTTTTCCTGAGAGGTGATCTCCTTCTTCCTCTTGTCCCAATTGCAGGGACCCCCACTTGCTAACAGGCTGGTTGGGCCTAGTGTGTTCCTCATAGGGTGGAGGTTTCACACAGGCTGGCAGCTCTTGTAGCGTCTACCACACTCTGAAGTTTCTCCCTGCAAGACTCTATTTATAGGGGAACTGGTTAGAAGTCACCAGTGGAGCTCCCCCTAGAGGCTCGGGGTGAAACCAGGTGTTCTAAGTGTTGTTGTGTTTGTGGGTTTTGCTGTGCTGTTACTTACTCCATTTGTGCTCTAAGGATTTCTGTGGTACCCAACAGGTGTCAGGGTGCCACATTCCCCTTAGTTAACCTCAGTTCTCCCGGCTGAGCAAAAAGTTCTTTTTACAACTTAACACTAAGCATTTTATAAACATTCAATAACAGAGTCTTAAAGAAAACACAAAAATCACTGGAAAGGAGTGAAAAATGTGAAAAAGGTGAAAAGCAGTCCGTACGGCACTAGTCCATCTGCCGCAGGCTGGAAAAAGGTAAAGTTAGTGGTCACACAAGTCCTGTGACAATTGTTCAAAGTTTGTGAAAAGGGAAAAAGGTAAAGTCCAGGGATACACGGTAAACTTTATACATTCCCTACAGGTGTCTGTGCTTGGGAGGCCGGTACTAACCTTCTATACCTTACCAGGCGCTTTCTGTCCCCAACTTAGTATACTTGGGACAGAGCCCAGTTCCTCCACCCTTCTGTACACTACTTTTTACAGGTCTTGAAAACTGGTTACTATTTACAACACTTACAGGTTACATTTTCCACTACATTTTAAACCCATTCTCCAAGTTTGTGTGGGGGTTGACCTAATGTACTACGTGTGGATCTGCGTAGTGTGGGTGTTTCCAAAGCTGTTGGTGTAGTGTACGAAGAGATTGGTAATTCTCTATGTCTGCTTTGTGTAAGACCATAGTAAGTGCGGAGTCTATCAACTGGACTGACCTCTGTAGGTAGTTGATTAGGAATGGCTTCTCTTACTGTGGGACTAGCAGGTTGACCGATTACAGGAATCTCAGGTTCCATGATAACAGGCTGCAATTCTTGCACTTGGACTTCTTCTTGTTGGACTTGTGGAATTGGATTAGGTTTTGGCTGATCTTCTACAGGTTGGTAGAAATGCATAACTGGTATGAGGAATGCTTCACCTATTTGTGGCCAATCAGCTGGTAGATATCCAATTTCTGTAAGGACGAGATATTCTTTTGTTTCTTCATCTGTAGTTACAGTAGGGTAACTGGTTGCTTGTGGGATTAACTGTGGCGGACATTTCTTCAAATGATCCCTTGAAACAGTCGCAATAGTATTCCCATTGTCTTTACTAATAACACAAGTTTTTGAGTTGTCATAGTGTGACGGCATAACGGTGTAGGGTACGGATTCCCAACTGTTATCCAATTTGTTGGTTTTTCGCTTTCTTTTCAGCACTACATCACCTATAGCTAGCGGTTCAGCTGAGGCGTGCTTGTTAAAGTCTTTTTCTTGTTTGGTTCTACTGATTTCTAGGTTTCTTTCAACACTTTCCTGTACTTTCTTGTACTTTTCTTGGCATTGGCTGACCCAGTCTTCATCAGAAGAATCTTCTGTGGGTTCAATGGTTCCCATCTGCAAATCAATAGGCAGTTTACCTGGTCTTGCTCTCATCAAGTAAGCAGGTGTGTAATTTGTCGAACTGACGGGTATGTGGTTGTAGATGTCCACGAGATCTGGAAGCTTCTCTGGCCATTGATTTCTCTCTTCAACTGGTAAGGTTTTGAGCATGTCAATGACTATGTGGTTCATCTTCTCACATAAACTGTTCGTCTGAGGATGATAAGGTGTTGTGCGGATTTTCTTACACCCATACAGCCCTAAGAATTCTTGGAACAGAGCTGATTCGAAGGCTGGCCCTTGGTCAGTTAAGACTTGGTCTGGATACCCATGGGGGCGACAGAAGTAACTCTGGAACGCTTTTGCTGCTACCTCAGCAGTTAAGTCCTTAACTGGAACGACTACCAGGAATCTTGAGTAGTGATCGACGATGGTGAGAGCGTAAGTGTACCCGGTTCGACTTGGGGTAAGCTTCACGTGGTCGAGAGCAACTATTTCAAGAGGTTTGGTGGTAACAATTGGTTGCAACGGAGCTTTCTGAGTTAGATGGTTTTTCCTTCGAAGGTGACATGGTCCACAGTTTTTACACCATTTGTCAATGGAACCTCGCATACCGACCCAGTAGAACCGATCCTTCAGGAGTCTCTCCAGCTTCTTCCATCCAAAGTGTCCGGCATCATCATGGTATGCTTCAAGGATCATTTGGACTTCAGTCTTGGGAACTACAATCTGCCAGATTAGTTCATGGGTTCTCGGATTGAGGTATCTTCTCCTCCTCCTCGACCTGTCAGCCGCCTTCGACACTGTTGACCACTCCCTTCTACTACAGATCCTGGAATCTCTTGGCATCACGGACCTTGCCCTCTCTTGGATCTCCTCATACTTAACGGACCGCACCTTCAGCGTCACCCACTCCCACACATCCTCCTCGCCCTACCCCCTATCTGTCGGGGTCCCCCAGGGCTCAGTTCTTGGACCATTACTGTTCTCAATCTACACTCTCGGCCTAGGGCAACTCATTGAGTCCCATGGCCTCCAATATCACCTCTACGCCGACGACACCCAAATCTACCTGTCTGGTCCTGACATCGCCTCCCTTCTATCCAAAATTCCACACTGCCTGTCCGCCATCTCATCCTTCTTCTCTGCTCGCTTCCTTAAGCTGAACACGGACAAAACTGAGTTCATAGTCTTCCCCCCAAGACGATCCCCCTCACTACCTGACCTATCCATCGTCGTCAACTACTGCTCTCTCTCTCCAGTCCCCCATGCCAAGTGCCTCGGGGTTATCCTTGACTCTTCCCTCTCCTTCAAGCCCCACATCCAGGCCCTCGCCACCTCCTGCCGACTCCAGCTCAAAAACATCTATAGGATTCGCGCTTTCCTTGACCACGACACTGCTAAAACCCTTATTCACGCTCTCATCATCTCCCGCCTCGATTACTGCAACCTCCTGCTCACCGGCCTCCCCAATACCTCCCTTGCACCTCTCCAAACTATCTTGAACTCCGCTGCCCGCTTAATCCATCTGTCTCCCCGCTACTCCCCTGTCTCCCCCCTCTGCCAAGCCCTTCACTGGCTCCCTACTTCCCAGAGATCCCGGTTTAAAACATTAACCATGACATACAAAGCCATTCACAACCTGTCCCCTCCATACATCTCTGACATGGTCTCCCGATACCTACCCTCACGCAACCTGCGATCCTCCCAAGAGCTTCTCCTCTACTCCCCCCTCATCTCCTCTTCGCACAACCGCATACAGGATTTCTCCCGTGCTTCACCCAGACTCTGGAACTCACTGCCACAACACATCAGACATTCTCCTACCCTGGGAACCTTCAAAAGAAGTCTGAAGACCCACCTGTTCCGCCAAGCCTACCACCTGCAATAAGACCCGGTCCACCACACCGCCTCACGACTGGAACTTCCCCCTCCAACTGTATCCCCACCCACCCCTCGTAGACTGTGAGCCTTTGTGGACAGGATTTCTCCCTTCTTGTTTCTGTACAACCGAATTGTCAACATTTATTGTTACTTGTATTGTTACTATGTTACTTGTCCTAGTCTGCCCTTTTTAGTATGTAAAGCGCCATGGAATATAATGGCGCTATATAAATAAATAATAATAATAATAATAATAATAATAAAATAGTTTACCTTGGTAGACGAACAACCTTCCTTTCTCCTTCCACAGGCGTTTAGCATTTGGTGAGGCATCAGAGTCCATATTGGCGTGTTCTTGAGTGATGAGATCCCTTACCAGGCTGACATCTGGGTCGTTGGCTTGAGCCTCCTTCCAGTCATGGTGAGGTAACGGGTTCACGGTCCTCTCTACACGTGTCTGGTTTCTCTGATGACATGTTGCTGTACCGGAACGGTGGAAAGCAGGTAGTTCAATTTCTTCCAGGTCATCTATGTCTTCTCCCTCTTCAGGAAGATGAGGCATTCGGGACAGGGCATCAGCATTGCCGTTCTTGTGACCTGCCCGATACTTTACAGTGAAGTCGTAGTTGGCGAGTCTTGCTACCCAACGCTGTTCTAGGGCTCCCAGCTTTGCAGTCTCTAAGTGTGTTAGAGGATTGTTGTCTGTGAAAGCTGTGAACGGGGCGGATGCCAGGTAATGTTTGAAACGCTCTGTGATCGCCCAGACCAGGGCCAGGAACTCCAGCTTGAAGGAGCTGTAGTTTTCAGGGTTCCTTTCTGTGGGACGGAGCTTTCTGCTGGCGTAGGCTATCACCTTCTCCTTGCCCTGTTGACGTTGAGATAGGACTGCTCCTAAACCTTCATTGCTTGCGTCAGTGTACAATAAAACGGTAGATTGTAGTCAGGGTAGGCCAGGATCTCTTCTCCAGTTAAAGCATCTTTCAGCGTTTTGAAGTATTTGTCCTGCTCTGGGCCCCAGTGGAACGGGGGTCCCCTGATCTTGCCATTTTTGGATTGACCTACTAAGAGATCTTGCATGGGGGTGGCTATCTTGGTATAGCCTTTGATGAATCGTCGGTAGTACCCGACCAGTCCTAGGAATTGACGTACCTCTTTGTGGTTGATGGGTGCTGGCCAGTCCTTGATGACGGTGACCTTATCCGGATCCGGTGCTACGCCTTCGGCGCTGACCACATGTCCTAGGTATTGGACCTTGGGTTTCAGCAGGTGGCACTTGGACGGTTTCAGTTTCATCCCGTACTTGGACAGTGACTCGAACACTTCACTCAGGTGTTGGAGGTGATCTTCATAGGTCTGAGAGTAGACAATGACATCATCAAGGTATAACAAGACAGTCTCAAAATTCTTGTGGCCCAAACAACACTCCATAAGTCTCTGAAATGTTCCTGGGGCATTGCACAAACCGAAGGGCATACTGTTGAACTCGCATAAGCCCATGGGAGTCGTGAAGGCTGTCTTCTCACGATCCTCCTCTGCAACGGCAACCTGCCAGTACCCACTAGTAAGATCTAATGTGGAGAAGTAGTTGGCAGATTTGAGTGCAGCTAGTGACTCTTCTATGCGTGGTAACGGGTATGCATCCTTGTGTGTGACTTTGTTGATTTGCCTATAGTCTACGCACATTCTCATACTACCATCTTTCTTTTTAACCAGGACTAGTGGTGCGGCCCAGGGACTACAGCTATCCCTAATGACTCCTGCATTTTTCATGTCCTGAAGCATCTCTTTTGCTTTCTGGTAGTGAGTGGGTGGTATAGGCCTGTATCTTTCTTTGATGGGTGCATGGTTGTTTGTGGGGATATGGTGTTGTACCCCTTTAATCCTCCCAAAGTCAAGTGGGTGTTTGCTGAACACTTGCTCATACTCCCGAACCACCCGGTATACTCCATTTTTCTGGTGAGAGGGTGTATTGTCAGTTCCTACACTGAGGTCTTGACACCATTTCTCTAACTGATCTTTGGGGTGAGGGGGTTCATCAGTGACTGTTTGGTTTGAGGATTTTACATCAATCACAGCATCATCTTTTACTTGGTACAATTTAGCGACAGTTGCATATCTTGGCAGTCTGACTTCGTCATCACCATAATTTAATATGCGTACGGGGACTCTCCCCTTTCTTACATCGACTAACCCTCTGGCTGTCAAGAGCGTAGGACTACTGTCGGACATTACAGGTTCTACTACAGCTTGGTAGTCCTGCCCTCTGAGGCCTATGGCTGCTCGACACCAGATCATCATTTCACTTCTGGGTGGTACCACAATTGGAATGGGATCTGTGACCCTTACTCTGCCAATTTCACCATTTGACAAGGTTACCTGTTGTTGATACACCAGAGCTCTGATCTGCTTTTGGATAGCCCTCTTTTCTCTGGGTTTACCGGCTTCAGCACTCTGTTGGAGTAAAAACAACACTTCATCGAGGCATTTGATCATGACATTGGTACCCAATATGACATATGGATCCTTGTGGTTAGGCTTATCCTGAACCACTAAGATACCCTGGTTTTTCAACTGCACCCTCCCCACCTTTACTGTAGCTTCCCACTGTCCCTCTATGGTAACCGGTATACCATTAGTGGCTTCAAGGTTCATCTCGGGATTAGGGGGTTCTAGCTTAACATCTGGCCAGAACTGCTTGTAAAGGGTACTGGGGATGGATGTCACCTGGGATCCAGTGTCTATCAAGGCGGAGATAGCGATGCCATCGATGACGATTGGTAAGTACGGACAGTCTCCCACATACTTGTGTTCCCAGCTGGACGTAGGGCCTGGACAGTCTACTCCTGGGGTTGGCCGTTCTCGCCCAGGGGTCGCTCGTTTAAAGGACGGGATTGCAGGTTGCGTCCTCCTAAGTCGTTCTGCTGACTGTTGCGGCGTCTGTCAGGACTGCGGCGGTCTGCAGGTTTTCCTCGCGACGGCTGTGTCTTTCTCCTCATCCACGGAACGTCGTCAGGGCTGTCGGCGAGTTGAATCTTGTCCGATGGCCTTGCATCTGTCTTGAGTTTTCTCCCAGCTTGTAGCTTGGCCACGTCTTTCATCAGCTGCTCGACATTAGCACACAGTTGATCAAACCGGTCAGGTGTTACAGTCTGTGCGCTGGACTGAATCGCAGGGACTGGAGATGCTGCTGCCGGCACGGAAGGGGTGTCAGTGTACTGCTGCTGTGGTGAAGCGGGATCAGGTACTTCAGCGAGTCGTTGTCCCCAAACTGTTAAGTCTCTCAAGGTGTCAAACTCTGCGCCTGGATTTTGTATGGACCACCAGCTTGCTTGCTTTCTATCCTCGGACAGTTTAAGGCCCACAATAAATTGTCCAATTAACGCTTTGTTCTCATCTCGAGCACTGTCAGGATCGACTTGTTTTAACAGTCTGTATGCCTCTTGCAAACGCAGTGAATAATCAAGGACACTTTCTTGTGCCCCTTGGTTACAACGATAGAATGACAGTCTTAATCCAGCTTCGGTATGGCACTCAAAGACCCGGGTTAATCTAGCGAATATCTGTTCCACAGATTCCTGAACTTCTACAGGCCAGCTGCGGCTCTGCAGTTCGGCTGCACCGGTTAACTGTCCCATAATAACTGAAGCTCTTTGCTTACCGGTCATCGGGTACATGTCCAGCGCTTGGCATATCTTCCTCTGGAAGTTCTCCAAGGTGCTGGGAACACCGCTGTACTTGGGTAACCAGGTCGCACTAGGAACGTAGGGTAGAGACATCGGCATAATCGGAGCGGGTTGCGGTAGCATACCGCCGACTTGTTGCTGTCCATCAAGATGTATATTTTGAGGTGCCGCTTGGTCTAGCGGGGGCACCGCGTGATCGGGAGCCGGGTTACTCATGGTCGCTCCCCCTTAGTTAAGCGTAGCCTTTCCCTCGGTTGCAAACGGAAGTGTCGGCCTCGCGGTGAGGAGTGAGGCACCACGGGAGTTTCCGGTTCCTGCTGCGTACGGAGGAAGTCGTCAGAGCGTGGGGGCGGGGCCAATCTTTGCGCCCTCTGCTCAGTCACGCCCCTGTTCGATATTTACAGTCAATAAATAGCACACAATACCGTGATAACGGGCCTGCTCGTATCCTGTTCGTGACGCCAAATTCTGACTCATCGTAGCCGGGGGTACACGTAGCGGGCGTTGTTTATCCTCCAGTCACGGAACCGCGCCTGCGGTAGTGTAGGCCCGGTGGTCCAGATCAATAGGGGAATGGCGGAACAGTGGGATGATTTGTCTTCGTGACGCCACCTGCGGGTGTTCTGGTAACTTTACCAGCGCTGTTCAGGTCTCCGGGGGATGTTATACAGCGAGATGGAACGCTCCCCACAGGATGAGCGGGAATCCCCGGAACCGGGAGCTGCGCAAGATGTTGTGAGGCAGCTGCGGGATGCTGCGCGCGGAACCCAGGAATAATGTGCAACCACACAAAGTCTCTTTTAGGTACCTTTACTGGTTGATAGTCAGGTACACTCGGACCGGGATAGTGAAGTTGGCACTTCTGGAGTTTCACAGCAAGCAGTGTTAGGCTTCCTTTCTCTAGTTCTGGTGCTAAGGTCGGGTGGATGTGGAATCCCTCCGGACCGGGCAGTTTGTTCAATAGAACGGACTTCACCTGGTTGTCAGCACTGAGGGCACTGTAAAAGGGCGATGATAATTCTACCTTCTTCCCTGGGCTCTCGCTGGTAGGTGCGACAGGTGAACAGGGGGCTAGACTCCCTGTGAGGTGTGCTGGTTCTTCTGTGATGGCTCGGTGGCTCTCACAGCTTCGGTTCCAGTAACCGGTGTTTAAGGAAAGAGTCGGATTAACTCTGTTTTCCTGAGAGGTGATCTCCTTCTTCCTCTTGTCCCAATTGCAGGGACCCCCACTTGCTAACAGGCTGGTTGGGCCTAGTGTGTTCCTCATAGGGTGGAGGTTTCACACAGGCTGGCAGCTCTTGTAGCGTCTACCACACTCTGAAGTTTCTCCCTGCAAGACTCTATTTATAGGGGGAACTGGTTAGAAGTCACCAGTGGAGCTCCCCTAGAGGCTCGGGGTGAAACCAGGTGTTCTAAGTGTTGTTGTGTTTGTGGGTTTTGCTGTGCTGTTACTTACTCCATTTGTGCTCTAAGGATTTCTGTGGTGCCCAACAGGTGTCAGGGTGCCACACTAGTGTGATAGATGAGGAGAGCATCGGGAGTTGCTTTTTTCAGCCTTTTGCTTCTTTGTGCCTACACGCTCCGAGATACACCTATTTGATTGATCCGAGTACCCGTTCCCTGAGTGGCGAGTCAGAAGGATTTCATTATTTTTTGGGATGTTCACTGCGTTGGCTTCATCAGCCAATCACAGACGCTGTCACACAGAATGGGGATCTGTGACTGGCTGTTCCAGTAATCTGCAATCAGCCCATACATTCTAGTATGGTAAATTATTTATTATTTAATGATATTTTTCTTTTCGAGTGCATTTGTGTTTCAATAAAGATTGTAATTTTTACATTACCTTGCATTCAAACTTTCTTTGATCCCAGTCATTTATGCAATGTTTCGTTCTCTAGTTTTTACTTGCCGCACTACCACATCTCCGCAGCATGTTAATTTATTCCTGTGGAGTCGGAAGAGATCTCTAGCAGGTGGATGCAGGAAACAGCCACCCTGCCCCTAACACAGATTGTGGACAGAGGGCGGCTGCGGTCTCCCTGCGTTCATTTGTGGCTTCCCTCAGGTCGGAGGTGCTGCATCCAACATGTAGTGCCTCCGGATCGTGTGCACGTGCCCTTAAAATTTAGGATTATTAGCAAATTGTTTTCTGCCATTTTCACTAATCTAATAAAACAGAAACAATATAAATAACACAACTAATGTAGCAAGTGATATCTCCAAATTCAACACAAAGGCTAGGGTCACATATGTTAATGAAATTGCATTCACCGCATGCAGATCCAGATGCGGTGAACGCAATTGACTTCCCACACAATTTGCAAGCAAAATGTGTGGCTGAAGCTGCTATCCGGTAACCGGATTGATCCAGATGTGTAATCCTGAGCAATCTGGTTACCGTACAGTTTGCTCATCCCTGCTGCCGCAGGGATGAGTGTGGCGCCCCTGCGTCCAGGAGGCCACAAAGGGAACTGCAGCCAGGCAGGTAGGACGACAGTTGAACACCAACACCCTCACAGCCCACACAACCCACGTACAGTAGAGGGCAGCACCCAACCCGGAGCCTAGGAACTCTAAGCAGGCGAGGGGTGGTGGGTTTAGAGCAGTGGGTGGGCAACACGTAGTCAGGTGACAGACAGTAGAAATAGTGATGGGGGAGAAGAAAGGAGTCAGTAGGCCGAGGTAGGCTGAGCAGCAAAGACTGGATCACACGTCCTGGCAATGTGGGGTATAGGAGCGCAGAATCTGAACAGAGCCAGTGCGAGCCACAGAGAGAAAGCCCGTCCAAAGCCAGTACCCCCAGGAGTGTGAGGGAAGAGAGGGACAGTGATACCGGGCCCTAGAACTACAGCCGAGACGACAGACTGCAGGCGGAGTAGCCCTCCTATGACACTGGAAGACACAGTAGAGAGAGCGTGGTAGAGCCTCACACGGGAGGACTGCTGGAGGCTGGGCTGAGTAGAGTGTCGGCTCTAGAGGGGACCTTAATTTCACCCGGCATCCCCAGACAACCGACGGGGGACCACAGCTACACGTTAGGGTCCCTACACCAAAGGACAGGCAGCTCAGTGATGACCAGGAGGACCCACAGGGGCCCGAGTCACCGCCATACTGTCCGGAGACGCACACCAAGCGAACACAGAGAGAGAGTGTTAACAGCCCGGAAAGGACACAGAGACTGAGTGAGGGGTCACACAGAGAGGAGAGACCTGGCTGCAGAGAGTAAAGGGAACCCGGAGAGGAAAAGTGTCACATGTATTGAACTGACCTGTAAGAACTGTACTGAACTGTAACCTGAACTTGAGAACTAGAGAAGTAAACACGGTGAACCCTGAATGCGACTCTCTGTCTATCTCTCTCTGAGTACTATTCCCTCCATGCAGGCTTGCAAGGGACCTCCACCTGCAGAGTCACAGCTTGCCAGCTCCAGCACCGAGGAAGGATTTCTGCAGCATCTGGACAGTAAGTGAATTGCACTCAGTACCAAGCCTGCACACTACACCATAGACTTTAACCATCACTGCCCTGGGGAATACAGTTCTGCCCACGGGAGCTATTCCATCTCCGCTGCTATTACATCATCCCCGGAGGTTCTGCAGCAGCGGCGGCCCCATCGCTGGCCGCACACAGTGGGTGGCGTCACGACTGACATCCCCTGTAAATATCCCTTATTATTGCCAGCGCCCTGGACACGGTCCGGACCAGGACCACCCGTGACTTCCCCAGTAGCAGACCTGGTCCGGTACCGAGTACCCCCGTCCCAGTGGGCTCGACATGAGCAAACTGTTATCACTGTTAAAAAAGCTTAAATATTAATAATAATTGTGGCCTACAGGACCTCGGACAGTGCACATACTATACGTACATTACGTATAGTATGCGCACAGCTGTCAGAGGAGCAGGCGGCTTCATTCACAAAATTGTACAGAGCCGACAGGAGCCGACTTACTGTACATGACTTATTAACACATTACATGCCCATCTGAGTGGGCAACATGTCTCTAGGGGGGGTGGGCACCCCCTAGAGACATGATGGCCACAATTATTATTAATATTTAAGCTTTTTTAACAGTGATAACACTTTGCTTATCCAGCGGCAGCCGGGATAAGCAAGGTATACGGTAACCGGATTACTCAGGATTACACATCCTGAGCAATGTAGTTACCGCATTGCAGATTATAGAACCGCTCCGAAAACTGCAGCATGCATAATTTTTCACACAGGCTGCAGAGTCGGATGTGGTAACCGGATTGCTTGTAAAGCAATCCGGTTGTTATGGCCACTTTACACGTCCCAATATCGGCGTTCAACTCCGATAAAAAGTCACGTATTTCGTGCGTTGGCCCCGATATCGTTCGTGCGTGGTATGGTGTAAATGTCCAATGCGATGCAAGAACGATGCCAAAACGATATCGGGGAAGAAATGAGCAGACTCTCCAACGGCCCGATATTGGATGGACGATGTAACAGGATCGTGCTGTGTGAAAGCCCAACACCGACTTGTAGTACAAGTTCCCCTGTTCTCTCCCATGTTAAATGGTCGGTCCTGGGTCGCCCGTACAAGGGGGCGTATACATCGCAGTGGCGTTGGCTGCCGATATCGCGCTGTGTAACATCTCCTATGTGATCTTGGAATTCTGCCCAAAAAATGCGCGCTCCAGCGCCGTTGAATACAATATCGGAACGATGTTGGGACATGTAAAGTGGCCATTATAATAGGCTACTACGAGGAGCGTTTCCTGATGCGGTTTTGAGCTTTTTGAAAGCACAAAACCGGATCAGGATTTAAAAATAAAAACGCAAGTGTGATCCTGGACAAAATGTCCCTTTGAATGAATTCTACAATTTCAGAATTATTCAACCCATTGAACAGAGTCCTTTACCAGTGCACACATTTGTCTCAAGCACATCTGATGTAAATAATCAGAGATGATATCAATGGAAATGGATACAAAAAGATACAAAGCCATGTTCCTAAAAATGTTGTTAAAAACGTACAGTGCCTTGAAAAAGTATTCATACTCTGGACTTTTCCACATTTTTTCCATGTTGCACCCACAAACTACTTTGTAGTATCACCTTTTGCTGCAATTACCGCTGCAAGTCTTTGGGAATGTCTAGAGATGAGCGAGTAGTGAAATATTCAGACTCGCTATATTTGTAACGAGTAGGTTCTAATACATTGTATTTGTAACGACTATGTGAGTAAGTCAATGGGAAATGTGAGTAATTTTCTGCTGGACCCTACAAAGCGGTCTGGGGGCCTAAGGAAAAGGCTGAAATGGGTACATGATTGTTTAAAAGCCAGCGGTAAAATGTCGCCAGCTTTTAAAAAAAACACTCAGCTGATGCATGCTCCCCCGACTGGTGCTTCGCTCCTGCCCTGCTCTCCACCTCCCCTCCTCCTGCTGGAGCATCATGTAGTAATTTCAGATATCCAGTGGCATTGAGGTTTCCACTGATGAAGAATGGCCCCACTATCTTTGTACCCCATATATCACACCATACCATCAATGTTTGTGTTCCAGCAGTCTTGGAGGGATCTATCCACTGTGGGTTAGTGTCAGACCAATAGCGCTGGTTTTGTTTGTTAACTTCACCATTCACAAAAAAGTTTGCCTCATCACTCATCTGAAGGCAATTGTCTATGCTGTGAGATAGGAGATGTGCAGCATCTGAAACAACGGATCCTGGAGGCCTGTGCTGCATTTCTTCTACGGTTTTGCTATCAGTGTGTCAAGAGTGGGAGAAGAGGGTTGCATTGACAATCCAAAACAATGGGCAGCACTTTGAATACATTTTATAAGTGGTCATAAACTTGTAAATAACTCATGAAAGAATAAAGTTATGTTAAAACCAAGCACACCATTGTTTTTCTTATGAGATTCACAATAAGTTTGATGTATCACCCTCTTCCCATTGAAAGAAATAAAGTTGGATCCAAAATGGCCGACTTCAAAATGGCCGCCATGGTCACCACCCATCTGGAAGGTGTTCCCCCTCCCATATACCAATGTGCCACAAACAGGAGGTTGATATTACCAGCCATTCTCATTTGATTTAGGTGCATCCATATAAATGGCCCACTCTGTATACAGGGCAGGACAGCTGTCAGTATATACAGGGCAGGGCAGCTATATACATGGGGAGCTCCACTGTGGAAGACATGTGGACACTGGTAGAGGGGGCAATAAAAGACACATGGCAGTTGGCAGAGTTATATTACCAGGGCACAACATGGTATGCTAAAGAAGTGAACCCAGAATGCCAGTGGCAATGGCAGTGTGGCAGTCTGTGGCCCCTGGGTGCAAAGTTGTGCCCTCTAGCTAGCCTCGGTGGGGCAGTCTGTGGCCCCTGAGTGTCCAGTCTGTGCCCTATAGCTGCCCTCATCAGAGTCACTGTAGTGCGAGTGTGGGGACAACTCTCTGTCACTCCAGGGGATCTAGGGGTCTTGCTCTCATCCCCAGACTCTCGGGCTCCCGCTTATGACTGGAAAGTGAACAGCTCCAGGAGACACAGGGGTTACAGTGGGCACGGCTGCTCTGGGGGCGCTTTCAGCAGTTTCGACAAGACATTGATGTAGATCTGTGCCATCTACAGGGTCTCTTGTCACTTGGACAACTTGTTCTCATTGTTGAAGGAGGGGATGACATTCCGGAGCTCATCAAAGGCGTGATTGAGGCTGTGCATCCTCTTCTCCCAGGCATTAGCTGCCAGTCTCCGCTGTTTCTGCACCCCATTGCCCTTGCCAAGGGGTGCACACTGCTTGCAGAGCTCTTCTCTGTCCTCCTCTTCATCCTCCTCAGCCCGCAGCCCTTTGATCTTGCACAGATCTCACACCTTGTGCGCTCGTCCGGACTGCAGCAGGTAGTCATGTGGTGGCTGCAGGGAGGAGGCAGAGAGCCAGGCTCTGGGGTCACTGGCGTCAAGCAGGTAAGACTTTTTCAAACGATCAGCTGATCATTTATAAAAGCCTGGTTTGACAAAGCTGTCGGGCTCGCTTCCAGCAGGAGGAGGGGAGGCAGAGAACAAGCCGGGCAGTATGCATCAGCTGAGTGATTTATTAAAAGCCGGTGGCTATTTACCGCCGGCTTTTAAACAATCATGCACCCATTTCAGCCTTTCCTCAGGCCCCAGACCGCTTTGTAGGGTCCAACAGAATAGTGCTCGCATTTCCCATTGACTTGCATTGTACTTGTCTAGTAACAGAGTAAACTCACCGAGTAACGAGTATCCCGAATACCTGTACTATTCTGTGAGTACCGAATAGTAACGAGTATACTCACTCATCCCTAGGAATGTCTCTACCAGCTTTGCTCATTTAGAAGCTACAGTTTATGCAAATTCATCTTTACAAAATATCTGTAGCTCAGTGACATTGGATGGAGGCATCTGTGAACAGCAATTTACAAGTCTTGTCACAGATTCTCTATAGGATTTAGGTCTGGACTGTGACTAGGCCATACACACATGAATATAATTAGATATAAAGCATCCATTGTAGCTCAGGCAATATGTTTAGGGTTGTTGTCCTGCTGAAAGTTTAACCCATACCACAGCCTTTAACAGGTTTTCCTCCAGGATTGACCTGTATTTCAGCTCCATCTATCTTCCCACCACCTGTGACAAGCTTTCCCGTCTCTGCTGAAGAAAAGCCTCCTCACAGCAGGATGCTGCCACCACCATGTGTTATGGTGGGGATAGTGTTTTTTAGAGTGAAGAATAGTGTTAGTTTTCTGCTACATACAATCATGCGAAAAAGTGTTTGCATCCTTGAAATTGTTACAGAAAATGAAGTATTTCTGCCAGAAAATTATTGGAATTAAACATTTTGTTATATATATGTTTATTTTCTTTGTGTGTATTGGAACAATGCTAAAAGAGAAAAAAAGGCAAGTTGGCCATAAATGCATGTCTTTCTATCTGCATGTTTGTGGATTGTGAGGTACGTGTATATTTTGAGCAGCTTTGTATGTTCTCCAATGACATACTGATAGGGAAAGTAGATTGTAAGCACCAATGGGGACAGTGATGGTAATGTCTGTAAAGCACTGTGGAATTCATTGTGCTATATAAGTGAGTAAAATAAAGTAAATACACATGTATGTACATATGTATATGCACAGTATATGGACATTTGCAGGCCTGTGGTTGGTAATACTTGTACATCTTGGTTTATTCTGACTGTTATGGTTACACTAGATAGCATTATTGTGTATAGAAAGTACTGAGTAAAATAGTCCTGAGCAGTTTATTCTTAAGTAGAACAATAGGAAGAAGGGTAATCTATCTTTGCGCCATCGGATCAATGAGAAGTCCATCATGTAAACTTTAATCTTTATTGGTCAACCCGTTTCAAGGCCACCTGCCTCTTCATCAGGATGTTGAAGAGGCAGGTGGCCTCGAAACGCGTTGACTACTAAAGGTTAACGTTTACATCATGGACATCTGATTGATCTAATGGCGCAAAGACAGAGTACCCTTCTTCCTATTGTTCTACTTAAGAATTCAATTATTGTGGGTCTGCAGCAGCCATGATTTCAAGCTTTTGATAATGGTTGTGTCTGACACAACCATGTAAGGTAAGAAACTTCACTTCTTACTTTATCAGATTATTCTTGTAGACTGTGAGCCCTCGCGGTCAGGGTTCTCTCTGCTCATCCACTGTATCTTCACCCATCCCTTGTAGGCTGTGAGCCCTCATGGGCAGGGTCTTCTCCCCTCAACTACTGTATCTTCACCCATCCCTTGTAGAGTGTGAGCCTTTGCGAGCATGGTCCTCTCTCCTCATCTACTGTATCCTCACCCATGCCTTGTAGACTGTGAGCCCTTGCAGGCAAGATCCTCTCCTAACCTACTGTATCCTCACCCTTTCATTGTAGACTGTGAGGGCTCATGGGCAGGGTCCTCTCTCCTCACCTACTGTATCCTTACCCATCCCTTGTAGACTGTGAGCCCTGGCAGGCAGGTTCCTCTCTGCTCAACCACTGTATCTTCACCCATCCCTTGTAGACTGTGTGCCTTTGCAGGCAAGATCTTCTCTCCTAACCTACTGGATCCTCGCCCATCCCTTGTAGACTGTGAGCCCTCGTGGACAGGGTCCTCTCTCCTCACCCACTGTATCCTCGCCCATCCCTTGTAGGCTGAGCCCTCGTGGACAGGGTCCTCTCTCCTCACCTACTACATCCTCACCCATCTCTTGTAGACTGTTATCCCTCGCAGGCAAGATCCTCTCTCCTCATCTACTGTATCCTCTCCTTTCCCTTGCAGACTGTGAGCCCTTGTGAGCAGGGTCCTCTCTCCTCACCTACTGTATCCTCACCCATGCCTTGCAGACTGTGAGCCCTCGCAGGCAAGATCCTCTCTCCTCACCTAATGTATCCTCACCCATCCCTTGTAGACTGTGAGCCCTCGCAGGCAAGGTCCTCTCTCCTCACCTACTGTATCCTCACCCATCCCTTGTAGACTGTGATCCCTCGCGAGCAGGGTCCTTTCTCCTCCTGTACCTGTGTGGGTACTGTATTGTTCATGAGTATTATACTTACCTATGAATGCCTTTTCACATGTTAAGCACCATGGAATAAATGACACTATAAAAATAATAATAAATAATTATTATAATAATAATAATAATAATAATCATCGGATAATACCATATCTTTACGCCTCTCTTTCCACCAGCTTTACTAATCCAATGATTGGTTTTCCTTATCTATGAGAAGGTTATTGTGATATTATTTAATGTTCCCATTCTTGGGTAATATATGGCAGTGTTACTGTGCATGTTATAATTTGTGTTTGGCTGAATGATTTATGATCCTGCCCTAGAGGCCATTTGTCATTTCATTAATTTTATTCATTTTCCAAAGGATTATAGACCCGGAGATACTACACACAAGCCCAGACAAAGTTTGATTAGGAAAGTTGACTTGTACTGGTGGTGGATGGTGCTTTCTAAGACTAGAACTTGTAAAGTCATTTGTGATATCATTAGTTACTGTAAGGATAAAGCTCATCTACTTACCTTTTTTCTCAAGTAATTATTTTTCTTCACGAACAGTAAATTACCGTAGTTACAATGAGAATGAACATACACCGTATGAAGTAAGAGCCTAATTTACATTGATATTCAATACATGCCCCGCTGCACTTTTTCACTTGATGAAACGCTATGTCCCTTGTTCTTTTTAGTCATGGTTAAGCAATCAATTATTTCATTTAATTGCCCTGGATAGTTCATTAAAATGTCTTCAAGATACTTGCGAAAAATAAAAGTAATTCTCCAGCAGAATTTTGTGTTTTAGCTAAATGTTTAACTTCAGAACCTTCTCCCCAGTTCTACAAATAGGCTAGAGATACTGGATGCCATTGTCAGAGCTCAGACGTTTCCCCAATGTACATTTCATCATAAGTGACATCACGTACCTGGCCAGACTTCTTCGCGTGACGTATGCGTGGAGCCCCACTGTTTGGTGCGCCACGGAGGGGTACTGCACCCAGACCAGCGTGTGTAGTCTCCCTGTGACCAGCGGATTGGAATGTTAATTTGAGGCCCTCACACTACAAATTCACACACCTAGAATCAGGGGACGAAAGGGTTAAATCCTTGTCTAGGAGATCCAGCCCTGGTGAGAGGAACTTAGGTGGCTAGTGGAGAGCGGGAAAGAAAGCTTAGTCAGAACGGCTGAGGAGAGAGAAGAAGATGGACCCTGCGAGTGGCACAGAGGGAGGGCACCTAAAAGAGAGGTGACCAGGACCGAGGGGGATCCTCGGGTGTTAGCTAACACCCTAATACGGACCGGAACGGCACCCAGCCGGAAGGACCCAGTCCAACACCTGAGCATGGTTCCAAGGCGTTCATCCTTGAGCCGCAAAACCATAGGAATGTGGGCTCCTTCAAGAAGCCGTGGCCCACTCCTGCATATCCCATAAGGCCTGCAGAGGGTAAGGAGTCCCCTGTCCTGTAAATCCCGTGAGTGGGCGCCGGGCTCTGTGCAGGGCAGTACTGGAAGAGAAGGAGTGAAAAGACAGAGAGTGTAAGGACAGAGGGAAAATCCTGAAGGAACATCACTGAGGGCCTCAAAGAGACATTCCATCCTCTGGTAACTACCCAGGTCAGCTACCCGTGACTGTATACTTGTAAGCTGCCTGAAGGTTACCAGTAAACCTGTGCAGAGCCTAATCAATGTGTGGTGTCTTATTCCATTGCGCTGGGGAAAGCTGCATTCCAGTCTCCTCAGGCAGACTGCATCAAGCCTCCACCTGCTGATCTGCCTTCCTGTGTGAGTTCTCCATTTCCATCACTGCCCCAGGGATTCTGCTCCACCTGCGGGGAGCATTACAATCTGGCTGCCTAGCATCATCCCTGGAGATCTGAAGCACCGCTGGTAACATTACTAGGTATCGTGGGTGGCATCACAAACAATTTATTTTATTATTTTATTTTTACGCACTTTTCAGTGACCACCAGGGCAACGGGCCCGGGCATCGGCCACCAGTGACAGCAACCTTGATCAAGTCGGGGATCCAAGTACCCCACGGCCATGGGGTGGGTCACATGTGCACTGTATGAATTACACATGCGCTGTGTACCACTACGCTTCACACTGTCATATATATATGACATCTCTCATGGTCAGATCTACAATGTATGGCATAAGTGAATTGATGGCCAGAGAATCACCACTATGCAGAGTTCAATTAATGTACACAAATGAGGTTGCAGAAAAAAGGGAAAAGGTTTATTAACAGGCAGGAACAGGTAAGGATAAAGCAGATTCACAGGGAGGGTTCTGTATGGCAAAAACACAATTACTGCAGTTCCTAGCTGGGACACTCAGGCACACAAACCCAAACTATTATAAATGGATATTCAACAGTGGATTGGCAAAGCAAGAAATATGCAAAACTACACTACACCTACAACCTTACTGGCCTCCGCTACTCAGGCCACATGGTTACCGTGCTCTGGCTACAGAGGCTAATACTACACCCTAACGTGTGCGCACACAATAAAGACTCACAATAACGCTGGGGAAAACAAGTCCAGTCACAAAGCATGATGCTGTGATGATCAACGCTGCACACATCTTTCCTTGCAGAGCAGGGGAGAAACTCCTCTTTACCTTTCATTGTCATGGTAACTGGGGTCATCTGGATCATGTATCTGGTGGGTCCTCTAGTAGCTGTCTCTGGATCCTCTGGTACATGTCTCTGGATCCTCTAGTACATGTCTCTGGGTCCTCTGGTACATGGCTCTGGGTCCTCTGGTACACATCTCACATGCCAGCAGACTTCTCCTGCTTCACTTCTCTCAGCTTTTTTACTTTCACTTTCAGCTTCCCCTGCTTCCTACACTTTTCAGCCTGAGAGGGAAGCACCAACTAGTACACAACCTAGGACACAAGGGGAGCACAGTCTATAAAAGTTATGCATGCCTAAAAAGTTCATAGGGGCAGCACCCGTACATAAGATCGGGCACATTGCTGTAGGAGGGGATTGAGCTCAAGGTGATCTACAGAGAGAATATCTGATCTATGAGAATGTAACTAGTAAAATCAGAAGAGGCTCCTGTGCAAGAACAATATATGGGCCCTTTGCAGTCCACATTCGCATCATAAAACAAATTCCAACTGCTTTAGAGGTTGGAGTGACTGACTTACCTCTTAGGTCCCTGTGCGGCTGCACAGGTTGCACCAACAGTATGACCGTCAATGAGTAAAGTATCCAACATTAGGATAAGTTCACATTAGCATTAGTCTATATTGATATAAGGTTTCAGCCTCTATCAGTGGTTACGGTACATCAGAAACCCTGGAAAGTGGGCTTTGGACGCATGCGCTGACAGGGATGTTCACTTTAATGATGCAAACAGAGTCAATTTGTGTTCTGTCGAACAACGTTTTCAACTGTATACACCTATTTAAGAAGGGCTCCAAGATGTAGTTGACTGCACCTTGGTATCAGTTTTAAATAGTCAGATACAGCTGAAAATAATGTCTGACAAAACACAAAGGCCCCTTTCACATTTATGCGTATGTGCAGATACCATATGTGCAGTTACCTGCGTTTGCCTGCCCCCTGCGCTAGTGCAAATAGCAAGCGCAGGTACTTTTCAGGCAAACGCAGAGCTGTACATGAATGCAGAGATGGCAAGCTCCTGCGCGTCTCCAACGCGTCCTGAGTAACGTGTGCGCTCAAACTACACCCCTCTTCAGTGCAGGAGCTCGCCATCTCTGCGTTCATGTACAGCTCTGCATTTGCCTGAAAAGCACCTGCGCTTGCTTTTTGCGCATGCGCAGGGCAGACAAACGCAAGTAACTGCACATACGCAGAAATGTGAAAGGGGCCGTATAGATGTGTTAGAGTAGAATATAGTTCACTTACAGTACATGCACTTTGTGGAAATATTCAACAATCCAAAGTAACATACATAAGATAGAAGGGGTCTCATGGCAAACCCCAAAATGAGTTCCTCTTCAGGCCTAGAAGAAATGGTCCAAGCTATTATTGAGAACACTCCCTAAACTCCCTAGTTTTTGTTCTTTGCTCAATAATATCTATCTCTCACTCATTTAGTTTCAAACATACTTATTTATCTACATCTCGCTGCATTCTGATCTATATTAGCTGACACAGATAACATAGCAACAGAACATCTCTGAAATTCTCCGATTCTGAGATGCAAAGCTTGTAAAGCCTAAGGTTCTGCATTCCAAGAAATCGCAGCTGACATTTTTCTGTGCACCGTAGCTTTCATGCCTGAGGGTTTTAAGAAGGAAATGCTATGTAGACTACATATTATTGCAAAGCAGCTAAATAGGCAGCTCCTATCTAATAGGCAGCTCCAATTATTTTACTAACCAAAACAGCAAAAAATCTTTTAGCATAAAGAGGAGGTAAATATAATATGAAAGAATACAGGAGATCAGGGGTCTGAATTCATTTTCTCAAGGGACCACATGAAAGACCATGACTGTTGTGGAGGGCAGAACCAATAGGCTGAAATTAATTCTGCTAAAAAATAATTATATACATTATGAGTCTCCACACAGCAATGAGTCCCCGCATAATCCCCTATGTATAGCATGAGCCCTCACATAACCCACTATATACAGTGTGAGTCACCACATAGCCCCCTATGTACAGTGTGAGCCGTCACATAATCCACTATACACAGTGTGAGCCTCTACATAGCCCCTTATATACAGTATGAGCCATAACAGTCTCCCTATACACAGTTTGAGCATTTATATGGCCTGTTATATACAGTATAAGTCCTCACATAGTCCCCTATATACAGTGTGAGTCCCCACATAGCCCATTATGTACAGTATGAGCCCTCACATAATCCACAATATACAGTGTGAGCCCCTCCATAGCCCTGTATATACAGTATAAGCCATTACATACTGTTGTGGCCAAAAGTATTGACACCCCTGCAATTCTGTCAGATAATACTCAGTTTCTTCCTGAAAATGATTGCAATCACAAATTCTTTGGTATTATTATCTTCATTTAATTTGTCTTCAATGAAAAAAAACACAAAAAGAATTGTCCTAAAGCCAAATTGGATATAGTTCCACACCAAACATAAAAAAGGGGGTGGACAAAAGTATTGGCACTGTTAGAAAAATCATGTGATGCTTCTCTAATTTGTGTAATTAACAGCACCTGTAACTTGTGGCACCTAACAGGTGTTAGCAATAACTAAATCACACTTGCAGCCAGTTGACATGGATTAAAGTTGACTCAACCTCTGTCCTGTGTCCTTGTGTGTACCACATTGAGCATAGAGAATAGAAAGAAGACCAAAGAACTGTCTGAGGACTTGAGAAACTAAATTGTGAGGAAGCATGAGCAATCTCAAGGCTACAAGTCCATCTCCAAAGACCTGAATGTTCCTGCGTCTACCTTGCACAGTGTCATCAAGAAGGTTAAAGCCCATGGCACTGTGGCTAACCTCCCTAGATGTGGACAAAAAAGAAAAATTGATAACAGATTTCAATGCAAGATTGTGCGGATGGTGGATAAAGAACTTCGACTAACATCCAAACAAGTTCAAGCTGCCCTGCAGTCCGAGGGTACAACAGTGTCAACCCGTACTATCCGTCCGTGTCTGAATGAAAAGGGACTGTATGGTAGGAGACCCAGGAAGACCCCACTTCTTACCCCGAGACATAAAAAAGCCAGGCTGGAGTTTGCCAAAACTTACCTGAGAAAGCCTAAAACGTTTTGGAAGAATGTTCTCTGGTCAGATGAGACAAAAGTAGAGCTTTTTGGGCAAAGGCATCAACATAGAGTTTATAGGAGAAAAAAAAGAGGCATTCAAAGAAAGAACACAGTCCCTACAGTTAAACATGGCGGAGGTTCCCTGATGTTTTGGGTTGCTTTGCTGCCTCTGGCACTGGACTGCTTGACCGTGTGCATGGCATTATGAAGTCTGAAGACTACCAACACGTTTTGCAGCATAATGTAGGGCAGTGTGAGAAAGCTGGGTCTCCCTCAGAGGTCATGGGTCTTCCAGCAGGACAATGACCCAAAACACACTTCAAAAAGCACTAGAAAATGGTTTGAGAGAAAGCACTGGAGACTTCTAAGGTGGCCAGCAATGAGTCCAGACCTGAATCCCATAGAACACCTGTGGAGAGATCTAAAAATGGCAGTTTGGAGAAGGCACCCTTCAAATATCAGGGACCTGGAGCAGTTTGCCAAAGAAGAATGGTCTAAAATTCCAGCATTGTAAGAAACTCATTGATGGTTACCGGAAGCGGTTGATCGCAGTTATTTTGGCTAAAGGTTGTGCAACCAAGTATTAGGCTGAGGGTGCCAATACTTTTGTCTGGCCCATTTTTGGAGTTTTGTGTGAAATGATCAATGTTTTGCTTTTTGCTTCATTCTCTTTTGTGTTTTTTCATTTAAGACAAATTAAATGAAGATAATAATACCAATTTGTGATTGCAATCATTTTCAGGAAGAAACTGAGTATTATCTAACAGAATTGCAGGGGTGTCAATACTTTTGGCCACAACTGTAGTTACCCGATATACAGTTTGAGCATTCACATAGCCTGCTATATACAATATTAATCCTCATATAGTCCCCTATATACAGTGTGAGCCCCCACATAGTTCCCTATATACAGTATGAGCCCTCACATATTATCCCTATATACAGTATAAGCCCTCACATATTATCCCTATTTACAGTATGAGCCCTCACATAGTCTCCCTATATACAGTATGAGCCGTCACATAGTCTTCCTATATACAATATGAGCCCTCACATAGTCACCTATATAGAGTTTTAGCTATATAGTGGAGCCCCCACAAAGCTTCTCTATTTACTGAGGAAAAATGAATGTCCAACATCACGGTCCAGGGTCAGAATAGCAGGAGGTTAGTTAGTAAATCACAGCAAAGGGACAAGGCAAATTGGTGGTCAGAAGAAGTCCAAAGTATGGCAGCAATAGCTCATAATACAGAGCACAAAATAATACAGCTAACATGCGAAATGCTACAACTGACAGTGATCTGAGACAAGCTGCTTAGCTGAGTAGCTGGGTATCACAGAGGACAAGGAACCCCTGAAGAAGCCCAGCACCTTCCAGTCTGAGATTGGATGGCTGAAGTGTCAGTCAATACACCAACAGTTCAGCACACCCCAGCACTAGATTGGATGACTGTGTTGTCACTCATAACACTGACAGCTCAATCCGGCCCAGATTCCATAGTGCAGCAACACTGTCACTCATTGTGCATTCAAGAAACACTGAGGAGGTATCGTGACAATACCTCCTGTACTGGGGGACCTCTGGACCCCAAAGTTTCCTAAGAAGCCTACAATGGAAGGTCCTGACCAAACAATCGGCCTACTCAGAAAAAGTCGGAACTCAGGATCTCTCCTTTCTCCAAGTCTATAACCCTTCCAATGAACAAGATATTAGAGAGAACTCCCGACCCTTCCGAGAATCCACTATCCTCTGTACTTCATATTCCAAACCTCCATCAATATTAACATGAGGAGGCAGGGAAGAGAGAAACAACAATGAAGGAACAAATTATTTTAAAAGTGACCTGTAAAAAACACTAGGGATATAAAGAGACTGAGGAAGTTTTAATCAAAAGGAAACTGTATTAACTACATCCAGAAACTCATTTAGGCCAATAAATTTAGGACCCAACTTTGCCAATGTCACCTTCAGCTTAATATGTTTGGAATATCACAAAACCTTATCTCCTATTTTAAAGACAGGGCCTGCCGAATGCTTCCTATAAGGATTCTGGTTTTGGTGAAATTGAGTACCCCAATGTTGTTTTGAACTTCCCTCCAGACATTGCTGGGTACTGGACCCTGGTGCCACCCAAACTGTGTCCACCCAAACACATATATCTGTTAACGACAAACGAGTTAGTTCTTGGGTTACCTGAGCCCTCATTGAGAAGAGAGTTGTGGGAACGTGGCCTACAGATCCAATTCACAGATGCACAAATTAAACAGATATACCGTAGATCACATGGACCTTCTCCCTGTGTAAAAGTCCAGGAGAACTGTTATAAAGTGGTATTTCACTGGTATCGTACACCAACAATACTACACAAATGGCATGCCTCAACGTCAGATAGGTGCTGGAGATGTAGTCTAGATTCTGGGTCGTACTTATATATATGGTGGCAATGCACCTATATGCAACGTTATTTGAAGATAGTCTTACACCGAGAGGTGACTTTAACACCACTTACGGCACTTCTCAACCTCTCTACATGGCCTAAAGAGACATCATCCTCACGATTGGCATCCATAATAATATCAGCAAGCAGACTTCTTATATCGGCTCGCTGGAACTCAAACCAACTACCCACAAAATCCCGTGTCATCCAAGAAGTGGATTCTTTGTACCATGTGGCAGAAACAGCTGCTCTTTCTTTTGGTTCATATACTCTCTTCAAGAAAACATGGACACCATGGCTATACTACAGATCAACGCCAGAATTTTTAGTGATTTCTGCTGATACGTAAACCTCTTTAAAGTTGAGAATGTATTAACCACTCATCAATAATGTTTGATACCACAACAAAATAATATGGTGGATGGAACACTCTCACGGAATCCCTCCCTGTCTACCACTCCCCTCCCTGACTTACCCGCCCTTTCTTTCTAAAACCCTTTTCTTTCTTTACATTCCATCCCTCCTTTATGGTCCCCTCTGGGCCTTCATCTAATGATCTCCTTTTTCCGTATCATTAGTATTAGTAATTCCCTATTTACGGTGAATACTACTCAGAGTTGTTGCCCTCAGAGATATGTGATTGTTTCCCTTCTCCTCTGTATGAGAACAGTTTGTTATATGCAACTTTTCTTTTTCTATTGTTCAATAAAACAGAACATTAAAAGAAAGAGAGAGAAGAGAGTTGTGGCAGAGAAAGCTTACCGCCCGGTGTCTGCAGACCTTCCTCAGTCAGCTGGCTCCCTGCATCTAACACTCCTCTCCTGCTCAACCACTGGTTTCTGTGGGGATTTAAGAACATCAGGTGTGACAGGGGCCCCTGGTGCCGGGGTCTGCACTGGTACCGGACTCTCGACTCTAGGCCTCTTCACAGCTTCTGTCAGCTGCATCTGTGTCACACGCACTATGTCAGACTTCAGTGGCGTAACTTCAGGCCCAGGGGCCCCGATGCGAAATCTTCAATGGGGCCCCCAATTATTGCAAATCTTTAATAGTATTTGTCTTTTTCTATAGGCCAAAAGGACTTTTGGGGCCCCCTAGGCTGCAGGACCCGGGTGCGATCACAACCCCTGAACCTATTGTAGTTACGCCCCTGTCAGGCTTATCTGATAACAGGAAAGCCTCTATATACACTCATACACTCTCTGCGGTCTCTATAGGTCTTTATGTGACTTTAGGAAATAACTGCAGACTTTATACACATTCGGCCATCTTGCCCTTTGCACTCTACATATTTCAGTGATTGAGATCTTCATCTGCCTCCTGTGCCAATAGGTGAGGAGGGAGCGGTTCAGCTTTATTACCTCCTGTTGTGTAATCACAGCATATCCAGTGTAGAATCCACCAACATCTCAAGTTTGCATTAGCTCATCTGAGACATGTTCACACCCTGCCGATTGTTATGGTGGGTTTACACGTCCCGATATCGGGCCGATATCGGAGCCAACGATGCGGGAGCGCGCTTTTTGAGCGCGCTTTTCCCACTATCGCATTACCGGTTTAGACAGCCCGATATCGGGATACAACGTCCCGAAGATGTGTACGCCCCCCAACCCAGGAACGACCAGTTAACATGGGAGTGAATGTGTGACGTGGGCGTACACATCGTAGTTGGGCTGTCACACGGGACGATGCGGCTACAACGGCCATACGATATCGGGCGGTTGAATAGCACGCTCATTCAACCCCGATATCGTTTTGGCATCGTTCCAGCATCGCATTGTACGTTCAAACCGTACAACGCGCGAACGATATCGGGTCCAACTCCCGAACCACGTGACTTTGGTCGGAGTTGGGTCGGAGTTGGACGCCGATATCGCGACGTGTAAACCCACCATTAGGGTACCTTTACGCGTCGCAACATTGCATGCAATTTCACTTGCAACTTACTGGTTGCAGTGAAATCATGGACACATTGTTCCATTTTGTGGCTGTGTACAATGGAGCAATCTGTCCATGATTTCACTGCAACCAGAGATCTGTTCAGAAGTTGGTCACAGAAGTTGGTGTGTGTAAAGCAGCCCTAAGGCTATGTGCACTTACTAAGCATTTGGTGTGAAAATTTTCTGCATCAAATCTACATCTCCCGGCAAAAAGAAAACACAAGCAATCTGCAAGGACCAATAAAAAAATTAAATAACATGCGCGACACTTCTGAAGTTTCACCACCTTTGCTGGCTTCAGAAGAGGCATCCAGATTTGGGACAAATTTGCACAAAAAAAGAAACACATTAAAATAAAATGCACAAAGCTTAAATATAATGTTACGTATAACTTTAATTAAGGATCCATTCTGTGGACTTTTCAACCCCCCCACCCCATTGATGGGACCCTCTCCAAGTAAAGGCCTCTGCTGCTGCAAATCATGTTCTTAAGATAATTTAGGCTGCTGTATTTAAAAATGTATCTATACAATAAAGCAGCATAAAATATGGCGAAGGAAAACAAAACAAAAACTCTGTCTGAGTTTAGACATGGAATAAAAATGCAAACACCATGAATTAATTTGCTAATTACGTAAACACAGCAGACTCCTTGCTCCAGTACCTACAGTATCTATTAACAATTCTAAATTTGCGTCGAAAAGATGTCCATTATTAAAATAATTGGGGTTGGAGCAGTACAAATTAAAAAAACTATTGATAATTACTTTTACCATTACCCTAAGGTGAGAAAAGAAACATAATCTGGAATTAATTCAATGTTAAAATGTAGGGAAACCTTTTGCTTAAAAGATACAATGAACCATGTATAGCATATATAGGACGAAGTGTCGCTCAATCCGCGCTGCTGCCAAAGAAGACCAGAAGACTGGAGTATCTGGATGAAGGTGTTTGTTTAATCTGACGCGTTTCGGAGCCAATACCCAGCTCCTTCCTCAGGTTTGACCCTGAGGAAGGAGCTGGGTATTGGCTCCGAAACGTGTTGGATTAAACAAGCACCTTCAACTAGATGCTCCAGTCTTCTGGTCTTCTTTGGCAGCAGCGCGGATCGAGTGACACTTCGTCTATATATGCTATTTTTGGACCACAGTGACCCGTGGATGGGTGGATCCAGCAGCAGCTGCTCATTGAGCGATTAAACTGGTTGTGGGTATACACAAGCAGACCAGGTGAGCAGATTGTACTCATTGATACATCCACTCTCCACATTTAGGAGATAAAACCCTATTGCACATTTTATCTCACTTTCTAGATAATGAACCATGTGGCATGGCTGCCATTTTTAGTTGGGGGGTTCCCTCAGTGAAGTTGGCTTTGTTCTAGCAGGTTTACATCAAGCCTCCTCCCCAACTCAAGCAGTATCCCTTTACAATTCATTCCACTTCCTGCTTGGAGAGAGAAGGCCATAGTTCCTGTTCCACTGGCTCCACTTTGTTTGGATTTACAATGGCCACTTTGCACCATGTGTTCTCTTTAGGTATCAACACATGCCGCATTCTCGCCTGGAAATCATAAAGCCGATATGTCGCCCTGGAGCAATCACCATGAAATTGCCTCATGGTTGCGGCGTGTTATTTGGGAATTTCATGGCGATAAAACGCCCCTCGGCCATCACCTGATTCCAGAACAGTGCTCAGTAATCAGCCGCAATCGTTAACGTGATATTTCCGTGTGTGACAGGGCGATAATGATGGAAAGAGCGTTGCCTATGATTTCCCATAGGCGTGCCTCAGCATGCTGTAGTCCGCGCCCTGTCTCAGATGATTGATGTGGGCTACTGTGTTCCCATTGGCTGTCAGTTGGCATCGCGCCATATTTGAAAAGCTGTCCGTTCAGCACCACACACATCTTCAGCTACACAACCGTCCACAAACTCAGTGCAAACTCCCATAGGCAATGGCGTCATGTATTAGCCAACCTCCCAGAGCAGGCTGACCAATCGTAACGCTGTTGCGTTGTCCAATGAGCATGTATGGGGCACGGTATACACCACTGTGGCACGCCTATCTCCTCACCGTGCTGAACATGTTCACCCACATTGCCTTTGAGATTGCGGCGTATGAAGCAGCGATGGAATTAGGCAGGATTACTTCCGCTGTAGGTGAGGTGATTTCCGGAGCGACACGTCGCCTTAGCTTCAGGGCGAAACTGCGGCATGTGATGCCGCCATCGGCGATCTGAGGCGACCACGAAAAATGTCAGCGCGCACGTTAGATCGCCAGCCGAGATTGCGGCATGTGACGGTACCTTTACAGTAACCAATCATCTTGTACCACTGTGACAGCAGCGGTACAAGATGATTAGTAAAGAAACAGAGGAATAGTCAAGTCTAATGAATGTCTGCCTTTCTGTGGCTATTAACCACATCAGCAGCCTCTAAGCGGCATGTCTGCACAGAGGCTGCTGATGCGGCTCATAACCCCGTGTGCGAGGGGTTAATAACATGCTGGTGTGGTGGCAGCATGTGTCAAGACAGTGTCCTCACTCTCTGGACACATGGTGTCATCACACCATGGGTCTTGAGGGGTTAAATCCTAAGTACAATTAAAGCCGCTAATTGCCGGGTTAATTTTCTGAACAGAAGAAGCCGGCGGTGGGTCTTTACGCAGTTAGCGTACAGCACATTGGTACAGGCTCTTGCATGGAGCTGTCCGAGGTGCTGTACACTATTTACGTACGGCACAGACCCGGCATCTCCTTGGCTGAACTGTCTGAGATGCTGTAATGACATTCATTACAGTATCCTCCGCTCTGTTACTGTAAATGTGGAGATGTCCCTGCTGCTGTGGTGCTGAACACATAGCGGTGGACAGCTCCGCATTTACAGTAACAGAGCGGAGGATACTGTAATGAATGTCATTACATCATCTCAGACAGCTCAGTCAAGGAGACGCCGGGTCTGTGCTGTACATAAATCACGTACAGCACCTCGGACAGCTCCATGCAGGAGCCTGTACCAATGTGCTGTACGCTAACTGCGTACTGACCCGCCGCCGGCTTCTTCTGTTCTGAAAATTAACCCGATAATTATCGGCTTTAATTGTACTTAGGATTTAACCCCTCAATACCCATGGTGTGATGACACCATGTGTCAAGAGAGTGAGGACACTGTCTTGACACATGCTGCCACCACACCAGCATGTTATTAACCCCTCGCACACCGGGTTATGAGCCGCATCAGCAGCCTCTGTGCAGACATGCCGCGCAGAGGCTGCTGATGTGGTTAATAGCCACAGGAAGGCAGAAATTCATTAAATTTGACTATTCCTCTGTTTTTTAACTAATCATCTTGTACCGCTGCTGTCACTGTGGTACAAGATGATTGGTTACTGTACCGCACAGCGAGAAATTTAAAATCCGTGGCTTTGAGAGCCGTGAACTTTAAATTCCCCGACAAATGCTGTCCGCAGTCCTTCAGGACCACGGACAGCATCACACTCACACGCACCACATACGCACTCACACCTCCCACTCGCAGCACACTCACATAAATACAGGCAGTTACATGCACCACACACACCCAAAAATACGCATATCACTCGCATCACTGTTGTGCATCAAACACGCTTCATATTTGATACACGGCAGTGTGCCTCCAGCCTGAGAGAGTCTGTCTAAGGTGCGCAAAAGCTGCAGCAGGATACATAATGTATCTAGAAAAATGCAAAAGTGCTGGGGATAATGTCATGCACAGATTGGCAAGTGTCCAAAAAACCTCATAAGGGTACCGTCACACATAGCGACACACCAGCGATCCCGACAACGATACGACCTGTAGGGATCACTGTAGCGTCACTTTGGGATCGCTGGTGAGATGTCAAACAGTCAGATCTCACCAGCGACTCAGCAACGATCCGGAATGACACGGAGGTCGTTGGGAATCTGTCACTCTCGAGCATAGTATTGAGATCGCTGGTTGTTGTCCCTGTCAAACACAGCAATGCAGCATTCCCAGCGGGAGCGCAGAGACCAAAAAATGATCCAGAACACTTTATAACGACCAGCGATCTCACAGCAGGGGCCTGATCGCTGGCAAAGTCGCTGTTGTGTCACCAAATCTGTGACGTAACAGCGATCTCGCTAGCTATCTCGTTTAGTGTGATGGGGGCTTAAGAATTGTGCACAGACCAACAGACGTATCAGGAGATAAGTGGTTAAATCAATTTAAACAACTAAGCTGAGACAGAAAGAAGTAGTAGTGTGAACAAGCCCATATAGCAAGTTCAGTACCTACGCCGAATCAAATGCAATAGCAACTAGAAAAAAAAAAACTATGTGCAAGATGTCTCCAAATACCTTGCAGTAAAAAAAAAACTTGCTGAACATGCTATATGGGCTTGTTCACTATACTACTTCTTTCTGTCTCAGCTTAAGCCGGCTTCACACCATGTTTTAATCTGATCCGGGGCTGTCCGCTATGGACCAGACAGGACCGGATCAGAACACAGAACTGGAGGGCTAATATGCCCTCCGGTCCGGTGAGCAGACGGATGCAGCTGCAGCTGATGAATCAGGACCGCGGCTCGCAGGGAGCTAGCTGCGGTCCTGAAATAACAGCTGCGTGCAGCCACAGGTGTCCAGTTCCCGGATCCTCCCAGACCGGGGCAATACGGCCCCATAGGCTCCCATGTTAGGGAGCGCCGGATTGCACCAGATTCGGGAGGATCCGGGAGACGGCAATTTGGGGAGATTTTTCTCCCCGGACACAAAAACGTTGCAAGCAACATTTTTTTGTCTGGGAGAGAAATCTGAATTTTCCCGGATTCTCCCGGAGAAATGGAAACAGGATGGCAGATAGCTGCCATCCGGCTCCATCCGGCCCCATAGGATGCTATGGGGCCAAAATCCAGTCTGGGGTTGTCTGGTTTACAATGGACAGCCCGGGATCGGATTAAAATGTGTTGTGAAGCCGGCCTTAGTTGTTTAAATTGATTTAACCACTGATCTCCTGATAAGTTGGAGGACCCCGCCCTTCCTGCCCGTCCTGCTGAGCAGAAATACATTTACTGCATTCCATCTGTGATCCTTCTTGGACACGGTTCACACACGGCACCTCGCTGCTTGTGAGGTAGATACGCACAGCAGCGGGTTTTAATATGGCTAGTGTAGAATCCGTTCTGAAGAGAGTCACCTTGTCGCGGTGGAATGGCTTATTGTACGTTTTTTTAAAAAAAAGGTATGTACCAAGTACTCTTGTTTTAGTGGCAGTAGCTTTTATTTTCTTTACTGCAAGGTATTTGGAGACATCTTACACACACGTTTTTTGGTTTCTAGTTGTTATTGCATTTGATTTGGCGTAGGTACTGAACTTGCTATATGGGCTTGTTCACACTACTACTTCTTTCTGTCTCAGCTTAGTTGTTTAAGTTTGAATGAGCATCACATGCTTAAAAGAAAGCTGTTTACCCAATATTTCGGAAAGGCGTCAACAACTTTGTCGGGCTCATTTTGGGTTTTGTATGTAATCATGTTCAATTTGCCTTTCTTTCTCCTCCTTTTTTTGTGTAGTTTCAATACATGCAAAGGTAATGAATCTGTATACAACAAAATGTGTAATTGCAATAATTTTCTGGAAGAAATGCTTCATTTTCTGGAACAATATCAAGGGTGCCAACACTTTCAGCCATGACTGTATAGACATATTTTATATCTACAAATAAGTATCTAATTTTGAGCAAAAAAGTCTGCATTATATAGATGGCCTATTGATTTCGACATTAGTTATGCAATGCTTAATTTCCTCTGTTGTGGAATTTAAGGGAAATTGGACATTATTGCATGATTACGTCTATCCACATCAGTGGGACCACCTATGCTCTGCTTCTTGGTTTGGAACCCCTACTGACTAAAAGCAATCAACTAAAGTGGGTAACCTCTTTAATGTAATGTATAAAGGCAATATAATAGTAGTTGTTGTTCTTGGAGCTTTATGAGCATATGTTCATATGTTCAGAGCTCAGCTGTGTTGATCACAAATCATATTCTATTCAAAATTTATGATCTTAAATTAAAGAGAATATATCTCCTTCTGGGAAATTTCATTAGATAAATAGTGACTAAAATATAAACCTTACTCAAATATTTATAATTAGGAAAAGTAAAAAGATCCTAAGGCTGGTTTCACATAACGATTTTGTCCCTGTCCGTGGGATCCGACTTTGAAGGGGCATACCACGGACAGGCACGGATCCATACGGATCCCTGCAATCGGATGGCAAATAGCCATCCGATCTGCAGGATCCGTGTGGATCCTGTGGTCCCCTGTCTCTCCCTACTCCTGCCTCCTCCATCTTCTTCCCTCTCCTATTCTATATGATGTGCCCCCGCTATTCTATCTGTGTCCCCCGCTTCTCTATCCTCATCTATCCCTATCCTGTCCCCTGTCCTCTTCCTGGGTATAAAAAAACTCCTCCGGGAGTATACATTACCTGTCACCGCTCCCACGCTGCAGCACGATCAGGGCTAAAGAGCCTGTGATGATGTAAGAGACCCGGTCACATGACCCGTCAGCTGACCGGGTCATGTGACTCTGACATCATCACAGGTCCTTTAGCCCTGATCGTGCTGCAGCGTGGGAGCGGTGACAGGTGATGTATACTCCCGGAGGAGTTTTTTTTATTTTTTTACACCCAGGGAGAGGACAGGGGACAGGATAGGGATAGATGAGGATAGAGAAGCGGGGGACACAGCAAAGAATAGCGGGGTCACATCATATAGAATAGGAGAGGGAAGAAAATGGAGGAGCAGAGCAGGGAAAGACAGGGAGATACGGAGCCGACATCGGATCTGAGGTGAGCTCGGATCCAATGTCCATAGGCTCCTATGCTGTGGGCACTAGGATCAGCCTCGGATCAGCAGTGATCCGAGGCTGTCCGATGTGAGTCACGGACACAAAATTGTAGCAGGCTACGATTTTGTGCCCGTGATTACATCGGATGGGATCGGATGGTGCCAAAATCGGATGCCAATAGTGGCACATCCGATCCCATCCGATTCCCATAGGGGAACATGGGGTCCGATTTCGGATCCGATTGTATCCGTTTTGAAACGGATACAATCGGATGACCGAAAATCGTTATGTGAAAGCAGCCTAACTTACTAATAACAACTCTGTCCCTTGGGCTCTCCTCTGTCTCACTATCTTGACCCTGAGGTGAGAGATATCACTATATGCAGGAAGACTGTGTCCAAACAGAGTGCAGATCTGTACAATGTCTGCATACTGGATTTAATGTGAAATGAAACAATAAACCGGCATCCAGTGTATCAGGCTGAATTCAGACAGCGTTTATGCTCTGTTTTTTGTTGATCTATTTTTGATGCAATTTCTGCACTAAAAATGGATCCTCTTTTTGCAAAAAAAAATCACAAGCACATCATCCATTTGTGCTGCTTTTTTGTACTGTTTTCAGAGGAAACAGACAGACAGAGACATACGCAGTTTCTTACCCTCCTTGGCAATCCACCATGAGCTTCGGTGATGTCTTCCTTCCAGGCCCAGGAAGCACCTATGGGTAGTTGGGTACAGAACTTCCAGGACCTGTGCCCAATGTGACTTAGTCACATGGTGCCAGGGCCTGGAAGTTCTGTACCTGACTACACATAGGTCCTTCTGATGCCCAGGAAGAAGACATCACCAGATCGCTGAGGAGGGTAGGCAATTGGACTTTGGTGGTGCAAAAAGCGCAGCAGAAAAACAGAGCAATAATTGACGCTCATTATCTTCTGGATGTGCTTTCTGCACCACTAATGCAGCAGTCAAAAACGCTGTGTCTGAACAGTAAATTGAAAATCACATTCACTTTGCTGCAGACGCAGCGACTGATCCGTTTTTAATGGGTTTAAAAGAATAAAACCACAGCATCAAAAACGGATCAGAAACGTCCAGTGTGAACATAGCTTTACTGAACATCTGGAGGAGGCTAGAAGAAACAACTACAGAGGTAAAACCCGACACAACTTATCTTCAGTGTGTCTGTTGTGAGCTCTGTGTGTTCACTGATGAGCAAAAGGGTAACAATGTTTTGAACTTTTGACTTTCAGTCTTTGAGTGTAAGGCTAGGGTCACACTTAAATATAGAATTGCGTTCACTGCATCCAGATCCGGATGCGGTGAACGCAATTGGCTTCTGACATCCAGCAATCCAGCAATGTGTAATCCTGAGCAATCCGGTTACCGGATAGTTTGCTCATCCCTGTTGCTGCAGGGATGAGCAAACTGTTCTGTGCAATGTGTAAACTTTAACTTTTATTAATAAATGTTTCTATAATGTCTCTAGGGGGTGCCCACTCCCCCTAGAAACCTTCCACCCACTCAGGTGGGCATATAATACTTTCAGCACTTATTAACAGTAGCTGACTCCAGTCAGCTGCTGTACAGTTTTATCAATGAAGGCGCTGGGCTCCTCAGAGCAGCGCGCATACTATAGCTATTGTAGCTATAGTATGTGCACTGTCCGAGGTTCTGAAGCCATTTACAGTAGATCTATGGGCAGCGCTGCCCATAGATCTTGCTGTATAAGCCTTCAGGACCTCGGACAGCGCACATACTATAGCAATAGCTATAGTATGAGCGCTGTTCTGAGGAGCCCGGCGCCTTCATTAATAAAACTGTACAGCAGCTGACTGGAGTCGGCTGCTGGTAATAAGTGCTGAAAGCATTATATGCCCACCTGAGTGGGTGGAAGGTCTCTAGGGGGAGTGGGCACCCCCTAGAGACATTATAGAAACATTTATTAATAAACGTTAAAGTTTAAACAGACACAGAACACCTGGCTTTTCCCGGCGTCAGCCAGGATAAGCAAAGTATATGCGGTAACTGGATTGCTCAGGATTACACATCCTGAGCATTCCGGTTCTCGCATTGCAGATAACAGAACCGCTCCGAAAACTGCAGCCTGCATGTTTTTTCACGCAGGCTGCAGAGCTGGAGACGGAAACCGGATTGCTTGTAAAGCAATCCGGTTTTTATCATAGGCTCCTATGAGGAGCATTTCCTGATCCGGTTTTAAGCTTTTTAAGGCCTTGTCCCCACTATTCAGATTTGGTACTGCATGAGTGTGTGCTGCATGAGTGTGCGGTGTGTGTCAGTATGATGCTGTCCGCGATCCTGAAGCAAACTTCAGGACCTCGGTCAGCATTTACCAACGTATTCAAACAACCCTGCTGTCAAAGCAGCAGTGTTTGAATTTCCCGGAGTACACTAGCATATTAACCCCATGTTTCTGTCATGACAGTTTGTGTTCAGTTATGTCCACACTCCCTGAACACAAACTGCCATGTCAGAATGTGTTATCGGGGGTTAATGCACTATTTTAATAAAAGCCGGTAATTACCGCTATTCTGTAATGTACTGTATTCTTCTGCGGTGGACAGGAGTCAGGAGCTGTCCATGGTTCTGATTGCTATAGCTGGGTGCTGAAGATGTTCAGATTTCAGTCAGCACCCAGCTATAGCGATCAGAACCATGGACAGCTCCTGACTCCTGTTCACCGCAGGAGAATACAGTGCATTACAGAATAGCGGTAATTGCCGGCTTTTATTAAAAAAAACTGCATTAACCCCTGATAAAACATTCTGACATGTCAGTTTGTGTTCAGGGAGTGTGGACATAACTGAACACAAACTGACATGACGGAAACATGGGGATAATATGCTGGTGAACCCTTGGTAATTGAAATACCACTGCTGTCAAACCAGCAGTGTTTGTAATTGCCAGGCTGCCGGCACAGTAACCAATCAACTTACACCACTGTGACAGCAGTGGTGTAAACTGAAGGGTTAAATGAGGGGATAATTGCTCTCCAAGGTACTGAAGTGTTAGCTTCAGCACCTTGAAGAGCCCGGGCATTCAAACACGGGCGGGGATGTATTAACATCAGCACCATGGATAGCGCAGACAATCAAACCCCGCCAGTGTTTGAATGCCTGGGCTCTGCAAGGTGCTGAAGCTAACACTTCAGTACCTTGGAGAGCAATCATCCCCTCATTAACCCTTCAGTTTTCACCGCTGGGTTACTGTGCCAGCAACCCGGCAATTTCAAACACCGTTGCTTTGACAGCAGCGGTGTTTGAATAGCCGGTAATAGCACATGCGTGTGACTATTGCACAGTGTGCTATATGGGTGCGAGTATTTCTTGCACCCATATACTTTGAATGAACACTCGCACGATGAAATCGCGGTCAATCACAGCATGCTGCGATTGAACTCATATTTCCCTCGCAATGCGGGTTCAGTGCGTGTAAAACGCACTAATGCGACCAGTATCATTCACTGATACAGGTCCGAGAGCAATGCACTCACAATCCTCGCATTCCACTCACAGGTACTCGCATTGCACTCACGTGAGGCACACGCATAGTGTGCCTCCAGCCTAAGAGTCAGACTAGCTACCCAGATTGCTTTTGCCATCCTACTACTATATCCCCTTGTAATGGATGCCCTCCACACCTTTGAGGTGGGCTATCCTCTTAAGTGTCTGCCACCAAATTGATGCTTTGTCTAAGTGTGTGCACATCACCGGTAAGAACCACGCTGACAAGAAGTCAAAGTAGAGCTTAATGACAAAGACCTTTATTAAGGGAGGGGTAGCCAGTTTTATACGGCTCCTTAAAGGGATATAAAAATGGGTGTTGCATTTTATTCTGAAGAGAACATTCAATTATATTCTGTAGGTTAGTATTTCAATTCAGCCTTGGATTAGTACGTTCGGTATGGGAACATCTTGATAAGAGCTTCCACACTGCTACATCTAACTCAAAACATTACACAGAATCTGAGACAGAGGAACCCGGAGGAGGGGAGGAAGAAGCAGTCGAAGAGATAACTAGAGGAAAGTGCAAGGATTCATATAAACATGCTGTTGGAAGGTTTCTGAATGGCTTCAATAAACTTATATAAATTATTATCTATTTATTGCCATGACACCCTCGTCCATTATATCCACCCCGTTACATGTGTTTAACTTCTGCATGTGTAAATATAGACTTTAACACTAAACCTTGTCTTCATTTGTCTACACCAGGGGTCTCAAACTAGGCTGGGTTGGTCGGCCGCACATAGAAAAAAATTGATATCAGGGTGCCGCATCGCTTGTAGGACTAAGTGACATTTTTAGTAATACCAGAATTTTTGGCTCAATGTAGTAATGTCCAAATCTTGATCCCCTTCTTGTAGTTATGTCCCCATCGTGGTCCCTTTCTTGTTGTAATGTCCCCATACTGGTCCCCCTCTTGTACTAATATCCCCATCCTGATTCCCTTCTGTAGTAATGCCCCCAATGCTGGTCCCCTTTTGCAGTAATGTCCCTATCCTGGCCCCCATAGTATAGTAATGTCCCCCATGCTGGTCCCTTTTAGTAATGATGTCCCCCATGCTGATCCCCTTTCATAGTGATGTCACCATCATGGCCCACATTGTGAAGTAATGTCCCCCATGCTGGTTCCCTTTTGCAGTGATTTCCCCATGCTGATCCCCTTTCGTAGTGATTTCCCCATCCTGGCCCCCATAGTGTAGTAATGTCCTCCATGCGGATCCCCTTTTGTAGTGATGTCCCCCATGCGGATCCCCTTTTGTAGTGATGTCCCCCATGCAGATCCCCTTTTGTAGTGATGTCCCCATCCTGGCCACCATAGTGTAGTAATGTCCCCATCCTGGTCCCCTTTTGTAGTGATGTCACTATCCTCACCACTATAGTGTAGTAATGTCGCCCATGCTGGACCCCTTTTGTAGTGCTGTTCGTAACCTGGTCTACCTTCTTTTTACATACACACACACATTCATTCACAATCACACCCACTCACACACACACATTAACTCACCTACTCACACTCACACATTAACTCACACACACACTCACGTTTCTGAAGTGCGGCCAGCACAACCCACCGGTGATCGGGTGCCGTCGGTCATAGATTTCCACTCCGCAGTCCCTGCAGGATCCTGTGTCCCGCGCAGCGTCCAGGCAGCCCTCCGGTGTTCACTTCCTTGTACTAACTTACGTCACTTCCAGTGCATTAAGATAGATGAAGCCGCACACGTTTGGTATATGCCCAATCCTTTATTCGGAGGATTGTACCCGTTGAAGTTCCACTTGCAGTAGCAAAACGGCCATTGTACCGCCCCCCCCCTCGTCCTCCCAACCACCTCCGTCACCATGTGAATTACCCACTGGCTTAATAGAGGATTGGGCATATACCGAACGTGTGCGGCTTCGTTTATCTTAATGCACTGGAAGTCACACACACACTCATACATTAACTCACACTTTCATACACACAGACACTCACACTCTCAGACACTCACACTCTCAGACACTCTCAGACACACTCAGGCACTCAGACACTCACGCTCTCAGACACTCACGCTCTCAGACACTCACGCTCTCAGACACTCATGCTCACAGATGCTCAGACACTCACAGACACTGATACTCAAAGACACACAATCTCAGATACATACTCACACATACATTAACACACACACACACATACTCACACACACTCATATTAACTCACACACACTCATTTACGCACACACACATTAACACACACACACACTCTTTCGTAACACTAACCATGCCGGTGGTGGTCCAGTGCATGGGGCCGCCGCGGCCCCTGCTGTATTATTACTTCCGGCCGGTTCACTGACAAACTCTGCCACTCCCTCTGCCGGTCTGCAAGTTCAATGCAAGCTGTCAGCCAATAAGAGGCCTGCAGATGACGTCATACGCCGACGTCGCCTGCGGGCCTCTCATTGGCTGACGGCTTGGATTGAACCTACAGAGCGAGCGGCAGAGTTTGTCAGTGAAGTGGCCGGAAGTAATAATACAGCGGGGACCGCGGCGGCTCCATGCACAGGTCTGCTGCCGGCAGGGCTAATTGTCCACGGTGCCGCGGGCCACACAGAGAAGCCCCAGGGACTGCATGCGGCCCGCGGGCCATGTGTGTGAGACCCCTGAACTACACCATCAGGTTCCTAAAGTATCCACTAAATTGTTACAAGTTTAACAAACACAAAACATGCTGTGGTCCAGGGAAACTGACCACACAACCAAGGGTCACTGGATTGAGCCCTGAACTCGAGGTATGACATAAGGACCTAGGCAACCTTTTCATCAGAAGCAAGGTCAAAGGTCTGGTAACAACAGACGAGAGACTGAGCGCAGGAACAGAAGGTACGCAGATACCACTGAGCTTAAAGCTACAACCGGCCGTAATTGGAGGCAGGGAGCCAGCTAATCACTCCAAATAGGAGGTACATGCAGGAAACCCAGCATGTCACAACTTCCAGTTGGATGTCTGAACAGTCAATCACCATACTGACAGCTCAGTACGCCCCTGTCTAAGGTTAGACAACTGAACCATCACTCACAGTGTCCAGACACACCGCTAGGAGGTAACGTGATTCATGACATACAGACTTCTGGTGTAGGAGATGAGGAAATTCTTTGCCTGTTTGCACTGCTGGAATATCTCAGCTCATTCCTCATGGACAATTGCCTCCAGGTGACTAATTTCCTAATCATTGGTGAATTAGTTTAGAATTTTTCTACCTTTTTTTGGAAAATTTTTGATAAACAATCGGTGACAAAATGACGAATGTATTTTTTTCTGCCTGAATCTCGACCAAATCCGATCCCAATATCCAGTTACCATTCACATGCTGTATACTGTCCTCATATAGGTGGAATATCCCAGAGAAGAGAATCCCATCAGATTTTACACTCATAGTGGTAGAGTGAAGGTAAAACGTTTGGCCCTGTAATACTGATTTACTAACGATGTATATGTGGGAAAAATCTTATTATTTTACTTTCGGACCCTTTTTTGTTTTTGTTGAGTGATTGGTCCCTTTTAATGTATTTTGAGACGTGAGGCTGTAAATGGCACGACCGCTCCCTCCTACCGGAGAGAAAACACCTCTCCACCTCCAAACTTATTAAAGCCTATTAATGTCCACTTCATCAGATTATGTTCTCATCAGCTCTACAAATCCTTTATCTTCAATTGAATTCCCGGCAGTAATGGCCGCCTCACAGACATTACATCACATTACTGTACTGTAGACTTCATTACACAGTCAGCATCATGATACAATGAAATCAATATGGCAGAGTCCTGTATACCAATTACCCATACATTGGGGCGGATCTGTGAAACTGTCCTAATGAAATACTGTTTTAGTTGCCCACAGCAACCAATCACAGAGCAGCTTTCATATTTCAAGGGAGAATGGCAAATGAAAGCTGTGCTCTGATTGGCCACTATGGGCAACAAACACAATTCTTCTTTTAGACAATGTCATAATTATTCCCCTTTGAGCATTATTTTACAATGTGGGGAATACAGTGAAGGACATAATCATTTGATCCCTTGCTGATTTTGTAAATTTGCCCACTGACAAAGACATGAACAGTCTATAATTTTAAGGGTAGGTTAATTTTAACAGTGACAGATAAAATATCAAAAATAAAATCAAGAAAATTATAAGTTATTTGCATTTTGCAGAGGGAAATAAGTACCGTATATACTCGTGTATAAGCCGACCCGTGTATAAGCCGACCCCCCTACTTTTGCCCCCAAAACCTGGGAAAACCTATCGACTCGTGTATAAGCCGAGGGTGGACCCCAGCACAGGTATACAGCCCCCAGCAGTGTGGTATACAGCAGCCTCCCCAGTGGTATATACAGGCCCCAGCAGTGTTACAGCAGCCTTCCCAGTGGTATATGCAGCAGCAGCCCCAGTGGTAGTATACAGCAGCAGCCCCAGTGGTATATACAGCAGCAGCCCCAGTGGTAGTAGTATATAGCAGCCCCATAGGTATATACAGCAGCCCCAGTGGTAGTATACAGCAGCCCCAGAGGTATATACAGCAGCCCCAGTGGTAGTATACAGCAGCCCCAGAGGTATATACACCAGCCCCAGAGGTATATACAGAAGCCCCAGAGGTATATACAGCAGCCCCAGAGGAAGTATACAGCAGCCCCAGTGGTATATACAGCAGCAGCCCCAGAGGTATATACAGCAGCAGCCCCAGAGGTATATATAGCAGCAGCCCCAGAGGTATATACAGCAGCCCCAGTGGTAGTATACAGCAGCCCTAGAGGTATATACAGCAGCCCCAGTGGTAGTATACAGCAGCCCCAGAGGTATATACAGCAGCCCCAGAGGTATATACAGCAGCCCCAGAGGTAGTATACAGCAGCCTCAGTGGTATATACAGCAGCAGCCCCAGAGGTATATACAGCAGCAGCCCCAGTGGTATATACAGCAGCAGCCCCAGAGGTATATATAGCAGCAGCCCCAGAGGTATACAGGCCGCCCGCCCGCCACCCCCATCAGTATACAGGCGCCCCCTCCATCAGTATCCAGGGCCCCCCCCTTGCTGCCGCAAACCTGTAAAGTAAGATCATTATGCTTATCCCTGTGGCCGCCGCCGCTGCTCTGCATTGCGCTCCTCCAGGTCTTCATGCCTCTTCCGGCTTCTTCCGGCTTCCTCCTCTGGCGCACAGACAATGACGTCATTGCCTGCGCCCACCGGAGGAGGAAGCCGGAAGAAGCCGGATGAAGCCGGAGGAGCGCGATGCAGAGCAGCGGTGGCGGCCACAGGGATAAGTATAATGATCTTACTTTACAGGTTTGCGGCAGCAAGGGGGGGCCCTGGATACAGATGGGGGGGCGCCGGTATACTGATGGGGGTGGCAGGCGGGGGCCTGTGTACTCGCCGTATGACTCACGTATAAGCTGAGGGGGGGACTTTTCAGCCCAATTTTTGGGCTGAAAAACTCGGCTTATGCGCAAGTATATACGGTATTTGATCCCTCTGGCAAACAAGACTTAATACTTGTTGGCAGAGCCCTAGTTGGCAGCACAGTGGTCAGATGTTTCTTGTAGTTGATGATGAGGTTTGCACACATGTCAAGAGAAATTTTGGTCCACTCCTCTTTACAGATCATCTCTAAATTCTTAAGATTTTGAGGCTGTCGCTTGGCAACTCGGAGCTTCCACTCCCTCCATAAATTTTCTATGGGATTATGGTCTGGAGACTAGTTAGGCCACTCCGTGACCTTAATATGCTTCTTTGTGAGCCACTCCTTTGTTGCCTTGTCTGTATGTTTTGGGGCATTGTCATGTGAAGCCCACTGGGACGGGGTACTCAGTATTGGACCGGGTTGCTGCTGGCGAATGTCACGGAGGTCCTGGTCCGGACCGTGTCCAGGGGTCTCACAAGTAAAAGGGGATATATACAAAGGATACAGTTTGTCGTGACACCACCCACGGATTGTGGTCATTGATGGGACCACCGCTGCAGCTATTCTCTGCCAGGAAGATGGATGGATGAGCTGCAGCCTGACGGGTCAGGCTGCTCCTGACAGGAATGAAAGGTTTGAATCAGTTCTTTATCCCTGGAATCAAACACGGACACACAGGCAGGGTTCACCGGGTTTACTTGTCAGTTCTCTTCAAGCAGTTACAGCAGGTCTTAGTACAGTTCACTTCTTAACACAAGTTACAGTCACTTTACTCCGGTTTTCACTAAACCCCTGCAGCCAGGTTGTTGCTCTCTGAGACCCCTGACTCCTTCTAGTGTCCTTTCCTGGCTGTAGTTTCTCTCTCTTTGTGTGTTTCCGGACAGTATAGCGGCAGCACGGACCCCTGTGGGTCCTCGTGGTTGCTACTGTACTTCCTATCCTTGGTGTAGGAACTCCAACTTAGAATTGAAGCTCCCCGTCGGTGAATCTGGGGATACCGGGTAAATCTTCGGTCCCCGTCAGAGCCGACACTCTGCTGTGTGCCTAGCCTGCAATAGCCCTCTCCCGCAAGGCACTATCAGGCTCCCTCTGACCCATGTGACCAGTGCTGCTGTGTTCCTCGGACTCAGTGCTGCTGGTCCGGTCTCTATACTCACACTCCCCTGGGATACCGGCTATGGACAAGCTTTCTCTCCATGGTTTCTGTGACTCTGTGGATTCTGCATCTCCATCAGCCCCACTCCTCCAGAACGTGTGTGTCTTTCCTTCTGTTCTTGTCTTTGCTTCTCAGCCTACTGTGGCCTACTTGGTCTTTACTGGTCGGCACCCTCGACCTACTAACTCCTTCCTCCTCTTCTTCCTCTATTTCTACCTTCTGTCACCTGACCTACATGCTTCCCACCCACTGTCCTCTAAACCCACCACCCCTTGCCCGCCTAGATTTCTGGGCTCCGGGTTGGGTGCTGCCTCCTAGTGGTGTGTGGGATGACTGTAAGGGTGTTTAGTACATAAACTGTCTTTTCTACTACCTGGCTGCAGTTCCCTATGTGGCCACCCTGGTCGCAGGGGCGCCACAGTCGTACTGGAACTCCCAACCACAACCCAATTTTAATGTCCTTGCGGAGTGAAGGAGGTTGTCACTCAGGATTTTAGAATACATCGCTCCATCAATTGTCCCATTGATGCAGAGAAGTAGTCCTGTGCACTTAACAGAGAAACACCCCCAAAACATAATATTTAGTGATGAGCGAGTATGCTCTGCGCTGCTCGGTACGCGCACGAGTATCACTGTACTCGGGCTACTCGGCGAGCACCGAGTAATCTCGCGATACTCGTGCTGTGCTCGTGGTCCTCATCCCTGCATGTTGGCGCTCTTTAGAGAGCCAGCCCACATGCAGGGATTGGCTGGCAGACCACTGCAATGCCACAGCCCTGTTAGTTGTGGCATTGCAGTGATTGGCCGGCCTGCACAGCGTGACCGAGCCTTTATAAGGCCCGGCCGCGCTGTGCTCTGCACACAGCCATCCAGACAGTGAGTGTAGGGAGAGTGTCTGCTGCTGCTTAGGGACAGATGTGTGGCCCTCATAGGTAGATCCGGAGCAGGCTGCAAACTGATGCTGACCACAACAGTCCTTCTCAGGACTAATCTAGGAGGATATAGGCAGGGTGATCCAGATCGTAATCCAAGCATTTCTGTGACCATAACAGTCACCAGACTGTTGTACTTACTAGATTGATACAGGTTAGGGACTAAAATCCTACTCTCCTGTGACCATTACAGTCACCAGACTGTTGTACTTACTACCTTGATACAGGTTAGGGACTAAAATCCTACTCTCCTGTGACCTCAACAGTCACCAGACTGTTGTACTTACTACCTTGATACAGGTTAGGGACTAAAATCCTACTCTCCTGTGACCATTACAGTACCAGACTGTTGGACTTACTACCTTGATACAGGTCAGGGACTAAAATCCTACTCTCCTGTGATCTGAACAGTTACCAGATTGTTGTACTTACTACCTTGATACAGGTTAGGGACTAAAATCCTACTCTCCTGTGACCATTACAGTCACCAGACTGTTGTAATTACTACCTTGATACAGGTTAGGGACTAAAATCCTACTCTCCTGTGATCTGAACAGTTACCAGACTGGTGTACTTACTACCTTGATACAGGTTAGGGACTAAAATCCTTCTCTCCTGTGACCAGAACAGTCACCAGACTGTTGTACTTACTACCTTGATACAGGTTAGGGACTAAAATCCTACTCTCCTGTGATCTGAACAGTTACCAGACTGTTGTACTTACTACCTTGATACAGGTTAGGGACTAAAATCCTTCTCTCCTGTGACCATAACAGTCACCAGACTGTTGTACGTACTACCTTGATACAGGTTAGGGACTAAAATCCTACTCTCCTGTTATCTGAACAGTTACCAGACTGTTGTACTTACTACCTTGATACAGGTTGGGGACTAAAATCCTACTCTCCTGTGATCTGAACAGTTACCAGGCTGTTGTACTTACTACCTTGATACAGGTTAGGGACTAAAATCCTACTCTCCTGTGACCATAACAGTCACCAGACTGTTGTACTTACTACCTTGATACAGGTTAGGGACTAAAATCCTACTCTCCTGTGACCTCAACAGTCACCAGACTGTTGTACTTACTACCTTGATACAGGTTAGGGACTAAAATCCTACTCTCCTGTGACCATTACAGTACCAGACTGTTGGACTTACTACCTTGATACAGGTTAGGGACTAAAATCCTACTCTCCTGTGATCTGAACAGTTACCAGATTGTTGTACTTACTACCTTGATACAGGTTAGGGACTAAAATCCTACTCTCCTGTGACCATTACAGTCACCAGACTGTTGTACTTACTACCTTGATACAGGTTAGGGACTAAAATCCTTCTCTCCTGTGACCATAACAGTCACCAGACTGTTGTACTTACTACCTTGATACAGGTTAGGGACTAAAATCCTACTCTCCTGTGACCATAACAGTCACCAGACTGTTGTACTTACTACCTTGATACAGGTTAGGGACTAAAATCCTACTCTCCTGTGATCTGAACAGTTACCAGACTGTTGTACTTACTACCTTGATACAGGTTAGGGACTAAAATCCTTCTCTCCTGTGACCATAACAGTCACCAGACTGTTGTACGTACTACCTTGATACAGGTTAGGGACTAAAATCCTTCTCTCCTGTGACCATAACAGTCACCAGACTGTTGTACTTACTACCTTGATACAGGTTAGGGACTAAAATCCTACTCTCCTGTGACCATAACAGTCACCAGACTGTTGTACTTACTACCTTGATACAGGTTAGGGACTAAAATCCTACTCTCCTGTGATCTGAACAGTTACCAGACTGTTGTACTTACTACCTTGATACAGGTTAGGGACTAAAATCCTTCTCTCCTGTGACCATAACAGTCACCAGACTGTTGTACGTACTACCTTGATACAGGTTAGGGACTAAAATCCTACTCTCCTGTGATATTAACAGTTACCAGACTGTTGTACTTACTACCTTGATACAGGTTAGGGACTAAAATCCTTCTCTTCTGTGACCATAACAGTCACCAGACTGTTGTACTTACTACCTTGATACAGGTTAGGGACTAAAATCCTACTCTCCTGTGATCTGAACAGTGACCAGACTGTTGTACTTACTATCTTTATACAGGTTAGGGTCTAAAATCCAAATCTCCTGTGGCAAAATGCGCAAGGGCGTTGGCAAGGGAGTTGGCGAGGAACAAGGAAGTGAACGTGATGGTGGTGCAGGCAGAGGCCGAGGTCGTGTGCAAGCACTAATTTCGCAACAACAAAGGGGCACATCTAGTCGCTCACACGTCCTGTCCCAAATTCTTGGGGCCCGCTGCAGTACACCGCTCTTGAACCAAGACCAGTGTCAACAGGATGTTACTTGGATAGCGGATAATGCTTCAAGTCAGATTGGCACCTCCACAAACACCCTGTCTTCCACACGGTCAAGTCTCAGTAGCCGTGATACTGCACCGCACATTTCCCAACCTGATCCTCCTTCCTACCACCAGGCCGAGTACACGTCCACGGACATTACTGATCCCACACTTGGACACTCGGAAGTCCAGAAGTGTGTACCCATGGGTGAGTGGAGGTACATGGCAAATTGCCATAACAAAATTTAAATTCCGCTGTCATTTGTGTGGGGTCTGGTGAAGTCTGGCCCAATCCAACCCTTCTTTATCTTGATCAGAGTCAGCCTGTCAGCATTTTCAGTTGACAGGCGGGTGCGTTTATCAGTAATGAGCACTGAAAACACGCTCTGACAAAAAGCTAGCGGCAGGGCAGGCCAGGACTTCAAAGGCGTAGAGAGCCAATTCATGCCACGTGTCCAGCTTGGAGACCCAATAATTGTAAGGCACAGAGGAATCTCGCAGTACAGTTGTTCGATCTGCAAGGTACTCCTTCAGCATCTGGCCAAACTTAGCATTTCTGGTGGCACTACCCCGCACCTCACGGGCTGTGGTACGTGAGGGGCTGAGAAAACTGTCCCACATCGTAAAGACTGTTCCCCTACCTCTGGCGGATTGGACTTGTGCCCCTCTCGGCCGTATGCCTTGGTTGTCCACCGATTCCTGACCTATGCCGCTAGCGTTTTGTGAGGGGAATGCTTTGCCTACTTCCGTTACTATGGCCTTCTGGAACTGCTGCATTTTGGCTGACCTCTCCGCCTCAGGAATGAGAGACATGAAGTTCTCCTTGTAGCGTGGGTCTAAGAGTGTTGCCAACCAGTACTGATTGTCGGCCAAGATGTTCTGAACGCGAGGGTCACGAGCCAGGCAGCTTACCATAAAGTCAGCCATGTGCGCCAGACTCTTAACAGCCATCACTTCAGTATCCTGACCAACACGATGACTGAACATGCTGTCCTCCTCCTCCTCCTCATCTCCCCTGTCCTCTGGCCAGCCACGCTGAATCGAGGGTATGACTGGTGTGCATGTCATATCCTCAATTTGGCCAGAGAGTTGCTCCATGTCTTCATCCTCCTCCTCCTCCTCGTCATAGTCCTCCACTGCACGTTGTGATGACATGAGGCTGGGCTGTGTGTTATCACCCACACCCACTACAGTTTCTTGCTCCAAGTCATCGCGCTCCGCCTGCAATGCATCATCTTTGTTTTTCAGCAGAGACTGTTTTAGAAGGCAGAGTAGCGGTATGGTGACGCTAATAATGGCGTCATCGCCGCTCACCATCTTGGTGGAGTCCTCAAAGTTTTGGAGGACGGTACATAGGTCGGACATCCATCTCCACTCCGGAGGTGTTATGTGTGGAGTTTGACCCATTTCCCGACGGCTTAGGTGATGCAGGTAGTCAACAACTGCCCTCTTCTGCTCACATACCCTGACCAACATGTGCAGAGTTGAATTCCAACGCGTGGGGACATCACACACCAGTCTGTGGGCCGGAAGACGCAAACGGCGCTGAAAGTCGGCAAGGCCGGCTGAAGCAGCAGGTGACTTGCGAAAATGTGCAGACAGGCGGCGAACTTTTACCAGCAGATCAGAAAGCTCTGGGTATGATGTCAGAAACCGCTGAACCACCAGGTTGAGCACATGGGACACGCATGGAACATGCGTCAGCTGGCCTCGCCTCAAAGCTGCCACCAGGTTCCGGCCATTGTCACACACGACCTTTCCTGGCTTTAGGTTCAGAGGTGTCAGCCAGTGATCTGCCTGCTGTTTCAGAGCTGTCCACACCTCTTCTGCATTGTGGGGTTTGTGACCTATGCAGACTAGCTTCAGCACAGCCTGTTGCCGCTTAGCAGAGGCAGTGCTGCAGTGCTTCCAGCTTGTGACTGGTGTGGAGGGTACAGTGGATGAGGATGCGCAGGAGGAGGAGGAGGAGGCTGAGGAGCATGACATTCCGGAGCTGTAGAGTGTTGGTGAAACCCTGACAGAGGTAGGGCCTCCAATCCTTGGTGTGGGAAGGACGTGTTCCGTCCCTCGCTCAGACTGGGTCCCAGCTTCCACAATATTAACCTAGTGTGCCGTCAAGGAGATGTAGTGGCCTTGCCCACAAGCACTTGTCCACGTGTCTGTGGTTAGGTGGACATTTGCTGAAACAGCGTTGTTCAGGGCACGTGTGATGCTTTGGGACACGTGGTTATACAATGCGGGGACGGCACATCTGGAGAAATAGTGGCAGCTGGGGACCGAGTAACGTGGGACAGCAACCGCCATCAGGTCGCGGAATGCTTCCGTCTCTACCAGCCGGAAAGGCAACATTTCTAGCGCTATGAGTCGCGAAATGTGAGAATTTAGGATTGTTGCATGCGGGGCGTTGGCAGCGTATTTGCGCCTGCGTTCAAAGGTTTGCTGAATGGATAATTGAACGCTGCGCTGGGACAAGGACGTGCTTGATGGTGGTGTTATTTGTGCGTGGGCAACTTCAAGTGCAGGGCCGGAGGCTTGTTCGCGGCCAGCATGGACAGGGGATTGGCTCGCACGCACAACAGGCGAAGACGTAGCAGTGACATCAGCAAGCACCGCTCCTCGACTCTGTTGTACTTCCCACAAAGTCGGGTGCTTGGCTGACATGTGCCTGATCATGCTGGTAGTGGTCAGGCTGCTAGTTTTCGTACCCCTGCTGATGCTGGCATGGCAGGTGTTGCAAATGGCCTTTTTAGAGTCATCTGGAGCCAACTTAAAAAACTGCCAGACTCGGGAAGACCTAACATTTGCACAGGCACCTTGTGTCGTGTTGTTGTTCCGGGGAACGGTTGCCTGCCTTCTGCCTGCGGACACGACCCTGCTTCGTACTGCCTGTTAGGATGCTACGCCTCCCTCCCCCTGTGCACTGCTGTCCTCGCTCTGCATATCCTCCTGCCAGGTTGGGTCAGCTACTGGATCATCCACCACGTCGTCTTCCTCTTCCTTGGCTAATCGCTGGACTGCTCCTCCTTCTCCTCATGTGCCACCATGATGACCGTTACAATAGTTAGGCTGTTGTTTCAGGTATGCCCCCAGTGGTAAATTTTTACGCCCATTCTTTTAGAATGGGCATTACAACGACAGGATACCCGCTCCTTTTCAATGGGAAAAATGTTTTGAGGCCCTCCTGCACGTCTCTATCCAGGGACAATGTGGAGCCTCCCAATTTTTGGCTGCCCTGCCAAAGGGCTATACTACAATACACCCACTTCAGGTTTACAGGCCCTCCTGCACGTCTCTATCCAGGGACAATGTGGAGCCTCCCAATTTTTGGCTGCCCTGCCAAAGGGCTATACTACAATACACCCACTTCAGGTTTACAGGCCCTCCTGCACGTCTCTATCCTGGGACAATGTGGAGCCTCCCAATTTTTGGCTGCCCTGCCAAAGGGCTATACTACAATACACCCACTTCAGGTTTACAGGCCCTCATGCACGTCTCTATCCAGGGCATTGGTGAACCTCCCAATTTTGGACTGCCCTGGCAAAGGAAAATACTACAATAGACCCAGTTCCCCAAAATGGGCACATTATGTCAAGACAGGGCTTCATGTACGTCTCTTCTCAGGGTCATCGGAGTGCCGCACAATGTTTTCACGTAAAATCTTTCATGTAATCACAAAAAGTAACATACACCAGCTGTATCTCACTATTGGGTAGCCCTTAACATTTCCACCCTAAATATTCATTTTGGTGTCATTTTGGAAGGTTTTCTGGTGACTCCGCAAAATTGGCGTGAAACTCGGACAACATTGTTCACAGCTTTGACTTTTGAGTGAGAAATGCTTCCAGGGGTCTTCCCCATGGTGTTGCCATGTCATTTGAGCACTCTTCTGAGACTTTTGTGACATTTTTAGGGTTTCTACATGCTGCCGGCAGTCATTTCATAAAAATACTCGGGTATCCTATAGGATAACATTGGGCTCGGTATTCGGGCCGAGTACACGAGTATCTCGGGATGCTTGGCCCGAGCTTCGAGCACCCGAGCATTTTAGTACTCGCTCATCACTAATAATATTCCTACCGCCATGGTTGACTGTGGGGACGGTGTTCTTTAGGTCATAGGCAGCATTTCTCTTCCTCCAAACTTGGCGAGTTGAGTTAATGCCAAAGAGCTCAATTTGTGTCTCATCGGAGCACAGCACCTTCTCCCAATCATTCTCAGAATCACCAAGGTATTTACTGGCAAACTTCAGACGGGTGGCACATGTGCCTTCTTAAGCAGAGGAACTTTGTGGGCACTGCAGGATTTTAATCCATTATGACGTAATGTGTTACCAATCGTTTTCTTAGTGACAGTGGTCTCAGCTGCCTTGAGATCATTAACAAGTTCCCCTTTTGTAGTTTTAGGCAGATCTCTCACCTTCTTCATGATCCTGAATACCCCATGAGGTGAAATTTTGCATGGAGCCCCAAATCAATGTGTGAGCGCTTTTTATATGCTAACCAACCAATCACACTGCATCTGCATCATGTAATCGACGTAGCCACCTGGGCGTACGCAGCTGCAACCAATGATTTTGCGCCACTGCTGATGTTTGATTGGTCATGTTGTGTTTAAATAGGGACGTGCTGGGGCGCCACCCATGTTACTACTTCAATGTGCATTTTGCTAGTAGCGTCTCATCACAAGAACTCTGTTGGACAGACGGTAAGTCGGGGGACATGCTATTGTGCTTATCATGTAAGTTCGTTTTGGGGTGGTGCTGAGCCAACTGTTGGCACTTGTTTTGGCGCCTTATGTACAGCTTGATGTTGTGTCCTGTAGAAGTGCATATTGCGACGGCTACACATTGCAACACCGCTACGTGTCCTGTTGCACACATAATGATCCTGGAGATCAATGCCAGGACAATGTGTTCTACAGCACTATCATTAGGTAAAAATATGTGTGGAGGTGATGAGTGTCTGTTTTATTTGGTTGTAATGCCATGTGTGCCAATTGTTCATTACAGACCTTGGTATCTCTCCCTGCACAGCCCCAAAATACCTATATCCCCTGCCATGTCCACCATGTGCCATCTATGTCCACATGTAAAGTCCACTACTGATTATGCATATCCAAGCAAAGTAGCAGACCACATGTAATTGGTAGTGCTGGACATGGGTTGGGCACACAGAGTAGGGTGTGTACTAATATGTCCATGTATGTTTTTGGCTGAGAAATTATTATTTTTTTCTTTTCTTGGCTGGGGTTCATGATTTTGTCCACAACCTCCTTACCATATACCAGGAACACGAATTCCTGTGGCGGGTGTCACTGCCTGAATACCACGACAAGGCAGCGAGGGCTGTGGCCTACAATTACCTAGTCTAGTTGGCGAACCAGCTCAACCCAAGTAGGAACTGGACGGTGACCGTGGTTGCGCGGAAAATGAAGCACCTGCGCACCGTGTTCACGCAATAAGTGGATGGATGACTGGTCCGGGGCTGGAGCTGAGGAGGTCCCTAAGCCACGTTTGTGGTACTATGACCTCCTCACCATTACCCTGGGACAGGAGGGGCCTCGGGGGACACAGTGCAGCAAGCCCAAGACCCTGCCCCATCACAGGAGGTGGGTAATTGTGTTTGTGTGATCTATGTACACAGCTTGTTGGTTGCACTGATGTGGGGTTTGCAGCACATGTAGAAGGCACAATTGTTGGTTTCTTGCACAAATCTTTTGTGTGTTTATCTTTGTGTTGCGTCGTGGCTGTTGCCACACATTGTGCTGTGTTATGTGTGGTCACTTGTCAATACAAATTGGAGCGTCAGGTGAGTACAGTGCACTGGTCTACTTCTTTATTCCTCTTTTTTTCCAACTCAGATACTGTGCCTTTGGGTGTTAGGAATGGTCAGATAGGCACAATGTTGTGCTGGGTGTTTGGTTGTGGTAATTGCTGTCATGACATTGCAAAATGTGGCTAATGTTTTTTTTCTTCTGTTTCATTTTCAGGCCCCTCGGGAGCCTAGCTCCAGTGGTGAGGACCCACTCGCTGGCAAGGCTCTCCCATCAACATCTTTGGGAGAGCTGGTGCCTGAGACCAGTGGTGGGAGGCAGGGCCCAGGGCCCTGCTCTGGCATGAGCCAAATAAGAACACCTGCCCCACCAAACACAGAGCTGGGTACCTGGGCAAAACGGATCCTCTTGGACCGGAAGAGGACCCCTGGCTCTGGAATCGGGCACATCGCCAGCGAGATGGTGGCGCGCATGGAGCCAGAACAACGTGACATCGCCGAGAGGACCATATTTCATGTCGTGGAGGCGGGCGTAGATGGGTCCCTGTGATGGGGTGGTTCTTTGTTATTGACCAGGAAAACCACCCCCGGGCCCACTGTGCCCCTAAAACGCATGGTGAGGAGTTGACAAAATCCTGAATCTCCACCTCCCCCCCGAACACAGCCCCGCCGAGCTGGCCCATCCACCAGGAGGTGGTATTTCGAGGATGAGGGGGAGGAGCCATTATCTGAGCCAGCAGAGGAGGAGGAAGAAGGACGCTAATAGTCAATGCACTACCTTGCAGCCTGTAGTTTTGATTTTCTTCTTTTGTAACACTAAACCAAGTGTTTTTTTGTTTGATTTTGTGGAAAATAAACCACCCTTTGATTTGCCTTAAATACGTCCACATATGTGTCTGGTGGTGCAGTATGGTTGTGTGCGTAGTGTGTTGTGTGTGTAATGGTGCTGTTTGTGTGCCAAATGGAGAGGCCGAATGTCCACAATAACATATTTAGGTCATGGTGTGGCACCCCAGGGGTTAATGTGCCACAGTAACACCACAAAGGGTTAACTCCCCACACAACCCACAACACTACACTAGCGCCTCCAGGCCAGAAGGGAGAGCTAAAGCTGTTTCCCTATATATTCTGGTGTGGAAAGGAAGTGGTGAAGAGCAGAGTGGTGGGAGGAGCTAATGTTGTTTACCTAAGAGTGGCAGTGACAGTTAGTCAGTTGGAGTTAGTGCAGTTCCTGAGAGGACTGAGGAAGAAAGACTGGTGGTGTAAAGTGGCTGCCTTAGGCCTCTCCACAGCCTGCTATCCACTTCCAGGCCTAGCCAGGGTCAGAGGGAAGGAGTAAGAGAAACAGGAGAACACATCTGGGAGACTGAGTTACCTCATTACTCGCCCCAGAGGAGCGCACAGACCTTGATACCGGATCCAAAACTGTGACTGACACACGCAGCCCAGTAAACACCGGACTAGTGGAGGTTATATATCTACACTGTACCTCAGCGAAGCAACACGGCGGGGTCAGTAATACAGAGGAAAGACTCAGGTTTCCTAGCAAAGGGGGTACCTGTGAGGAGAAACAGGCCAGTAGCCTAGCTGAAGCGGCAGCAGGGCCACACACAGCGCAGGAGAGGGAAGCTGAGGACCCGGACAGGGTGGGAGCAACCCGGCCCCAGTACAGACTCTGTGGACAGTACTCTGCTAACAACATCATCTGCAGTAAAGACTTGGAAAACTTAAAAACCGTGAGTTTGTGTGATCCTTGTGCTCAAATCCTGCGTTCCCTCACAAGCAGCTATCATCTCTACTACTACTCCTATCCTGCAATATCCATAGCACCATCTATAGACTATTACTATCTCTGCCCTGGGGAACTGAGCTCTACCTGCGGAGAGCCATTACATCCTCAGCTGGCAAACATCATCCCCGGAGGTTCTGCAGTAGCAGTGGTCACCCTGACCACAACCCGTGGGTGGCGTCACGACAAACTCCCCTGTAAATATTTCCCCATTTACTTGCGGAACCCGGTCCGGACCAAGACCGCCATGATATCCCCAGCAGTAACCCGGTCTGGTACCGAGTACCCCGTCCCAGTGGGTTCCACAACTTGAAGTCTATGAACATGATCTACCGTGCCCGGTAAACCGGGTATTCTGTGCCATGATTTGTGACTGTTTGAACCGGCTGCCATTGCAGAGCGCACAGCAAACTGAATTTGAACTGCGCCACAAGGACTGTAATTTTGAAATTCCGCCATTACAGAGCGCGCGGGAAGAAAAGGGGCGTGTTATTGTGGGCGGCACTTGGCAAAGCGCTCTGACATCATCCAGAAGGGAAGAGAATCCCTGGTGCACAGCGGAACCTCTGCTAGACATCTGGACGGAAGAGGAAGACCTTAACTAAGTAGGTACAGGATGTCGCAACCCGAAGAACCAGCGGCGCCGAGCAGCAGTGGAGCAGCTGGCGTAATTATATCACCAGATAATAGAGGACTTTGTTACTAAAATACAAGCATACTATGTGATGTACCCACTAACTGAAGCCCAGCGTGTCCGCATTATTATTGGGCAATTAACTGGCAATGCACAGTGGGAAGTAGTGTCCTGGCTGGACATAGATAAGGACACTGTAGAGCATCTTGTAGCTGGACTAAAAGCAGCATTTGAATCCAGTGCTGACACCCGGGCTAAAATGAGGTTCTTTGGATGTCAGCAAAAGCCTACGGAGAGTGCTAGAGACTATGCCTTAAACTTGCAGGAAGCACTCAAAGCACTTAAAATAGCAGAACCTGCCTTAGCCCCAAGAGCTGACAAAATGCTAATTGACCAGTTTATAGAGGGCCTCTTATCCCCTTCTCACAGAGGACAATTGAGTATGATGATTTTTCAGAATCCTGAAATGACTTTTTGCTGAGTTAAAAGATTGAGCTATCCGTCTTCAGCAGGTAGAGGCGCCCCGGTATTTAAACTTCACCCTGGGCCCCACAGCATCACCTCAGCAGCCAGGAGTATCAACGACATCGGACACGTCAGAGACTGCTGCTGAACACAGAGAGCCTATCTCCAATGAGGCCCTCAACCAAAAGCTAGATGCCCTGACAGACACTGTTATTTCCATGGCTGAAGTCATCAAGGAGCTGCGAGGATCCAAGCCTGCACCCAAGATCAAGTTGGCAACCAGCAAGGTGGATGTCCCGTGGATGAGGCCCAGGAGGTATACCAAGCGATGAGAGGACGACCCAGTGACCACTATCAGCCGGATGGGCAGCCCCTTTGCCGCCGTTGCAAGGACCCAGGTCACTTTGCCCGGGAATGTGCTTTAAACGAGGATTCCCTGGGCAGGCAGGCCTTTTCTCAGGAGTAAATTCTCAAGGTCCTTCAGCCTGGTATGACAGATTTGTGGGAGGACGTCCGGTCATCCCTATCATGTTGAATGGCATTCCCTTCAGTGCCGTGTTGAATACCGGGTCCCAGATAACATCGATACCATGTCCATGTATTTTTTTGGCTGAGAAATTGTTTTTTTTTTCTTTGCAGATGGCTGGGGTTCATGATTTTGTCCACAACCTCCTTACCATATACCAGGAACACGAATTCCTGTGGCGGGTGTCACTGCCTGAATACCACGACAAGGCAGCGAGGGCTGTGGCCTACAATTACCTAGTCTAGTTGGCGAACCAGCTCAACCCAAGTAGGAACTGGACGGTGACCGTGGTTGCGCGGAAAATGAAGCACCTGCGCACCGTGTTCACGCAATAAGTGGATGGATGACTGGTCCGGGGCTGGAGCTGAGGAGGTCCCTAAGCCACGTTTGTGGTACTATGACCTCCTCACCATTACCCTGGGACAGGAGGGGCCTCGGGGGACACAGTGCAGCAAGCCCAAGACCCTGCCCCGTCACAGGAGGTGGGTAATTGTGTTTGTGTGATCTATGTACACAGCTTGTTGGTTGCACTGATGTGGGGTTTGCAGCACATGTAGAAGGCACAATATATTGTAGATGTTGACCGGTGAGATTGTGAACCAGTAATGTTACTAGGAATGAATGTAATTGAAAAGTGTTTTCCGAGGTAATTACTGTTTTACAGCAGATCGCCGAGACTGCCAGAACTAAAATAAAAGCCCTGATGTTGAAACAACAGGTAGACATATCCGGAGGTGAAATCGGCAGTGTACGAGTAAGTGATCCAATACCCATTGTAATACCTCCCAAAACAGAAATGTTGGTCTGATGTAGAGCCCCAATAGGCATTAAAGGGCAAGACTATCAAGCCCTGGTAGAACCCGTGTACTCAGACAGTAGACCCACTATACTAACAGCGAGAGGGGTAGTTGAGGTACACCGGGAAAGAGTGCCATTACGCCTTCTAAATTGCGGGGAAGATGAGGTCACATTACCATAGTATGCTACCATGGCTAAATTTTTCACGGTTGATAACAATGCCATCACAACTGTCGAGCCCTTGAACCCATCAAGTCAGGCGGATGACAATGGCTCAGGGGAAAACCTGGAGGATTGGTGCCAAAAGCTACATGCGGGTACCAGTTCTACACCTCCCCATCAAAAGCATGGAGTATACCGGGTAGTGAAAGAATATGAGCAGATATTCAGCAAATACCCGTTAGACTTTGGGCAAATTAAAGGAATAGAGTGCACTATACCCACAGGTAACCATCAACCTATAAAAGAGAGGTATAGACCATTACCACCCACTCATTACCAAACCACCAAAGACATGCTCAAAGAAATGAAATCTGCAGGGGTAATAAGGGACGGTTGTATCCCCTGGGCTGTTGGTTAGAAAGAAGGATGGGACCATGAGAATGTGCGTAGATTACCGGCAGATCAACCGCATCACACATCAGGAAGCATACCCGTTACCTAGGATTGAGGAGTCATTAGCTGCACTAAAATCTGCTAACTACTTTTCTATCCTTGATCTGACTAGTTTGTACTGGCAGGTTCCTGTGGCCGAGGCCGACAAGGAGAAGACAGCGTTTACTACGCCGATGGGCCTCTGTGAGTTCAATTGTATGCTGTTTGGACTCTGCAATGCACCCGGTACATTCCAACGCCTGATGGAGAGCTGCCTAGGACATAAGGCTTAGTACAAGGGAAGGGAAAGGGGGTATTTTGCTCACCACGACTTCCAGAGGCTGTTAGTGCTCGAAGTAATGGCTGGTTCCCATTCACTTGAACAAATATTGAAGGAACTCCGGCACCAGACTTGTTGCAGTTAAAATTCTAGATCTTTATTCAAACATCCTTAAAAACATTAGTGGGGTCCGCAGCCCCCTTCCTCCACGCCTGACGCGCTTCGGATACAAAATCCTTAGTCTTAGGCATGCTTGCAAATGTGAACATCACATATTTATAGATAAACTAAAAACATACATACCACCCCCCTATCACATGTGCCATCATTCACCATTAATTAAGATCTGGATAAGTTGCTTTTCAGCAGTCTTTTCATTTTAACTGTATCAATACTGGACTAAAAACTGCTAACTTGATATAAACAGATAAATATATTGCACTAGTAGATATAATATAAATCACTTTTGTAAAAATTCATACAATATTACAAATATATATGATTCACATTGAGTGATAAGGTTCCCCAAATAACTCATTTCTACAGAGTATGCCAATAAATTGGAGAAACATACTCATATGAAATATAATTTCTTTATACCCATGCAATACATCATTTTTACTCTTTCGATACAGCTTGTTACATCCCAGGTAAGCTCACTGATACATTTCTCAGTTGACTCTTTTCTCACCACATCTACTATTATTATTCTGCAAAGGGCAACCAAGGATAGTGTTACTATTAGTTTCTACATAGTTCTCCCCTATATATTATATAAGTCAAGTGCTAAACATCTCTGGGAACTCCTTCAAGATTGTTGGAAGACCATTTCCGGTGACTACCTCTTGAAGCTCATCAAGAGAATGCCAAGAGTGTGAAAAGCAGTAATCAAAGCAAAAGGTGGCTACTATGAAGAACCTGGAATATAAGACATATTTTCAGTTGTTTCACACTTTTTTGTTAAGTATATAATTCCACATGTGTTAATTCATAGTTTTGATACCTTCAGTGTGAGTCTACAATTTTCATAGTCAGTAATATACAGAAAACTCTTTGAATGAGAAGGTGTGTCCAAACTTTTGGTCTGTACTGTATGATATTCAGAGGCTGCTAAGGTGTGTAATATAAGGTTATGCAGCAGCTGTGGTGTGTACTTTAAGGTTCTGCATCAGCAGAAGTACGCATTGTGATATTCAGAGGTTTCTGAGGTGTATATTATGGGATTCTCCAGCAGCTGACGTGTGTAATATGAGGTTCATCAGCAGATGTGGTGTGTAACTATGAGGTTTTGGTTTTGCAGCAGTGGCTGTGGAAGTATGCTTTACGATATTCAGAAGTTGCTGAGGAGTGTAGTATGAGGTTCTGCAGCAGCTGAGGTGTATATTATGAGACTCTGCATAAGCGGACATGTGTGTAATATGAGGTTCTGCAGAAGCTGATACGTGTATTACAAGGTTTTGTGACAGCTGATGTGCATATTATAAGGTTCTGCCGAAGCTGATGTGTGTATTCTGAGTTGCTGCAGCTGGTGAAGTGTGTTTTATGAGGTTCTGAAGCAGCTGAGGTGTGTATTATGATATTCTGAAGCAGCTCATGTGTGTGTTATGAGACTCTGTAGCAGCTGATGTATGTATCATTAGGTTCTGCAGCAGGTGACATGTCCATTATGAGGTTCTGAAGCAGCTGAGGCAGTGGCGTAACTACAGCAGGAGAAGTTTGCAATATGATATTCTGCAGCAGCTGAGGTATGCATTAAGATGTATTACAGAAGCTGAAATGTGTATCATGAGGCTCTGCAGCAGCATAGGTATGTATTATGAGGCTCTGCAGCAGATGAGAAACACAATTATAATAAAAACAGCAGCTAAGTCATCTATTATGGCATCCTGTAGCATCAATACGATGTTCTGCAGCAGGAGATGTGTGTATCATGAGTTTTTGCAGTAGCTGAGGCAACAGCTATAATGTGTACATAAGGTTCTACAGCTTCACAGTTGTGTATTATGATGTTCTGAAGCAGCTGTGCATCATTATGTGCTGACTATTGGGTAATGAGCACTATCTTGCTCGGTACTCGAAACGAGCAGTTGAATGCTCAGATGAGCGCGACTCGAGTACTGAGTATAATGGAAGTCAAAGGTAAACTTGAGCATTTTTTCAGATCACTAGTTCTGATGTTCTGCAGCAGCTGAAGTCATCATTTAGATATAATTATTAAAATGATTTGTGGTAGCTTATTTCTTGCATTTAAGCAGCCTGGGTGCAGTGCCGCAGGTCTCTATCATCATTAGGCACAGACTGATGTATGTGGTAGATATATACATATATCATTTACAGACCTGTCTATGTCTGTGTAAATGGATTGAATACTTTGCTGATAACCAGTTTCTGCAGGAAAAAAAAAATGAAATACAAGTTTAGATGTGAGAGCGATAGTGTATTATCTGAGATCGGGGCCTCACCGCCGCCTATGGCTCCCTTCACCCGCTATAATTACATTCTACAGTGCCTTCTGCCTCATCACACAGCGCCCTATGGGTCATCCATTGCCGGAGTCACGGAATGAGAACCCAGGTTGTTTCATGGCCAATTGTATCACGGTCACAGGCTTCCATGATTTAAGGAGGTTGTGTGTAAATGTGACAGATTCCTTCAGCTGTCAGAGGAGAAATTGATGTGGCTTCTTACAGGAATCTCTCTTCCCTGTGAGTGTAATGATTTCTAGGAATTCTCTTCTAGGAATAGATATTGCATTGGGGAGTCCATCTGTGCCCGTGATAAATGGACCTGTAAGGCCGGACCTTTCTTGGTGGCTTCACAGTATCAGATCTACCCATGTTTTATTCTCAGCTGGGTTTCATTCTTGCATTTTGGTATTTGGCAGATACATTAACAATGAGAATTATTCAACCCTCTTCGCAAATTAATTTTATTACCAAAATGTACAAACTTTTTACAGTTTGCAATAAACCAATAAGAGCAATGTAAAGAGCTCAACACAACTGATGTAACACCTATGACTGTGTAACCGCAGTTTCCAGTATCATGTCCTCTCTATATCTAAAACTCACCCTTTCCAAAACTGAACTACTGTTCCCGCCCTCCACTAATCTCCCTAAATCTGACATCTCTCTCTCGGTGTGCGGCACCACGATAACGCCTAGGCAGCAGGCTCGCTGTCTGGGTGTTATGTTTGATTCTGATCTCTCCTCTTCCATCAATTTTCTCCATATATACAATCTATCTCCTGCTCTTGTTGTCTGCACCTGACAAATATCTCTAGAATTCGCCCCTTTCTCACTAAGAAAACAATAAAAACCCTCAGAGTGGCCCTGATCTACTCTCGCCTTGATTATTGCAATTCTCTATTAATTGGCCTCCCCCTCACTAGACTCTCCCCTCTCCAGTCCATCCTTAATGCAGCAGCCAGAATCACCTATCTAGCTAACGTTACTCAGACACTTCCGCTCTGGCTACCCATACACTATAAGATCAATTAAAACTGCTTGTTCTCACCCACAAAACTCTTCACAGTGCAGCACCTCCCTACCTCTCCACCCTCATCTCTGTCTATCACCCCACCCATTCTCTTCGCTCTGGAAGTGACTTTAGACTCACTTCTGCATTAAGCCGAACCTCCCATTCCCGGCTCCAAGTCTTCTCCCAAGCTGCAACAATTCTTCAGAATGCCCTAACCCAAGAAATAGCTTCAGGTGCTCCCTAAAAAGACATCTTTTTAGGGCGGCCTATCATGCTCCCTAGCTAAAGTCATTTACACATAGCCTATTCACTCAAATGCTTTACAAACAATGGCTGATGGCCACTAATGTAGCTCCTTTCCACTCCCTACTCCCTCAACTAGGCTGGACCATCATCTATTATATATTTGCCTAGAATTCTACTTCCGGACAAAAGCCAACTTCCGTGGCTTTGCCTGGAGGTAAATGTCCGGAGATAAATGTCCGGAGATAAGTGACGTCACCGGCATCACCAACGTCATCTACGCCCGCTCAGGGTGGACCAAGATGGCGGCCCTAAGCGGAGCAGACCTCAGGAAGGTCCGCTGCGCTTAGGGCCGAGCTCCGGCGGATAGAGCGGGCGCAAGGTAGCCAGGAGCCGACCTCGGCTCACGGCTACCTTGCGCCAGCGGAGAGAGCCGGGGATCTCTGTGCCGGGCATATCCGCGGCTCAGCTCCAAGGAGCCGCGAGCCAGCCGGGATTTGCCCGGTACTGCCGCCGCCGCCTGCGAGCGACCAATCAGATTCAAGCCGTGGCACGGTGCCATTTTTCAAAATCTAAGAAGTAAAAAAAAATTATTTTTAAGATGGCGACATTTTTCGCGGCGCTCTTCTCATTGGTCGCTGCCAGGCATGAGCGACCAATGAGAAGAGTGGGGCGGGGCACGGCGCCATATTTGAAATCCAGCGGGAACTTTGGATTTCAAATATGGTGCCGTGCCCCGCCCCACTCTTCTCATTGGTTGCTCGCGCCTGGCGGCGACCAATGAGAAGAGCGCCGCGAAACACGGCGCCATCTTAAAAATTTTTTTTTTACTTCTTAGATTTTGAAACATGGCGCCGTGCCGCGGCTTGAATCTGATTGGTCGCTCACAAGCGAGCAACCAATCAGGATGGCGGCGGCGGTACCGACCAAATCCCGGCTGGCTCGCGGCTCCCCGGAGCTGAGCCGCGGATATGCATGGCACAGAGATCCCCGGCACGCTCCGCCGGCGCGAGGTAGCCTGGAGCCGACCTCGGCTCCCGTCTACCTCACACCCGCTCCGTGCCCCGCTATTCTGATTGCTCGGCGCGCTGAACGCGGTGACCAATCAGAATAGCGGCGCGCTGTATGGCGCCATACTTCACATACACTGACTACAATTTCAATTATGGCGGCATTGAGCGCGCCGCTATTCTGATTGGTCGCCGCGTTCAGCACGCCGACCAATCAGAATAGCGGCGCGCGCTATGCCGCCATATTTGAAATACACTGAGTACAGTGTATTTGAAGTATGGTGCCATACAGCGCGCCGCTATTCTGATTGGTCGGCGCGCTGAACGCTGCGACCAATCAGAATAGCAGTGCGCACAATGCAGCCATATTTGAAATACACTGTAGTCAGTGTATTTGAAGTATGGCGCCATACAGCGCGCCGCTATTCTGAATTGCGGCGCGCTGTATGGCGCCATACTTCAAATACACTGTACTCAGTGTATTTCAAATATGGCGGCATAGCGCGCGCCGCTATTCTGATTGGTCGGCGCGCTGAGCTGCTATTCTGATTGGTCAGAATAGCGGCACGCTGTATGGCGCCATACTTCAAATACACTGTACTCAGTGTATTTCAAATATGGCAGCATAGCGCGCACCGCTATTCTGATTGGTCGGCGCGCTGAACGCGGCGACCAATCAGAATAGCGGCGCGCTCAATGCCGCCATATTTGAAATACACTGAGTACAGTGTATTTGAAGTATGGCGCCATACAGCGCGCCGCTATTCTGATTGGTCGCCGCGTTCAGCGCGCCGACCAATCAGAATAGCGGCGCGGCTATGCTGCCATATTTGAAATACACTGAGTACAGTGTACTTTAAGTATGGCGCCATACAGCGTGCCGCTATTCTGATTGGTCGGCGCGCTGAACGCGGCAACCAATCAGAATAGCGGCGCGCACAATGCCGCCATATTTGAAATACACTGTAGTCAGTGTATTTGAAGTATGGCGCCATACAGCGTACCTCTATTCTGATTGGTCGCCGCTTTCAGCGCGCCGACCAATCAGAATAGCGTCGCGCTGTATGGCGCCATACTTCAAATACACTGTACTCAGTGTATTTCAAATATGGCGGCATAGCGCGCGCCGCTATTCTGATTGGTCGGCGCGCTGAACGCGGCGACCAATCAGAATAGCGGCGCGCTCAATGCCGCCATATTTGAAATACACTGTAGTCAGTGTATTTGAAGTATGGCGCCATACAGCGCGCCGCTATTCTGATTGGTCGCCGCGCTGAACGCGGCGACCAATCAGAGTAGCGGCACGCTGTATGGCGCCATACTTCAAATACACTGACTACAGTGTATTTCAAATGCCCTTCAGCCTCCCCTGCTGTCCTCTGCCCTCCAGCCTCCCCTGCTGTCCTCTGCCCTCCAGCCTCCCCTGCTGTCCTCTGCCCTCCAGCCTCCCCTGCTGTTCTCTGCCCTCCAGCCTCCCCAGCTGTCCTCTGCCCTCCAGCCTCCCCTGCTGTCCTCTGCCCTCCAGCCTCCCCTGCTGTCCTCTGCCCTCCAGCCTCCCCTGCTGTCCTCTGCCCTCCAGCCTCCCCTGCTGTCCTCTGCCCTCCAGCCTCCCCTGCTGTCCTCTGCCCTCCAGCCTCCCCTGCTGTCCTTTGCCCTCCAGCCTCGGCTCTCCTAACCCCTCCAGCCTCTGCTCTCCTCACCCCTCCAGGCCCACTCTACTCACCCCTCCAGCCTGCGCTCTCCTCACCCCTTCATATGCAATGTACAGTATGTGTATATATGTGTGTATGTAATATAATCTGTGAATGATGTGTGTGACTCTGCCCACAGCGCTGCGCTGACCACTCTGCCCACGCCGCTGTGCTGACCACTCTGCCCACGGTGCTGCACTGACCACTCTGCCCACGCAGCTGTGCTGACCACTCTGCCCACGGCGCTGCGCTGACCACTCTGCCCAAGGCCCTGCGCTGACCACGCTGCCCACGGCGCTGTGCTGCCCACGGTGCTGTGCTGACCACTCTGCCCACGGCGTTGCGCTGACCACTCTGCCCACGGCGATGCACTGCCCACTCTGCCCACGGCGCTGCGCTGACCACGCTGACTATGGCACTGCGCTGACCATGCTGCCCACGGCGCTGCGCTGACCACACTGCCCACAACGCTGCGCTGACCACTCTGCCCACGGAGCGGCACTGACCACTCTGCCCACGGCGCTGCGCTGACCACTCTCACCGCACTCACTGGTAACCACTGAGCCACCGCACTCACTGCTAACCACTGAGCCACCGCACTCACTTCTAACCACTGAGCAACCGCATTCACTGCTAACCACTGAGCCACCGCGCAGTGCTAACCACTGAGCCACCATATACAGTGCTAACCACTGAGCCACCATATACAGTCTTAACCACTGAGCCATCATATACAGTGCTAACCACTGAGCCACCATATACAGTCTTAACCACTGAGCCACCAGACAGTGCTAACCACTGAGCCACCATATACAGTGCTAACCACTGAGCCACCATATACAGTGCTAACCACTGAGACACCATATACAGTGCTAACCACTGAGACACCATATACAGTGCTGACCACTGAGCCACCGTGCAGTGCTAACCTCTGAGCCACCATATACAATGCTAACCACTGAGCCACCATATACAGTGCTAACCACTGAGCCACTATATACAGTGCTAACCACTGAGACACCATATACAGTGCTAACCACTGAGCCACCATATACAGTGCTAACCACTGAGCCACCATATACAGTGCTAATCACTGAGCCACCATATACAGTGCTAACCACTGAGCCACCTGTATACACACAATTCATTTCACCGCACTCCCCTAACTATTAGTAAATAAACTATATATGGATTCTAGACTACCCGATTGTTTAGAATCGGGCCGCCATCTAGTTGTAAATAAGCACCTATAGTGTGTGTCACCCCCGCCTTATTGAACATTGTAAGCTTTTATGAGCAGGGCCATCATTATTTTGCTTTAATTATTGTATTTCTTTTTATAATTGTTTCTAATGACTGTTTATATATGAACCTCTGAATTGTAAAGTGCTGCGGAATATGTTAGCACTATATAAATAAAGATTATTATTGTCTTCATCATCATCATCATCATCATCATCATCATCATCATCATCATCCAAAAACCACCACAGAAGATTGGAATATATTAAATGCATCTTTATTGGACATATTAAAATAAGAGAAATACAGTATATCACATGTGTGGGCAGGTCATATTAGGAGGAGAAAAATCTTTCAGGGAGTGTTGGGTTTCCGGCTATATGGGGACCCTGGTAGACAAGGGCGAGGCAGGGCCTCCACTACATAGCAGCCCTGATTCCGCTGTGTTTGCCCCAGCCAGCTCCACAATGCAGAAGTCAAGCCCAGGGTTGCCCTCAGTGAGGGTCACAGCACACACAGAGTCTTTTAAGGTACCGTCACATGCGGCAATTTTGCAAGCAATTTCACTGGCAATTTGCTGGTTGCAGTGAAATCATGGATACATGGTTCCATTTCTACACGGCAACAAAACAGAACCATGTATCCATGATTTCACTGCAACCAGCAAATTGCCAGTGAAATTGCTTGCAAAATTGCCGCGTGTGACGGTACCTTAAGGATATTCACATGTACACAATTTGCCACAGATTGCTCCCCACATCCTGATGCCTCCGGACTCTCAAATCAGCCTCACTGTGACCTGCCACCAATTCATGAAGTCTCTCTTGGCGCCAGACCTGTCCCACCAACTGGGATCCATCCAAAGGAGCAATTAGGGCCATTGTTTTACAAAAGTTCCGTTGCAGCTTGCACTGTAGCGACCTGTTCATCTGAGTGTATGCTGATGTGCACAGGACCAGAGCTGGAAGAGACAGCCACTGTTCGGGGGCCTGCCAATGGAAGGGAACGAGCACCAACATCGGGAGGAGCGCACTCACTATGTTCCACTTAACATCCTGGATCCTGGGCCCAAATCCCAGAGGCTCCAGCCGAATTGTAACTGGGTAGTGGTTCCTGTCTTAGCTCTCTTTCTTTGGACTCTGCAGACCCTTTTTGTTGACGAAGTCCCACCACTAAGGAGTATCACTAATTATTATTAACAACTCCCATAATTTAAGGGGGCTGGGGAGCAGACTGATAAAGGTACCGTTACACGGCACGACGTTTAAACGATATCCTTAACAATCTTATGAACGCGCGGTCGTTAGGACATAGTTTTGACATTGTTGGTGAGACATCACACGTGTGGATATCGTGGACAACGCACCAACTATGCAGCGAGCAGCGATCGTTCGCACAACCCAGCGAACGATACTTCTGCATTGCTGAGAATAGGGGAAATCGTTAACGACATCGTTATCGCAGTGTTGCACACAACGATGTAGCAGGTTGGCTGATCGAGGATCCTCTGATATGAGAACATGTTCTCAAATCTGGATTCAGCGATCCAACGATTTATCGTATCCATATCTCAGTGTCATACACAACGATGTAGTAACGATGTCGCTTGAGCGACTCCAAACCTGTGACGTTTAAGCGATATCGTTCACGATATCATACCATGTAACTGGGCCTTTAAACATATTATCTCATTATATGACGCACATGCATCGTATTCTCCAAGTGAGAAGAAAACTATTAACCCTTTATCAAGAGGATGAATCAAAACATATGGGGACTGGAAAAATAGAACAGTTCAGAAGTATATAAGCAGGATGTATGTGGAATAATACTGCTATCCACCTAATCCAGTTAACAGCCAAGGTACCTTTACACGCCGCTACAGAAGGTTAGGAACAACCGGGTTACGGAGACAAATGTATCTTGCACCGTCAAATCAACCCGAGGTAGTGGTGTGTAAAGTAGCTTGTTGCCAGCCGTCACTTTCGGCACCTGTTTCAGAGCAGTGCTCTAAAACAGGTTGGTTTCAACCCGATGGTAGCGGCGTCTAAATACAGTAGGGTAAGGTTTTATCGCAACCTAGATAACTCCCCGGGGCGTGACACAGCCTCCGGGAAACCGCCCCCCTTCAGCGATCATTGGTGGAAGCTCCTGCGTTACGATTGGTTGTCGCTGCATAGGGAGGCATATTTAAGGAGCTGACCAGTCACACTACACAATTGCTCGAGCGTCATGTATTAGCCTCCTGCGCTGGCCAATCATGATGCTATTGCTTTGTCCTATCAGCGTACGAACGTCTCGTAATCCACAACTCTGGCACGCCTATGTGTTGTCTCTGCTGCACCAGGTCCTCCTATATTACCTTCTGTAGCGGCATTTAAATGAGGGACGGTGCTCTACAGAAGGTAACTTGAGCACCCGGCGGTGCCTCCAGAGATAGATTAAACCTTCTGTAGAGCACCTTGTAGCGGCGTGTAAAGGCGGTATCGGGTACCGTTTGCAACCGTTGGTGCGTGCTCGTGCACGTGAAGCACACGGTTGTTCCTAACCTTCTGTAGCGGCGTGTAAAGGTACCTTCAAAGATAAATGTGACAATTGCCCCACAATTATAAAATAGCAGAGCTCGTGTCCATTAAGCACAACTTACCCATAATGATGTCGACCACACAACCTGACCAGTGTTTCGCCACATTGCTTTCTCAAGGGGGAGACAATTGTCACATTGATATTTGACTGTTAGCTGCATTATTTGGTTAGCATTACCATTCCACATGTGGCCTGATTATATACTTCTGAATTGATACACAGTGCGTTTCTTCATATGTTTTGATTTATCCTCACTGGGTGATTTTTCTCCACCCTATATGACCTAGTCGCAAATGTGATATATTATAATTCTGTTGTTTTTAATATGTCCAATAAAGATGCACAGTCATGGCCAAAAGTTTTGAGAATGATACAAATATTAATTTGGACTGCTATCACTCAGGATTTGGTCCAGAAGTTGATTGAGAGCAGCCAGGGAGAATTGCAGAGGTCCTGAAGAAGAAGGGTCAACACTGCAAATATTGACTTGCTGCATTAACTCATTCTGTCAATATAACCTTTTGGTGTCATAATATGATTGCAATTATATTTCTGTATGTGATATAAACATCAGACAAACACAAATAAAAACCAGAGGGCAGCAGATCAAGGGAAAATATCATTTTGGTGCCATTCTCAAAAACTTTTGGCCATGACTGTATTGAATTTATTCCAATCTTCTTTGGTGGTTTTTGGTTGCTCCGATTCCCTCTTTTGCTGTATCTATATTCCCTAGGAGTCCTCAACCCCTTACCCTACAGTAGGGGGGCCCACCTTGTGGCACAACTTCTGACCTAGTTATATTTTATGTCTACTACGATTTCAGAATTATTCAACCCTTTCATGAGTATCATCTTTAATACTTAGTACACCCCCCTTTCCTGAGTAATTTTAGCCCATTCCTTTTGGACTATAGCCTCTAGTTTACTAATATTATTGGGTTGTCAAGAGAGTTATCCAGACAGTCAAGAGGAGAAATCATTGCCATGCACAAAAAAGGAAATATTATACAACATAGCAAAGGCATTGAGTGTTCCTAGAGATACAGCTGGAAGCAGAGTTCTTAAGTTCATAGTTAGGGGAACAGCGGCTACACTACCTGCACGTGGCAGAAAAATGAACATATCACTAGATTCTTGAGGAGGCAGGTGGTCAAAATCCTCATCTGACTGTAAAAGACCTACAGCAAGATTTGATGACAGCCTCCTACTTGCTTATAAAATGGACAAGTACAATGTGAGAAAAAAATTGCATTTCACCCAAACCAATATTCTTCAAAGACTCAATGCTGATCTGAGATTTATTCCTCAGCTGTAATTGGCCTGAGCATATATCGGACATTTCCCGTCAATGCAATGAATGGATGCCTGAAAAAAAAAAGGACAACACGCTGACCATTACTGTTTTTTAAGGATACGTTACCATAATGTAGAATAGAATAATGTAAATGATTGTAGCATAATAGCTAATGAGAAAAAAATAGGCATTGCATATACAGTTGTGGCCAAAAGTATTGACACCCCTGCAATTCTGTCAGATAATACTCAGTATCTTCCTGAAAATGATTGCAATCACAAATTCTTTGGTATTATTATCTTCATTAAATTTGTCTTCAATGAAAAAACACAAAAAGAATTGTCCTAAAGCCAAATTGGATATAATTCCACACCAAACATAAAAAAGGGGGTGAACAAAAGTATTGGCACTGCTAGAAAAATCATGTGATGCTTCTCTAATTTGTGTAATTAACAGCACCTGTAACTTACCTGTGGCACCTAACAGGTGTTGGCAATAAATAAATCACACTTGCAGCCAGTTGACATGGATTAAAGTTGACTCAACCTCTGTCCTGTGTCTTTGTTTGTACCACATTGAGCATGGAGAAAAGAAAGAAGACCAAAGAACTGTCTGAGGACTTGAGAAACCAAATTGTGAGGAAGCATGAGCAATCTCAAGGCTACAAGTCCATCTCCAAAGACCTGAATGTTCCAGTGTCTACCGTGCGCAGTGTCATCAAGAAGTTTAAAGTCCATGGCACTGTGGCTAACCTCCCTAGATGTGGACGGAAAAGAAAAATTGACGAGAGATTTCAACGCAAGATTGTGCGGATGGTGGATAAAGAACCTCGACTAACATCCAAACAAGTTCAAGCTGCCCTGCAGTCTGAGGGTACAACAGTGTCAACCCGTACTATCCGTCGGTGTCTGAATGAAAAGGGACTGTATGGTAGGATACCCAGGAAGACCCCACTTCTTACCCCGAGACATAAAAAAAGCCAGGCTGGAGTTTGTCAAAACTTACCTGAGAAAGCCTAAAACGTTTTGGAAGAATGTTCTCTGGTCAGATGAGACAAAAGTAGAGGTTTTTGGGCAAAGGCATCAACATAGAGTTTACAGGAGAAAAAAAGAGGCATTCAAAGAAAAGAACACGGTCCCTACAGTCAAACATGGCGGAGGTTCCCTGATGTTTTGGGGTTGCTTTGCTGCCTCTGGCACTGGACTGCTTGACCGTGTGCATGGCATTATGAAGTCTGAAGACTACCAACAAATTTTGCAGCATAATGTAGGGCCCAGTGTGAGAAAGCTGGGGCTCCCTCAGAGGTCATGGGTCTTCCAGCAGGACAATGACCCAAAACACACTTCAAAAAGCACTAGAAAATGGTTTGAGAGAAAGCACTGGAGACTTCTAAGATGGCCAGCAATGAGTCTAGACCTGAATCCCATAGAATACCTGTGGAGAGATCTAAAAATGGCAGTTTGGAGAAGGCACCCTTCAAATATCAGGGATCTGGAGCAGTTTGCCAAAGAAGAATGGTCTAAAATTCCAGCAGAGCATTGTAAGAAACTCATTGATGGTTACCGGAAGCGGTTGATTGAAGTTATTTTGGCTAAAGGTTGTGCAACCAAGTATTAGACTGAGGGTGCCAATACTTTTGTTTGGCCCATTTTTGGAGTTTTGTGTGAAATGATCAATGTTTTGCTTTCTGCTTCATTTTCTTTTGTGTTTTTTCATTGAAGACAAATTAAATGAAGATAATAATACCAAAGAATTTGTGATTGCAATCATTTTCAGGAAGAAACTGAGTATTATCTGACAGAATTGCAGGGGTGTCAATACTTTTGGCCACAACTGTAGATGGCATACACATGTGCCATGCTGGGAATTGCTACTCCCCATGTGCGGTACAACACAAAGGGTAGAAAGCGTACAAAGGGGTAGTGATGAATGAAGTAATGTCTTCCCAGTGCATCTTTTGAAGCAGCAGCGCGAACTGTGAGACACCATTCCTTTTTAGCTATAAATAAGACACAGACATTTTGAGATTCTGATCTGTGGAGCAATGAAACAAAACTATAATTTTTTGGGGCTTCTGAATCAGAATCAGCGGTATATCTGGAGAAGGAAATATGAAGCAAACTCTGAAGAGAACACCCTTCCTACAGTGAAGCATGGTGGTGGCTTGGTGATGACACACTGAATCATGGCGGTGGCTTGATGATGCCTGTAGTGAAATAGAGATGGCTTGGTGATGCCTACAGTGAAGCATGATGATGGCTCGGTGATGCCTTCAATGAAGTGAGGTAGTGGCTCAGTAATGCCTATAGTGAAACATGCCAGTGACTTGAAGATGACTACAGTGAAGCATTGTGGTACTTATTGATGCCTAAAGTGAAGCATCACAGTGGCTCAGTAATGCCTATAGTGAAGCAGGGTGGTGGCTCGGTGATGCTTACAGTAAAGCATGGTGGTGACTTTCCTCTGCTTATCAAAAAATCCTACGATAACACGCCATGTCTTCTTTGAGGAAGCTGAAGTTTGGGTATAATTGTAGTTTGCAACAAGACAATAATCCAAGCATATCTCAGTGTCCAACAAGGCTTAATTTCAGAATCCTGGAAATGTGTGGCATGGCTGAAACAGTAATCTGACTGAAAATGCATAGAGTGAATTGGAGTTCATTGGCTATGAGGAATGGGTTAATATTCTTCAGGAATACTGCCAGAAGCTAGTTGTGTGGCTAAGCATCACATTTGTAGCAGGTCATAACAGCCAGAGGTGCTGTACTAAGTACTAAAAACGTCGGTCACAAAAGGGGTAAATGATAATTCTGAGACTGCAGTAGTCATTAAAAGTGGCATGAGGTGAAAAATTTGGAGAAACCACTTCTTATATAAGATGTGTTGAGTTATTTAAATTGTTATTGTTACATTGATTTATGGAAAAGAGCGGAACATTGGAATTGATCTTTATGATTGTAGCGGTACAACAGAGGGTTAAAATACATAGAACATCATCCAGTTAGTATTGATCTAAAGTATCGGACACCGAGAATTCAATAACCTTATGGAAACAATCTTGCACAAACAATTTCTTCAAGGGAAAAAATATCTTTGTAAAACATTACCCAACAATACAGCAAATCCTCCTTCTGAAATCAGAGTAGGTCCATAGATTTCTATGGGCACCATTTAGGAAAACAGATTAAAAAGGACCTAATATTGGCACTGATTGATGCCAACATTCATTTTACCAACTTTGGCAAAAATAATCAGTTTACAGGGCTGCCACTAGGAATTTCAGGACCTCTTACTGGCAAAATTTTGGGGCCCCCCTGAGACTCCACACAGGCTCCACCTCCACCCAAACATAGGCACACACACACATATATATATATATATATAATATACATATATACATACACACACAATTGAGACTGCTGTGGGCTGAATACACAATAGCAGTATACACCATACAGTGCACAATAGAAACTGCTGCTGGCTGTATACACAAAAGAGAATACACAATAGAGACTGCTGTTGGCTGTGTACACAAAAGAGAAAAGGGTTTGGTACCGTGTTAGCCAGTTGAGAAAATGTTGATTGCTCTCACTGTGAGAAACAAGATACAAATCTTGTAGTTGTGAATACACAATAGAGACTGCGGCTGGCTGCATACACAATAGAAAATACACAACAGAGACTGCTGCTGGCTATATACACAATAGAAAATACATGATAGAGACTGCTGTGGGCTGTATAATCAAAAGAGAATATACAATAGAGACTGCTGCTGGCTGTATATGACCCGCCTCAGGGCAGTGGGGTACTCGGTTCTGGGCATTGATTCACGGGGGATGTCATGGGGGCCTGTGCCCAGTCCCGTGGCCCTAGTGGTCGCTAAAAGGTAGTAAAAATAAAAGTAGCTAGTGACACCACCTACGGATCCGGTATGGTTACTATGGCTACGGGTGAGACCTCCAAGGTCATGGTAGGGTAGCCGGATGGTTATACTCCACGTAAGTGGAGTGGGATCCCGGGGCAGTTGTAGAAGTCTTTACATAGGGGGCAGCTTACCACACAGCCTTTCTACTTGTCTCTTCAATGCAGCAGTGTGCGGCTCCTCAGGCGAGAAAAATAAAGTACATCACACCAGTCATTAACTCTGATCGGGTTTACTTGCAAGTTCTTAAAGCAGATAGACAGATGATACAGTCCTTCGGGTCTTTCTGGCCTGGATAGTCACCAGGGAACCGGGATGATTCACTCAGGACTTTCGGTGGTATGCCTGCCGTTCCTTACTGGTCCCATCTCTGCGGTATCTCCTTCTCACAACCGTGCAGCGCCTCCACGCGCAGAGCCTCAAGCCAGCTCCCACGGGTCTTTGGTGGGCGACTCCCCTTTAGGTCCCCCTGACCCTAGTTCGCCGGGTCTTTTGGCCGCAGCTTCATGCAGACGCTTAGGGCCTCCGGTTTAATGGCTTGGGGTTAAACTCCCGCACTGTGTCCAGAGCCGGTCCTCTGTCCGGGGTCACAACGACCTTTCCCTGCATCATCCTCCACTCGACTCTCTCTCTAACTCACTAACTGTCATCCCACCCATACACTTTTTCTACCCACCTGTCTCCTCCCACAGGACTGGGTGTGCATGAATGGGTGTAGTGAGAGTCCCTTGTTTACCAAAGCAGTTCCCTTAGTCAAAAGAATACCACACACTCTTATTTGGGTGCAGTACCCCTGCATGGCGTCCCGACCAGTGAGGTGCCACATATACACAATAGAAAATAAACAATAGAGACTGCTGCTGGCTGTATACACAATAGGAAATACACAATAGAGACTACTGCTGGCTGTTTACACAATAGAGACTGCTACAGGATGTATACACTTTAGAGACTGCCGGACATATGCACATTAGAGGCTGCCGGCTGTATTCACATTAGAGACTGCAAGCAGTATGTACATTAGAGACTGCTGACTGTATGCACATTAGAGACTGACGGCTGCATGCACATTAGAGACTGCTGACTGTATGCACATTAGAGACTGACGGCTGCATGCACATTAGAGACTGCTGGCCGTATGCACATTAGAAACTGCTGGCTTTATACACATTAGAGACTACCGGCTGGATGTACATTAGAGACTGTCGGCTGTATACACATTACAGACAACAGGCCATATACACATAGACTGCTGGCTTTATACAAAATAGAGACTGTCAGCTGTATATCTTGTATACACAGCACTATACTTTATATATAGGTCCACACTAAATGCAGTATTAGTGTCTATACACTGTATGGATATAGTGTGGACCAGTATGTACAGTACAGTGCTGTGTAGAGCCACCCAGACAGACAGACAGACAGACACACACACACACTAGAAACACATCATACTGACCACCAGCAGCAACTCCATCCTCCATCCTGACGGTACCCATGCTCTGCTGCGACTTCCAGTTTGTACTGCGCATGTTAACCTATTAGGAACATGCGCAGTACAAACCTGGCTGAGCTTGAAGTCACTAAAGATGTCAGTTTTGACCAAGCCGGTCTCCTTTGCTTCGGCAACTGTGAGCACACACAGCTCTGCAGCACACACACATACAGCTCTGCAGCATACACACACAGCTCTGCAGCACATACACAGATATGCACACATGCACACAGCTCTGCAGCATACACACAGCTCTGCATCATACACACACAGCTCTGCACACATACGCACACACAGCTCTGCAACACACAGCTCTGCAGCATACACACATAGCTCTGCACACATATGCACACAGCTATGCAGCATAAACACACAGCTCTGCACACACAGCTCTGCAGCATACACACATAGTTCTGCAACATACACACACAGGTTTGCAGCACATACACACATAGGTCTCAGCATATACACATAGCCCTGCAGCATATACACATATAGCTCTGCAGCATACACACATAGTTCTGCAGCATACACACACAGCTCTGAAGCACATACACACATAGCTCTGCAGCAGACACACACAGCTCTCAGCATACACAAATAGCCATGCAACATATGACGCACCCCAGGGTATGGGAATTCGGGTATCTGGGCCTTCTACTGCGGTTGGGATGTCACTGGAGGCTGGCCCAGACCCGTGGCCCTAGTGGTCAGCTTTAAAAAGGGGTAGTTGAAATGAGAATAAAGTTCAAGTTCACGCGACGCCACCTGTGGTATCTGGTGACTACACCAGCGCTGCGTGGGCCTCCAGGGATGATGGATAGGCAACTAGGTGTTGATGCTCCCCACAGGCGGAGCTGGATCCCTCGGCAGTTTGGTAATGATGATGAGGGATGGAGCAGGGATTTGGCCAGGCTATTAAATAATGGGACAGTCTCTGTGGATGGCAGGGGTGTGGGTAAGGAACCGACACACACCACTGGTTATTTACCTTTTATTGGTGGAATTGCAGGTAAATGTCCAGGGCACTGCCGGGTGTTTAGGAAGCACTTCTGGGTCTCCACAGTGAGTGGGTATAAGGCCTCCTTGTCTCTTTTCCCGTGTTTGTGAAGCCCCTGCCCCGTGTGAAACTTGGCTGGCCTCCTCTGCTCTCCTATCACCTGTGCTGTCGTTGGGAAACCCTCGATGGACTACCGATATTCCTCTCTCCACGGTGCTTGGCTCCCTGGTTGGTGACTGCACAGGTACCCGGAGACTGAAGTCTCCACGGTAGACCAGTATTCTCTACTGGGCCAGGTGCTCTCCAGTAGACTCGGACTCCGGTATCCGGGGTGCTGTTTTGGGTGAACCTAACGATGGCTCCTCGGTCCCCACTTTGCTCTCTCTTCTCTCCTTGCCTTCCGACCCCACTCTTGGGCCTTGCAGGACTTTTCGAAGGCTGTTCAGGGTCACTGGCTCGGGCCTACCATGGCACCGACCACCAGGATGTCTTCACAGCTCTTGTAGCATCTGCACACTCTAACTCCGCCCCCAGCACCAGTATTTATAAAGGATCTTGCCTAAGGGCAGCAAGTTGGGCTCCCCCTACTGTTCTGGGGCGGAAGGTGTTGCTTGTGACTGTGTACCAACTGTGGAAATCCATCCATGCTGCAGGGGAGTCTGTGGTTACCTGTGTGAGCAGGGCTCCTCACATACACACACAGCTCTCCACATACACACACACCTAGCTCTCAGTATACACACATAGCTCTCAGCAAACACACATAGCTCTGCAGCATGCCCTTCCACTATTGATAGTGTATGTACATGTGCAGGTGGTGGAGTCCAGTGTCTCAGGGTACAGTATAAAGCATCCTATGCCCTGTAGCTCACTCCCCTCCATTACCTGCTCACAGGGCAGTTCCCTCACAAATAAGAAACTTGTCAGCGCAGCCTGGAGCCAAGCTCCACCCACACAGGTCACATGCTGATGATGTCATCAAAAGTCCTTTAGCTCAAAAGGTGAGGTGATTGGCAGAAAAGGGGGCCGTAGAATAGCTGATGGGGCTCCTCATAGTCTACATATGCCTCGGAACGATCCCACATAACAAAGATCCCTTCATGGGTTTACTGCTCTCTCTTCCCTTGATTGTATTGATTTATATTCATACATAACACAGTTGTTTGTTTATTTAGTTTTGGTTTCCTATGCTTTTTGGCTAAATTCTGCTTCTTATAAACCAAAGCCAATAGAAGCTGCGCCAACAGTTAAAGTTGACTTGTTAAGGCTATAGCCGACTTGATATGTATAATACTTATACATGTATAATTCACTAAGTATCCCATTTGTATCTTGTTACCCTGTCCTGTTTGTTCATCCTGTATATTTACCACCCCTGTCTTGAAAAACCAATAAAAACATTTGAAATATAGAATAGCTGATGGGGCGTGACTCAGAGGAGATTGGGCCCCTCACCTTTCCTCTAGGCTCTCATTCCTGCCAATCACCATGAGGCCCCTGACAGCTGTCAGAGTATTTACACCCTTACGGCGGCCCTGCCAGTTTACCCTCAATTTCCTTTTCATGATCATTGGGCTGATTCTGAACCTGTACAAAAGGGATCTGTGTATGTATGGCCTTGGTATAAATAGGGCCGTATTAGTGTACTTTGTCTATAGTTAATCATATTCCCGCATGCCAACATTAGGCAATAAAACTGAAAAATATAGAGATGTGTCCAAACGTTCAATTCTGGACATTTTGTAAAGCACTTGCTTGTAAAGCCACTGTTGGCCACAGACAAGCACCCATAGCATGAACATCTCCTGACAGAGTACTGTGAAAACATACATGTTTTTATCAAAGCTGGACATCTCAGGATATGTAGGTGAAGGGAAGGATAAGAAAGGGCAGATCTGCATACACAATAAATCTATGGTAATGTAAACAGGAGATTGTAACTGTACTTAAAGCTCTCAGACCTCTGTACAAAACCTGTAAAGAGAGTTTGTCGACAGGTTTTTGCTACCTCATCTAATAGCAGCTTGATATAGGTAAAAAGACCTTGAATCCAATGACGTATCATTGAGATGACTGGTACAGTGGATTTGACACAAAGTTTTTAGATTTAGCTATGCAGGAGAGCTCAAAGAGCTACCACGCCCCCACCAGGCTCTGTATATAAAGTCTATAGACAGTGAGCTACTAATCACTGAGGGGGGCCGTGCCAGACCTGGGCTCACATGCTGCTGTATCCGAGCAATGATAATATACTGATGCTACAACAAACAACGTGCAGTTGAAAAGAATGGCTGAAATCTGTGTTAACCCTACAGCATGCTGTCTTCAGATTACATAGCAAAGACCCGCTGACAGATTCCCTTTAAATGGTCCCTATCTGCCATAAATGTGTATTCCTCCCGGGTTCTAAGCACCCACTGTTACCTCTTTCATCTACTTAGCTTTCATTTTGCTATATGTTTCCTGATAAGTGTATATTGGATGGATAAGGAAAACGGGAGAAGTCCTGCTCACGTCCTTGAATTACACCAGCACTCCGAAACAAGGAAACAGGTGGTAAATTTGGAAGAGACGAAAATCTAGCTTCACCATGTGTTGGTAGATCAAATACGGACATCGAATAGAGCAGTGGCGGTCCTTGGGCCCGGAGGGCCCTGGTGCAGCAGCTGCTGGTGATGAGCGGGGGGGGGGTGCTAGCAGATGTCAGCGAGGAGCGGGGTAGGTAAGGTGCTGTAGGTGATGCGGCTCCTACCGCGCTTTGCAGCCCTGGGAGCCGAGGTGGCAGGGGAGAGGAGAGGAGGGGCGGGATCAGCCAAGGGAAGCAAGAAGCTTCCCTCAGTTACCCTCCTCTTCTCTGACACAGGGTCACGGGGGTCGGCTGGAGGCCCCCCTGCAGGCTTGAGGGGTCCCCTAGCCGGTCGGGGCCCTGGTGCAGCTGAACCAGCTGCATCACTGTAAGTCCGCCCCTGGAATAGACAATACTACGCGTTTCGGTGATACACCCTTGTAATGATCATGATCATCCAAAACGCGTGGCATTTTCTACTTGGTATTCCATGTCTGTATTTTTACTTTTGGATGAATTTTCATTAGACGATTCACACCATGAAGCTGGATTTTGGTCTCTCCAATATTGGATGGATACCGTGCTGCCGGTCATATGAAGCTTCAGTCACTTTCCTAGGTCTGGTTACAGTATTCTGTTGTAGATTGAAGCCTATGACACGACATAGATCCCCCGGGTGATGTTTCTGCCTGTGCACGTACACAGCTGCACACTGGGGGAGACTGAAAGGTCACTCATACGTAGGACGAATGCCTGCTAGTTCTCACAAAAGGCCGTAGCTGTAAGCGAAAAGACGCAGCTCGTCTTCTCCTATTCACCACAGTAACTATGCTGAAGGAGGAGTGAGAAGGGAAGCAAAAATGTTGCGTCAGCTGTTTCAGATATCTGTTAAAACAGGCTGAAAATACCCAAGCGCATTTCAGCATATAAGATAGCTGGGGTGAGAGTTAATGGGGAGTTTATGATAATAAATCTACTCATCTTTACAAGGCATATTACAGTCCGTAGACAGTAGAAAAAAGAGCAAAACTATGCAAAACCCTAAATTATTAATCACAGATGATTGCTATGGGGAAACGCTGTCTGAAGCTGCATTTTTAATTATAAAAGGGAAGTTGCCCTCAACCTACAGGTCTCCGGGCTGTCAGGGTCTGCTGGGAGTTGTGGTTTTGCAGCAGCTGGAGACCAGTAGTTTCAGGATTACTGTATTTGCTCACTTCAAAACTAACAATCCCCATTAGGGTGCGTTCACATCAGCGGAAATGGTATGCGAGTGCAATCTGATAAAACATCACCATGCACTCGCACAGGGGTGGAACTACCGTGGTGCAGCTGGTTCAGCTGCACCAGGGCCCCGACCGGCTAGGGGGCCCCTTAAAGCCTGCAGGGGGGCCCCTAGCCGACCCCTGTAAGCCGTTGTCAGAGGAGAGGAGGGTCACGCAAGGGAAGCAGAAAGCTTCCTGCTTCCCTTGCCTGATCCCGCCCCTCTGCTCCTCTGCCCCTCCAGCTCCCAGGAGCGCACTCAGCAGGTAGGAGAGCCGCCGCAAACACCTCTCCGACGGCCAGCACCACAAAGCACCCCCAAACCCCCCCAAACCACCCTCCCACCCCCCCGGACGGCGCCGATGACCACTAGCACCCCCCCCCCTCCCCGGACGGCGCTGACGGCCACCAGCACCACCCCCCCGCCGGACCGCTCCTCACCATGGCTGCAGCAGGGCCCCCAGGGGTCACGGTCCGCTACTGCACTCGCTAACATCGTAAACTATGGTGCAATGCACATTTGTGAGAAACGTGCCGAGTAAAAATTTGCAGCATGTTGCGTATGTCTGCGGATTCCACCAACGCAAGTGTACGGGTGCGAAGAAAACATCACACACCATACGCAGATCACTGCTACAGTGTTATTACAATGGACATTTCCATGCAGTCAAATTTAAGAAAAGATAGATAATAATAATAATCCTTATTTATATAGCGCCAACATATTCCGCAGCGCTTCACAATTCAGAGGATCATATATAAACAATCATAAGAAACAGTTATCAGAAAATACAATACAATGCAATACAAAATACAATACAAAGCATAGTACAGTAATTAAAGCAAAATAATGAGAGCCCTGCTCATAAGAGCTTACAATCTAACAATGAGGTGGGGGTGACACAAGGTACAGGGGCTTATTTACAATGATGGTATAGTCCACTTGAGGAGATGGGGAACAGATAGGAGAAGCATAAGTGGCCACCAACCATTATTTGTGATGCATATGAGACTGGTGGGGCAAATAGGCCATGTCTAAGTGACTTTGACTAAGGATCATGATAGGACACCCTAAAAAAAATGTGTTTTTAGGGATCGCCTGTAACTATGTAGGTTGTGCATAGACCTAATTTGTTGGGGTAAAGCATTCCAGAGAATTGGTGCAACTCGGGAGAAGTCTTGGAGCCGGGAGTGGGAGGTTCGGATTAATGCAGAAGTGAGTCTAAAGTCACTTATAGATCGAAGAGAACGGATGATAGACAGTGATGAGGGAGGAGATGTAGGGAGGTGCTGCACTGTGAAGAGCTTTGTCGGTGAGAACAAGCAGTTTGAATTGCATCCTGTAGTGTATAGGCAGCCAGTGCAATGACTGGCATAGAGCAGAAGCATCTGAGTAATGGTACCTTTACACGCCGCGACGGCAGGCTGGATACATCCCGCTACTTCACGGGCACGAGCACGCTCAAACGGTTACAAACGGTCAACGCACCCTCTTTACACGCGGCCACAAGGTGCGCTACGCCACGCTACATCTATAGCTAGCTACATCGCCGGGTGTCTCAAGTAGCCAGCTGTAGCTCATTTACACACCGCTATAACCAGCTACTATGGGCGGACCTGGTGCAGCAGGGACAGCACATAGGCGTGCCACAATTGTGGATTACGAGCCGTCCGTACGCTGATAGGACAAAGCAATACCATCCTGATTGGGCAGGCATCGCAGGAGGCTGAGTAATACAGCACGCTCGAGCGATTGTGTAGTGTGACTGGTCAGCTCCTTAAATATGCCTCCCTATGCAGCGACTACCAATCGTCATGCAGCAGCTTCCACCAATGATCGCACATGGGGCGCGGTAACATGGAGCCAGGGTCACGCCTTTGCTACATTGCAGCTACATCGCAGGCTGTCCCGAGTTCCCTTCCGTTGCCTCTTTACACGCCGATACAGCTCGCTACCATCGGCGATGTAGCCATCAGTTTTCGAGCAGAGCTAGGAAACAGATGTATCTGTTGCCGGCTGTAGCGTCACGTTTTCAGACGCCGCTACGACGGGCTACATTGGCGCTACAAGCTACATTTGTAGCCTGTAGCGGGATGTATCCAGCCTGCCGTCGCGGCGTGTAAAGGGCCCTTAACGGTTAGCCAGATACAGTTGTGGCCAAAAGTATTCAAAGAGTAGACCTGGCTCACTGGGTTGTTATGGTGCTCTTGAGAAAAAAACCGTATAACTATATAATATCTCAGGCACACAATAATGAATAGAGAAAAATATTGCATCAATTCCTGAATTTATTATTTTGTCTGGTCAGTGTAAGGAACGTTTCGGTTTAATTTAAACCTTCTTCAGCCAACTGACACTGTACAACATAAAGATAAGAAATGTATATAAGTACATGATAATGTGACAAAATTCATAACAATCATGGGGAAGAGAGTGGGGGGAAAGAGGGGGGAACATTTGAAAATAAACATTTGACAATAAACAAGGCAATAAACCCCATTCACGTAGTCACTCTGAGAAATAACATGGATGCCTCCTCAAATATTGGGTTGTCAGGTCCTTTAAGTGAAATCCATGGTAACCAGAGATATGCTGGTGATTTGTCCATATCTGTCAGATAGAGGTGTATACCTTACACTGACCAGACAAAATAATAAATTCAGGAATTGATGCAATATTTTTCTCTATTCATTATTGTGTGCCTGAGATATTATATAGTGGCCAAAAGTATTGACACCCCTGCAATTCTGTCAGATAATACTCAGTTTCTTTTTGAAAATGATTGCAGTCACAAATTCTTTGGTATTATTATCTTCATTTAATTTGTCTTCAATGAAAAAACACAAAAGAGAATGAAGCAAAAAGCAAAACATTGATCATTTCACACAAAACTCCAAAAATGGGCCAGACAAAAGTATTGGCACCCTCAGCCTAATACTTGGTTGCACAACCTTTAGTCAAAAAAACTGTGATCAACCGCTTCCGGTAACCATCAATGAGTTCCTCACAATGCTCTGCTGGAATTTTAGACCATTCTTCTTTGGCAAACTGCTCCAGGTCCCTGATATTTGAAGGGTGCCTTCTCCAAACTGCCATTTTTAGATCTCTCCACAGGTGTTCTATGGGATTCAGGTCTGGACTCATTGCTGGCCACCTTAGAAGTCTCCAGTGCTTTCTCTCAAACCATTTTCTAGTGCTTTTTGAAGTGTGTTTTGGGTCATTGTCCTGCTGGAAGACCCATGACCTCTGAGGGAGACCCAGCTTTCTCACACTGGGCCCTACATTATGCTGAAAAATTTGTTGGTAGTCTTCAGACTTCATAATGCCATGCACACGGTCAAGCAGTCCAGTGCCAGAGGCAGCAAAGCAACCCCAAAACATCAGGGAACCTCCGCCATGTTTGACTGTAGGGACCATGTTCTTTTCTTTGAATGCCTCTTTTTTTCTCCTGTAAACTCTATGTTGATGCCTTTGCCCAAGAAGCTCTACTTTTGTCTCATCTGGCCAGAGAACATTCTTCCAAAATGTTTTAGGCTTTCTCAGGTAAGTTTTGGCAAACTCCAGCCTGGCTTTTTTATGTCTCTGGGTAAGAAGTGGGGTCTTCCTGGGTATCCTACCATACAGTCCTTTTTCATTCAGATGCCGACGGATAGTATGGGTTGACACTGTTGTACCCTCGGACTGCAGGGCAGCTTGAACTTGTTTGGATGTTAGTCGAGGATCTTTATCCACCATCCGCACAATCTTGCGTTGAAATCTCTCGTCAATTTTTCTTTTCCGTCCACATCTAGGGAGGTTAGCCACAGTGCCATGGGCTTTAAACTTCTTGATGACACTGGAACATTCAGGTCTTTGGAGATGGACTAGTAGCCTTGAGATTGCTCATGCTTCTCCACAATTTGGTTTCTCAAGTCCTCAGACAGTTCTTTGGTCTTCTTTCTTTTCTCCATGCTCAATGTGGTACACACAAGGACACAGGACAGAGGTGGAGTCAACTTTAATCCATGTCAACTGGCTGCAAGTGTGATTTAGTTATTGCCAACACCGGTTAGGTGCCACAGGTAAGTTACAGGTGCTGTTAATTACACAAATTAGAGAAGCATCACATGATTTTTCTAACAGTGCCAATACTTTTGTCCACCCCCTTTTTTATGCTTGGTGTGGAACTAGATCCAATTTGGCTTTAGGACAATTCTTTTTGTTTTTTTCATTGAAGACAAATTAAATGAAGATAATAATACCAAAGAATTTGTGATTGCAATCATTTTCAGGAAGAAACTGAGTATTATCTGACAGAATTGCAGGGGTGTCAATACTTTTGGTCACAACTGTAGGTGATCCTGGCTGCTGCATTAAGGATGGACTGGAGAGGGGACAGTCTGGTGCGGGGGAGGCCATCTAAAAGAGAATTACAATAGTCAAGACGGGAGTGAATCAGGGCCACAGTGAGGGTTTTTGTGGCTTCCAAAGGGAGAAAAGGGCAATCTCTAGAGATGTTCTTCAGGTGGAAGCGGCAAGAGCGGGTGAGAGATTGTATATATGGGGTGAAGGAAAGATCAGAGTCAAACATAACCCCCAGACAGCGAGACTGCTGCCTTGACGTTATTGTGGTGCCACACACTGAGAGAGATGTCAGATTTAGGGAGGTTAGTGGAGGGCGGGAGCAGAAGTTAAGTTCTGAAAAGGTTGATTTTCAGTTACAGAGCAGACATGATATTGGAAACTGCAGTTAGACAGTCATTGGTGTTCTTTATTAGAGCGGGAGTAAGGTCAGGGAAAGAAGAGTACACAGGGTGGGCAATTTATATGGATACACCTAAATAAAATGGGAATGATGGCACATTAGTATATGAGAGGGGGAAAACTTTTCCAGATGGGTGGTGACCATGGCGGCCATTTTGAAGTCAGCCATTTTGGATCCAACTTTTATTTTTTTCAATGGGAAGAGGGTCATGTGACACATCAAACTTATTGAGAAATGCATAAGAAAAACAATTGTGTGCTTGGTTTTAACATACCGTATATACTCGTGTATAAGCCGACCCGTGTATAAGCCGACCCCCCTACTTTTGCCCCCAAAATCTGGGAAAACCTATTGACTCGTGTATAAGCCGAGGGTGGACCCCAGCACAGGTATACACCCCCAGCAGTGTGGTATACAGCAGCCTCCCCAGTGGTATATACAGCCCCAGTGGTAGTATCCAGCAGCCCCAGAGGTATATACAGCCCCAGTGGCAGTATCCAGCAGCCCCAGAAGTATATACAGCCCCAGTGGTAGTATACAGTAGCCCCAGAGGTATATACAGCCCCAGTGGTAGTATACAGTAGCCATAGAGGTATATACAGCCCCATTGGTAGTATACAGTAGCCCCAGAGGTATATACAGCCCCAGTGGTAGTATCCAGCAGCCCCAGAAGTATATACGGCAGCCCCAGAGGTATGGCTAAAATTGGCAGCCAGCCTACTTACATACACATACCCATACATACACACATATATACACACACACACACACACACACACATATATACACACACACACACACATACACACAGCTTCCTACCTTGTCCTCCCGTTCTGCAGTGCCTTCCGGTGTCCTCCGTGCTCCGTTCCCGGTCTGCTGGGCCTTGTGGTTCCTCCTGGTTCCGCCTCCTTCGGTTCCATCATGGGGGCTGCCATCTTGCTTCTTCTCTCCGCCCCCGGCCAGTGATGTCAGAGCAGGCCGCGCTGTGATTGGCTAGCACCGGTGACATGTGATCACAGACCGGGAACGGCGCACGGAAGACACTGCAGAACGGGGGACAAGGTAAGAAATACTGCGCAGCGCCCCCCCCACCCCCCGCGCCCCCTCCCACCATAGGATTACCGTATTGACCCGTGTATAAGCCAAGGGGGGGACTTTTCAGCCCATTTTTTGGGCTGAAAAACTCGGCTTATACACGAGTGTATACGGTAACTTTATTCTTTCATGAGTTAATTACAAGTTTATGACCACTTATAAAATGTGTTGTGATAGGGTGACTCGCTTGCGGGCATCAGGAAGCAACAAGAGGCAGCGTCTTCACAAACTATAGGCCAAAATGGTTTATTCACTCCATCAAACGATCACAAAACAAATGCGGAACCAGCAGCCTTAAGTGCAGGCCAAAACAAACGGAAAGGAACAGTCTTTTATAGCGCACCGTCTCAGGTGTCGCCTACCAGCGTTCACACAGGTTGGTAAGTCACCAGGATCCAGCTTGGCCTGGAGACCACACACACACAAAGAAATCCCCCGTGCTGAACACCAGGCTCCAGTTTATGGCCTGTAACCACACACAGCGGTGAGGTATGTGGGTCCTGGACCCGCCCGTCTCTCACAAAATTCATAAGCCAAACCCATGTGCACTAAGTGAAACTCCCAGTGCAGACATGCACTAGAGAAAAATACTCTGGCTTATGTCACAGATAACATGCATCTCTGCGACACATACCTCCCATCAATTATACGACCCCTCACCACCTCACAGTGTTCAAAGTGCTGCCCATTGTTTTGGATTGTCAATGCAACCCTCTTCTCCCACTCTTGACACACTGATAGCAGCACCGCAGAAGAAATGCTAGCACAGGTTTCCAGTATCCGTTGTTTCAGATGCTGCACATCTCGTATCTTCACGGCATAGACAATGGCCTTCAGATGTGTGATGAGGCAAACGTTTTTGTGAATGGTGAAGTTAACAAACAAAACCACCGCTATTAGTCTGACACTAACCCATAGTGGATAGATCCCTCCAAGACTGTTGGAACACAAAAATTGATGGTATGGTGTGGTATATGGGGTATAAAGATAGTGGGGCCACTCTTCATCAATGGAAACCTCAATGCCACTGGATATCTGAAATTGCTACATGATTCAGATATCCAGACTGGAGTAGGTGTGAGGGGATGGGGTCAGCGGTGCATGTGGTGGGACGAGAGGAAGAGAGGAGCCTGGAGACCTCTTCTTCTGTGACTGGGTCGAATGTGGAGAGTGAGCTAGAGCAAATGTGGGGAGAAGTAGGGGTCACAGCGATTTGAGGTTGGGAGTTGATTTCCTGACAGATGTTTTCTATTTTCTCTGTGAAGTAAGAAGCCAGATCATCAGCACAGAGGTCAGTGATGAGGGCCTGCACTTTAGGACTGAGGAGAGAGTGAAAGGTGTCAAAGAGTTAATTTGGGTTGTTGAATAGTGAGGAGATCAGGGGGGTGAAGTAGGTTTGCTTTGCAAGGTGAAGGGCAGAGTTGTAAGTTCTCAGCATAAATTCATAGTGAATTAAATTTTCTGGTGTGCGGGTTTTCCTCCATAGACGTTCAGCACTCCTATAGCAACGCTGGAGGAATCGCGTTTGTGATGTGATCCAGGGTTGTTTCACTCTGTGTTTGGAGGTTCTGAGGGTGAGGGGCACTACTTGGTCCAGGGAGCTTCTGAGAGAGTCATTTAAGTGATTGACTGCCAGATCCGGACAGGAGAAGAAGGAGATTGGGGACAGAGATGAGAGAGTCTGTGAGTGTATGAGGGTTAATGGCCTGTAGATTTCTGAATGTGTGATAGGTCGGAGTGTGCTGGGGTGGTCGAGAATTTGTGAGCATGAAGGAGAGAATGTTGTGATCAGAGGGAGGATGAGGCGAGTTATCTAAGGAGGAGGTTGAACAGAGCTGGGCAAAGATCTGGTCAAGGGCGTTACCATCTTTGTGTGTCTTAGAGGTTGAGAGCTGTGAGAGGCCAAGAGAAGTGGTTAGAGATAGGAACTGGAATGCAGATGGGGAGATGGGGCTGTTTACGGGGATGTTAATGTCTCCCAAAATAAGGGTTGGTAATTCTGAGTACATGAAGTGCAGCAGCCATGCAGAGAAAAGATTGAGGAACAGGGTGGGTGACCCTGGGGGCGGTATACCTCTGCTACTCTGAGGGGGAGGGGGTGGAAGAGCCTTATCGTTTAGACTTCAAAAGAAGGGAATGAGAGTGATGGAGCTGGGGGGATGACCTGGAAGGTACATTGTGGAGACAAGTCTGGGGGAATGGGAGAAATGTAGGCCGCCATGAGAAATAGCAGCAAGAGAAACCATGTCTGAGTCCTGGATCTAGGTTTCTGTGAAAGCCAGTAGATTAAAAGAGTTAGTGAGAAAGTAGTTGTGGATGAAGGGAAGCTTGTTGCATACAGACCGTGGATTCCAGAGAGCGCAATTAAAAGAGGGAGATGCAGGTGTGCAGGTAATATTGATAAGGTTAGCATGATTTCTATGTGTGGTGGAGGAGGGGTTGAAGTTGGTGGAAGGTGGACCAGGATTTGGAGAGATATCACCTGTCAGGAGGAGCAGTAGAGAGAGAAAGAGCAAATAGTTTTTGTAATTGTGACATTGTTTAAGATGCAGTACCCTGGAATATGATGGTCTGAGATTTATCAGTATGGGAAGAGAATATAGGAGCTCAATAAAGTAGAGGGAAGGAGAGAGGGGCTTATGTGGATGAGGGGTGATGGAGGGGCGATGGGGCGGTAAAGGTGAATGGCAAAGGCACATAGGAAGATAGGCATTGAAATAAAGGACATGGTTTATATTATAGAAAAAAAATAAAAAATAAGTGGTAGAATAATTAGATATGGCTATCCAGTCTTCTGTTGTTCTTCAGGGACCGCCCATTAAAGGGATCCTGTCACCCCCAAAACACCTCGAAAGCTATTAAAAGTTGTCCCTAGAACATATTCACACTTACCCTACACTCCTTTTAGCTCCTAAATGTAGCTAGTGAAAATGAAGATAAATGTTATTACACTACCTCATTAGTGATGATAATTAGTGACTATGGTATTCATAGTCACCCTGGCAGGCTCTCCTCTTCATGATATCACGTGATCTTCAAATCAGATTCAAATGCGCGCCTCCCTGCGCGCCTCCCCGCTCTGTCCTATGCCAGCCGGACAGCTGCATTGTGCGGCTGTATGACGCGAATCGCGTCATTTCTGGCGCCGGGTGACGTATGTACACCCACGCCGCTGTTAGCTTCAAGACCCGCACTGCGCATGCGCATGCGCAGTGCGCGTTTTGAAGCTAACAGAGCGGCGCGGGTGTACTACGTCACCCGGCGCCGGAAATGACGCGATTCGCGTCACCCAGCCCCACTGCAGCACGGCCGACACAGGACAGAGCGGGGAGGCGCGCAAGGAGGCGCGCATTTGAATCTGATTTGAAGATCACGCCTATTGAGGCGTGATATCATGAAGAGGGAGAGCCTGCCAGGGTGACTATGCATACCATAGTCACTAATTATCATCACTAATGAGGTACTGTAATAACATTTATCTTGATTTTCACTAGCTGCATTTAGGAGCTATAAGGAGTGTAGGGTAAGTGTTTCTATGCTCTAGGGACAGCTTTTAATAGCTTTTGAGGTGTTTTGGGGGTGACAGGATCCATTTAAGCTTCATGCATATTCACTGCACTGACCAGCAAACAGCCAATCACAGATGCTCACACTGTGAGAGCCTCTGTGATTGGCTGTTGCAATCAGCCTGCATTTCCTCAATCTAGATAGTGATTGTGCTTGGTTGCCAATACACATTACTGTATGGCAATCAACCTGCCAAAAACAGTATGTTAAATAAATAATTTTAAAAAATGTGTTAGGCTTCACAGCATTTTTCAGTCTAGCCCAGTGGCTAGAGCTGCCACCCTCAGCTGCCTAATTTTACCTTGGCTGGCAATAAAAAATGTGTGGGATCCGCCCTAGTTTTAATTGTCAGCCAAGGTATACCTAGGCAGCTGAGGGCTGGTATTCTCAGCAGGGTGAGGGCCCATTGTTTTAGGGCCCCCCACAGTAAAGAATAGCAGCCCACAGCCGCCGCTGAATATGGCACATTCATCATGGCACTATTTACAGGCACTTTACCTGGCTCTTTCAGTAGCCTTGAAGGGGTGGCAGACTGAGTAATAAGGAATTAATACCAGCTTTGTATTTTTAGCTAGTAATTAAGCCCTGAGATTCTAAATGTCAGGACAAATTAGACCCAGCCATTAAGAATCTCAAATAAATGGTTAAAAAGACACAACACAGAGACAAATAATTTTAATATAGATAAAAACACAAAGACACTTAGTGACTCCATGTTTATTAGCCCCTTCCCACCCTTGTACCCCTCCACGAACCTCATCTTCTGTCTTCCTGGACACACACAGCTATGCTACATCAGAGACCACGAGGAGGAAGAATATGTCCGTCCACTCCCCATGGTCTCTGAAAACAGAATGACAGGAGTGAGACCTGCAGCATGGTAAGCGGTGACATCACCGAGGACACCGTTACCATAGTAATCGAGCGAGCGGTTACTATGGCAACAGTGTTCTCGGGTCACCTCAGTTACTCCCTGCTTACCCGGCCACTTCAAGAAAAGTTAGCCAGTTTCATGTTAGACTGACAGGAGATGAATTGTCTATTAATATGTGGATTGCCTGCTAAATGTGGATTGCCTCAGACCCTTTGACTAGTGGCCAATCAGGGAACAGCCATTTCCCACCAATTCTGTAAGACCCTGAAATGAAAACTGCTCCTGTCACCAACTGAGTCTACAAGACTTCAGTCTATGATCTATGTATCATAAAATTACTTCTATGCCAATCACTGCTTACAAATTTACTTGAAAAACTCAGGTCAGGACAATTTGGTCATCTGGCTACATACCTTGCTGTGCTACTTCAGCCTAGGATCCAAAGTTCAAGTTGGAGGATCAAAGAACTGCTTCACTACCCAACACTGAGCCCACAAATTTGATTGGAGAAGCCAGGTTGAGACAATTTGACTACCTCGTTACACACCCTGCTGTGCTTGGTCAGCTTCCAAAGTTTGCCACTATCTCCTCTCAGTGGGTGCCCATACATAAGCGTGGTGCTGCTGGCTTGCATAGTGGGTCCTGAAAGCCCCAAAATCACGAACACTGTAATTCCTGGAGAGCCAGCGGAAGAGTGAGATTGTGTTGCTTTTACCATCTTGTTTTCCTGCTGGGAATGTACGATATGCTTTTGACTGTTGGTGACCCAATTAGGTCTTATCAATGTGTAGTTTCCTCACCCTGTGTTGTCTTAGTAGTTTTCTGCCCACAGGAAAGTAGTGTGGACGTTAGGTGGGATGAAGCCTGGTCCATGAAGTCTTTTTAAAGATAGCCAGGTAAGCGGACAAGATCACCCACTGATCCCTGTGTCCCCACAGTCATCATCAGGATCTCAGGCATCACAGATGTTTGTGTGGCGCCCCGCAACGAGTGCGTCACAGGAGGGTATTGCAGCCAAGACAGCAGCAGCAATATTCTCTGACTCAGCAGTCACACAGTTAACTCAGAGATCCATACCCTACATGCATCATCAGCATAGAGGGCCAATCAGGTCCTGGTGGGCGGAGTGTAGTGGTAGTGTGTAGGAGAAGTTTAGTTTTACACAGACAGTAGAGTCAAGTCTGCTGCAGAGGAGCAAAAACCAACAAGCTCTGCAACCTAGGAGAGGGGGCCTGCACAGTCCCGAGCAGCCCCCTGGCCATCACCCCTGTTGAGCACCATTATTCCGGTGCCTAACAACCAATCAACGGGCATCTACATGCGGGTCCAAAAACATCCCATGCCCATCTACAGCCGGTTTGCTGGTACCGAAGCTAGTAGTAGTTCAGCACTGCTATGCGAACCAGAGGAGTGGAGGGACCGCTTTACAGGAGCACCCCACCACCGCCACACACAGTCGTCTAGCCAGCGGTGTACCCACCAAAAGGACCCAAGGCTCCCCAAAACACCCAGAACGTATACCCTGGGTAGGGCATTGAAGCAGCCTCCTTGTACCCGATCTGGCATTCCTGGGCGACAACGGCAACACAAGTAGTTAGAATGGAGGAACACCGCGGATCTTTGAGAAACACTGGTCATTGCTGAGTCCACCCGATCCACTACCCACCACTGTATGCCATGTACTGCTTGCTGATTACAGTAAATTACCCGTTACAGAGACTTCCAGTGTCCGTGCTTTCATATGAACTGTCTGTCTCCGCGCACTAAGGTAACCGCAGCTGCCTCAGAACATCTTGTGCAGCTCCTGTCTCCGGGGATCATCGCTCAGCCTGTGGGGAGCTTTCCATCTTGCTGCATTCCTTCCCCCGGAGGCCCCGCAGCACCGGTACAGTTACCGGAACTCTCATAGGTGGCGTCACGAAACAAATTAACCCCTAAACTGTTCACCCAATGACGTCTTTATTGATCTGGACCACCGGGCCCCACTACCGGCAGGCGCGGTCCACCCGTGACAAGGAGGAGGAAGAAAACGCCTGTCCCCCGGAGTCCCGGCCACGGTGAGTCATTTGCAGTTTATGGGAGTTATGGAAAGAGCCAAGCTCTGCTTTGTAACATGATCTATCGATGAAACTAGAGAGACAGTATTTTCCTTCTGGAGGAGAGCTACTTTTCATACTGTGTAAAATACATGGTATCCATTAGTGATACATTTTTCTATCACGCCACTACTACTATGGCTGTAACACTAAAGAAGTCAAATGCTTTCAATACCTGTTGCGACCTGATGAGCCAAATATGAAAAAAAACAACCTAAAATCTTCATTTTAAATTGCTGCCGCAAAATGCCAAAGGCGCTTTTTCGGGAGTATTCATGTCCGGCAGGCAAAGATTCTAAAGTGCATACATGGAAAGCTAAAGCTACTAGTAGCTTGTAACAGCTGGATCAGAGCCAAATTCAGCGAGTAGCTCAGGAAACACAAGGAATCAGTGGCATCCAGTATGATAATGTATTTCTTTATTGTGAATTTATACTTGCCAATGTGTAAGATCGATATAGTAAGTAAAAGTTCTGCAGTAAATTTGATAACTTTTTAGTTTTTTGGCTGATACAATGATAAAAGTCAGCAGAAAATGCCTTGAGCCCAGATATGCAATAGTGCAACAGATTATGAAATAGTGTTTGACTTTTTAGATCTTGTACAACGACTGTAGATTGACAGGTTAGATACCGCTGGTTAAAACACGACCTGTCACTTGTCATAAATTTGATTTTTGTTTATAACCTTCTGTATATACCGCTCTTCTCCTGAATTAGGGGTTTGATCTTTTTTTCTTTTTCTCACTCCTCTCCATTCCTGAGATATGGCCCTCTCTTCCTTGTATGTAAATTTAGTCTTTTTAATCAACTCTTAACTGTGGGCGTCTTCATGAGAACTATTCTGCCTTCTTTCACTTTCTATGCTATGTGAATTTCAGCAAACAGCCTAACCTTCTGCATACCTCTCAACCGTCCCGGATCTAGCGGGACAGTCCTGATTTTGAGCCTCTGTCCCACTGTCCCGGCCGTGAGGTTAAGTTTCCCGCACTGCAGTGAGAAGCAGCCTACACGCCCCCTTTTAGTTGCCGGCCATGCCCCCTCACAGCACTCTGTTACCATGACTTGTGATGCTCCGTCTCCTGTCAGTATTTCCTGCTTTCCCCTTGTATGCATGCACCACCTTGTGTTCACTCTCCGTCATCCATATAGTAATGTACACCCCTGTGACGTCAGCACCTGCAGTGATTGGATGTGTACACCCCTGTGACGTCAGCACCCTGCAGTGATTGGATGTGTACAGCACAACCCCAATTTTAAGGCAGGGAATATCTCCCTGCTGTTGGCTAATGTATTATTACGTCACACAGCAATGGGCTTAGTTCAGCTTTTCCTTTATCGCTATGCTCCATCTCTTTTCCTACATTCCTTATAGCTCTTCCTCTTATTTCTAGTTTTCTGCTTTATCTACCAAACTGCATGGCAGCCCCAGCCTCGAACTACCTGTGTGTGAGCCGCAGCAACCTGTATGGGCTCCTTCCAACATACACAAATGGTGGGATTCATGAGACAATGGCATCTCTTCGTGCCTTGAGAAATCAGAACACGCCCCTATTACGTGATGGAAATGACATCCTACCTGGAAAGAGCTAATACATTATCCCAAATACGGTACGTCTGTATCCAGCCTCACCATCATGTGACTGCTCTCTGTCAATTCCCCTCCTTCTCTGAATTTGCCATAGTCACGTGACAGTCTTCTAGTGAGCTACTAGCTGGAAGGCCCCGCCTATTCCTTTGCCCATCCAATCAGAACAGTCAAAAAATGTTGGACTGAAGTTTGAAAACAATGGTTATTTTGGCTGGCTTAGGTGTATTGTATATCTGCTCCGCTGAGAGCGCTACTTCAGTACACTAGTGGGAGTCAATGCTGGAACCAGAGGCTGTCACATTTCAGCAGGTAAAGGTGAGGGCAGCATGGGCGTGATTCCAGACTATGTGTTTGGCACCAAAAATGGCCAGCATGAATGATACAATGTGAGGAATGTTGTGCCCTGCCTTTTATAGATACTGTGATCATCATATTTTTCTGCAGCACCCCCCCCCAGTGTGGAGCTTGTATCATGCCCTGTAGTGATGCACGGCAGCATGCCATCAGGGGGCGCTATACACAGGGCTGTGGACTCACAGTCTGTGTCCATTTTGGTGGAGTCAGAGGTTTGGCTTACCAACTGCAAACCATGACTGGGGAGTTTGAGTCTGAGTCGTTGTCTATTTTGTTAGAGGCGGATTCAGGGAAACTGAGGACTTGGAGTCGGAAGTCGGGCTACTGACTCCACAGCCCTGGCTATAAACAGAACAATGCTGCAGGACAGGCACTTATCTCAACCATCCTGCTACGTTGTATGATGGGGCAGCTCATAGTCTGTGCTGTCAGTATTAAACTGCGCTAAAACGCATCAAGTGAATTGGAAAAGGAAAGAAATGCAGCAAAAATGCAATAATCATAAGATTAAGGGCGGCACGGTGGCTCAAGTGGTTAGCACTGCAGCCTTTGCAGCACTGGGGTCTCAAGGTCCTGGGACCAAGGACACCAAGGACCAACATCTGCAAGGAATTTGTATGTTCTCCCAGTGTTTGCGTGGGTTTCCTCCCACATTGTAAAGACATACTGATAGGATGTTTAGATTGTGAGCCTCAATAAGTACAGCATTACTGATGTATGTAAAGTGCTATGGAATTAATAGTGCTGAATAAATATTATATTAATTATTAACAGTCCTGGACATCTGTTGAATGACTATCACTTGTAAATGGGTGTGGCTTGGACATGGTTAGGGGCGTGACTAAAATTTGTGTGGCGTGCATCTTATGTCCCTCTTTCTCTTTCTCTTCAAAAGTTGGGAGGTATGCTTTCTCTGTATACAGGGGCGTAACTACCGGCATAGCAGATGTAGCGGTCGCTTTGGGGCCCGGCGCTTGTGGGGGGCCCGGACCCAGCGCCGCTACGCTGCTATCCGGTCAGCTACAGGCCCCCAGTGGGTATATACAGGCCCCCCACTCCTCCCTTTCTGCTGCACACGTCACCTGTAAAGGAATACATCATACTTATCCCTGCTGGCTGCCGCTGTCGCCGCTCTGCACCACGCTCCGGCTTCATCCGGCTTCTTCCTGGTTGTGACGTCATTGCCTGCACCCACCCGTCACAACCAGGAAGAAGCCGGATGAAGCCGGAGCGCGGTGCAGAGCGGCGACAGCGGCAGCCGGCAGGGATAAGTAAGTATGATGTATTCCTTTACAGGTGACGTGTGCAGCAGAAAGGGAGGAGTGGGGGGTCTGTATATACCCACTGGGGGCCTGTATATACACACTGGGGCCCTGTATGTACCCACTGGGGGCCTGTATATGCTCACTGGGGTCCGGTATATACCCACTAGGGCCCTGTATATACCCACTGGGGCCCTGACGGTATATAGCCACTGGGGCCTGTATATACCTACTGGGGCCTGTATATACCCACTGGGAGCCTGTATATACCCACTGGGGCCCTGACTGTATATACCCACTGGGGCCCTGAGTGTATATACCCACTGGGGCCCTGACTGTATATACCCAATGGGGCCCTGTATATACCCACTGGGGCCTGTATATACCCACTGGGAGCCTGTATATACCCACTGGGAGCCTGTATATACCCACTGGGGGCCTGTATATACCCACTGGGGCCCTGTATATACCCACTGGGGAGGCTGCTGTATACCACTGGGGCTGCTGTATATACTGCTGGGGCCTGTATATACCACTGCGGAGGCTGCTGTATACCACTGTGGCTGCTGTATATACCACTGGGGAGGCTGCTGTATACCACTGGGGCTACTGTATATACTGCTAGGGCCTGTATATACCACTGGGGAGGCTGCTGAATACCACTGGGGCTGCTGTATATACCACTGGGGAGGCTGCTGTATACCACTGGGACTGCTGTATATACCACTGGGGAGGCTGCTGTATACCACTGGGGCTACTGTATATACTGCTGGGGCCTGTATATACCACTGGGGAGGCTGCTGTATACCACTGGGGCTGCTGTATATACCACTTGGTAGGCTGCTGTATACCACTGGGGAGGCTGCTGTATACCACTGGGGCTACTGTATATACTGCTGGGGCCTGTATATACCACTGGGGAGGCTGCTGTATACCACTGGGGCTGCTGTATATACTGCTGGGGCCTGTATATACCACTGGGGAGGCTGCTGTATACCACTGGGGAGGCTGCTGTATACCACTGGGGCTACTGTATATACTGCTGGGGCCTGTATATACCACTGGGGAGGCTGCTGAATACCACTGGGGCTGCTGTATATACCACTGGGGAGGCTGCTGTATACCACTGGGGCTGCTGTATATACCACTGGGGAGGCTGCTGTATACCACTGGGGCTACTGTATATACTGCTGGGGCCTGTATATACCACTAGGGAGGCTGCTGTATACCACTGGGGCTGCTGTATATACTGCTGGGGCCTGTATATACCACTGGGGAGGCTGCTGTATACCACTGGGGCTGCTGTATATACTGCTTGGGCCTGTATATACTACTGGGGAGGCTGCTGTATACCACTGGGGCTGCTGTATATACTGCTGGGGCCTGTATATACCACTGGGGAGGCTGCTGTATACCACTGGGGAGGCTGCTGTATATCACTGGGGCTACTGTATATACTGCTGGGGCCTGTATATACCACTGGGGAGGCTGCTGTATGCTACCACTGGGGAGGCTGCTGTATACTACCACTGGGAGGCCTGTATACCACTGGGGCTACTGTATATACTGCTAGGGCCTGTATATACCACTGGGGAGGATGCTGAATACCACTGGGGCTGCTGTATATACCACTGGGGAGGCTGCTGTATACCACTGGGACTGCTGTATATACCACTGGGGAGGCTGCTGTATACCACTGGGGCTACTGTATATACTGCTGGGGCCTGTATACACCACTGGGGAGGCTGCTGTATACCACTGGGGCTGCTGTATATACCACTTGGTAGGCTGCTGTATACCACTGGGAGGCTGCTGTATACCACTGGGGCTACTGTATATACTGCTGGGGCCTGTATATACCACTGGGGAGGCTGCTGTATACCACTGGGGCTGCTGTATATACTGCTGGGGCCTGTATATACCACTGGGGAGGCTGCTGTATACCACTGGGGAGGCTGCTGTATACCACTGGGGCTACTGTATATACTGCTGGGGCCTGTATATACCACTGGGGAGGCTGCTGAATACCACTGGGGCTGCTGTATATACCACTGGGGAGGCTGCTGTATACCACTGGGGCTGCTGTATATACCACTGGGGAGGCTGCTGTATACCACAGGGGCTACTGTATATACTGCTGGGGCCTGTATATACCACTAGGGAGGCTGCTGTATACCACTGGGGCTGCTGTATATACTGCTGGGGCCTGTATATACCACTGGGGAGGCTGCTGTATACCACTGGGGCTGCTGTATATACTGCTTGGGCCTGTATATACTACTGGGGAGGCTGCTGTATACCACTGGGGCTGCTGTATATACTGCTGGGGCCTGTATATACCACTGGGGAGGCTGCTGTATACCACTGGGGAGGCTGCTGTATATCACTGGGGCTACTGTATATACTGCTGGGGCCTGTATATACCACTGGGGAGGCTACTGTATGCTACCACTGGGGAGGCTGCTGTATACTACCACTGGGGAGGCCTGTATACCACACTGCTGGCGGCTATATACCTATGCTGGGGTCCACCCTCGGCTTATACATGAGTCAATAGGTTTTCCCAGGTTTTGGGGGCAAAAGTAGGGGGGTCGGCTTACGCACGAGTATATACGGTAAACTGGGTGGCGTCAGACTGTTAACACCGATTCGGTAAGGGTGTGTCTTGAAGAGGGCGTGTCATTGGGGCGTGTCTTGGAGGGGGCCCCGTTCAAAAGTTTGCTATGGGGCCCTGCCAGTTCTAGTTACGCCCCTGTCTGTATCCCAAGTAAACAGACTGTTGGTTCTGTAGTGTATTGTTTATTGTTGAACAGTGAGTGAATGATGATGAGTCAATGCATGGTAAAACTATAAGAATACAAATAATACAAATCAGCACTGAGCATATCACACAAAACAACAGCAGTGGTAATACAATACAGGGATGAAAGGAGCACTGAGTAAATAAATCATAAAACAGCTACTGTATGACAATTTTCAATGCAGAAAGCATATATCAACACTGGGTGCACATATCAAACAAACAGCTTTGACAGTACAGTACAGAGGAACATTATGTGTCACCCCTGCAAGGGATTGCCACAGGATCCACCGATGCAAGGAGAGAATTACACCTTGGTACACACAGCACACAACACCTTCCACCCCAGACCTGAAGGGGGAGCTCTACTGGCTGCCTTAAGCCAGTTCCCCTTTAAAAGATCCAGGTCTGAGGGGAGGAGTCAGTTAGTCCCAGGAGTGAGTTCCAGTTAGTCTGTGGAGAGAGCTGGAGTGAGGAGCTGGACGCTGGGAAGGATCCAGGCCCAGAACCAGGGAACACTGACCGCTGTGCTGCACCCTAGGGAGAGGGTCGGAGGCCAGAGGAGGAAGCAGGGAATTCAAGAAGGGAACAAAACCGGTTCCCTTGTAGTACACCCGGACACCGGAGTCTGTCACTGTCAGCATCCACTGCAGCAGTAAAAGCCCGGGAGAACCAGGAGGACCAAAACCCCTGAGGTAACAGACAAGAGACACTCAAACTGACCAAGTACAGGACCAGGGGCCATAGGAGGAATAGGGACCCCGCAGAAGGACCTCATTGTCAGTTTAGAGCAAAGCCCTGAGAGGGAGAAGGAGCGGCGAGTTCAGTCACAGGCAGGACTTACCCCAAAACACAGAACACAGGGACAGAGGAGGCCTCATAACTTTCTAAGGTGAAAGTCCCAAGTTGCAACGGGGACCTGGTTATTTCTCTGGACTGTACCTGTTACCTTGTCATCAGTAAAAGGTACTGAAACAACAATCCCTGTGTGTCTGTGTGCCTGCTTAACTGCCGCTATTCACCGGATTGACTGCAGAGATGCGACTACTACTCCCTTCATCCATCCCCGCTGCCCTGATGTAATGCTCCACCTGTGGGGAGCTGTACCACACTCTGCTGTACCCACCATCACCTCAGCGGCCGGCTGTAGCGCTGGTATACCTGTTACCAGGAACTACAGGTGGCGTCACGTTATCAATCGCCTTATCCCCCACCGTTCCTCGCCATTGAGGGTCCAGGGTACGGGACCGGGGACCGACCAGCCGTGATTCCCGATCAAAGCTGCCATTAGCCCTGGTACCCGAGTACCCCCTACCCTCAATTACACTAAAATGGAGGCTGAAGAGAAACACATATATCCCTGCAGACCTTATCCCTATGTAAAAATGATTGCTGTACAATGTTAACAGCAAATTCTAATGTAACGAACAGACAGACAGGAGTATAACTGTCACCAGACTAGCTTGACAAGGATGATGGGAGTTCACAAGAGGGAAGCAGGATGCAAGAGACAATGATTCCTGCTTGCTACTGAGCTATAATGACTACTTCACCCCCCAGAAATGGAGAGGGCTGTCCCACAATGAACTGTGTTCTTAAAGAAGAAGACAAGAAAGGGGGGTGGGAGCGCATGTGAAGGAAGTTTAAACAAGGGAAATTTGTTGTCAAGCTAGTCTGGTGACAGTTATACTCCTGTCTGTCTGTTCGTTACGTTACATTAGAATTTGCTGTTAAAATTGTACAGCAATCATTTTTACATAGGGATAAGGTCTGCAGGGATATATGTGTTTCTCTTCATAGGTGGTTGTGCACACCCTGCCCAACTGTGGTGTATCTCCTCAGTGTTATGCCTCCTCCTTGGAGGTGTTTGCAGGGACAGCTGGCAGTATCCATAGAGCCTGGAGATCTATGCTGCGGTCATGTGACCAAACCAGAAATACATCATCACAGGTCCTTCTTCAGTGGTGAATGCAAGCTTCTTCCAGCAGGTCGTATGGTTCAGGAACGATGTTTGAAGATTCTGCCCTAGCTGCTCCTGTCGGTATTACCCGAAGGTATGGATAATGGAGACAGCAATTTAACGGTCTGTGGAGTGCTAGGATCTGGAAGAGTCAGGGAGATGGAAATATTTGTAAAAAGATTTTATTAGCCTCTTCCTTCACCTGATGAAGGCAGCGCTGTGATGCGGAAACGCGTTGTGGCTTGTAAGAGGTTAATAAAACCTTTTTACAAATATTTCCATCTCCCTGACTGTTCCTGATCCTAGCGCTCCACAGACCGTTATATTGCTGTCTCCCTTAAAGGAGAAGAGACCTAGATATGCAAGAATACTGCCAGATTATGCTAAACATGTTAAATGTAATAACAAGATAACATGTCACATCTCACAGGTGTCAAACTAGAATTGCTCTTTCTTACTGAGCCTTAATAGGCAGGACAAGAACCATGCCCAGATAGGCAAAATTGACATAGAGGAAGGAGGAGCCTAGGTCTTAAGAATGGAGAGGCGTGAAACATAAAATAAAAGCACCAAATTGAGCACAGCAGCCTTTAGACCAGGGAAACATTTACATATTCATGGCAAGTGAATGGTCCCTTTTAAAGGGAGTGGTGCGCAATACTGTGGCACTTGCTTTTAAAGGGAACCTGTCAGGTGATTTATGCCCCCAAACCTATCACTACCTGTCACTGCAGCTTTCTACTACATCCCTAACCATTCCTGTCTGACCTAAATGTGAAGTAAAATGGTTGTAAATGCACTGTTTATGACTTACAATTTCCCTCCGATTATGTTATCTTAGATATGTGTGCGATGTGTGGGCGTTCACTCTGGGTCCATTCTCCCCCCTCACTGTGTGGTATCACGCCACAGTGAGCATGATAGTTCATTCAAACATAAGGTCCCACACTTCAAATCTGTGGGCGGCTCCTGCCTAGTATGACGCGCACCCAGGTATCATTTCCCGTCCTGTCGAGTGTGGGGGATTATTGGGTGTACTCACCGGATCAGGAGCATGTGCAGTGTGGGGGATTATTGGGTGTAGTCACCGGTTCCGGAGCATGTGCAGTGTGGGGGATTATTGGGTGTACTCACCGGCTCCGGAGCATGCGCAGTGTGGGGGATTATTGGGTGTAGTCACCGGTTCCGGAGCATGTGCAGTGTGGGGGATTATTGGGTGTACTCACCGGCTCCGAAGCATGCGCAGTGTGCGGGATTATTGGGTGTACTCACCGGCTCCGGAGCATGCGCAGTGTGGGGGATTATTGGGTGTAGTCACCGGTTCCGGAGCATGTGCAGTGTGGGGGATTATTGGGTGTACTCACTGGCTCCGGAGCATGCGCAGTGTGGGGGATTATTGGGTGTACTCACCAACTCCGGAGCATGCGCAGTGTGCGGGATTATTGGGTGTACTCACCGACTCTGGAGCATGGGCAGTGTGGGGGATTATTTGGTGTACTAACCAACTTCCAAACACACTCTGCACATACTCCAGAGCCAGCCAGCATAACCAATACACCCCCACACTGCGCAGGATCGGAAATGACACGCGGCTGCACGTCATACCAGGAAGGAGCCGCCAACAGATTTGAAACTCGGGACCGCGCGTCTGTATTACATTATCACTCTCACTAAGAGAGTAGGTCTGTTTTAGGAACAGGAACAGCTATGGCAGTGGTAGGTTCAGGGGAGATATAGGAAGCCACTACTTCACACAGCCTGGCTGGTAGGAGTCCCCCTTTTCTGACGCCTCTTTCTCTTCCATTACACAACATCTTCGCACATTAGAGGGTCGACATTGACTTTTTCGGATTGCTTCTACCAATAGGCGGCACTAGGGTTCAAGTCCTCTTTGAAGATGCAGTTTGCATATTTAATTTCTTAGAGGAGCAATGGGGCATTTCAGTCTACTCATACTGACATGTCACTCCCGAAAAGGAGAAACTTCAGGCATTACATCCCCAGTCTTAGCCTCTCATCTAGTCAAATCAGATCTCATACTTTGCACTAGAGGGGCGACACCCCGAAATACTGTGTCTGCAAATTGAGAATATGAGTCATCTACTACCCTTGGTCATATGACAAGGCTCATTAAAGAGTCAATATTGACTTTTAGGATTGCTACTTCCAATAGTTGGCGCTAGAGTTCAAGACCTCTTTGAAGAGGCATTTTGCATACAATAACGTAGCACTAATTCTTCCTATATCTCCCTCTGACTCCACCCCACTGTGGGCCGGTCCTGCAGTTAACCCTGCCTTAGCTGTTCCTGTTCCTAAAAGAGACCTACTGTCTCTCAGTGAACCTTCGACTAGTGACATCTTGTGGTAACTGGCAGTACTGCAGCACCATTAAAGAAGTTATTATAACTTTACCTAAAAGCACATATCACACATTAGAAATAAAACCAGTGATGTCAACAGGGGGGTACACAACCATAGGTCCACACCCTTACATTGCAAGAATAAAACATTTAAGTGAACATTGTCCATAAAATACCCCTCACCTAGAATTCCTCCTGTAGTTGTTCTCAATAGGTGTCAGCTGCTTTTTACACATACATCCACATAGGCTGGATAAAGAGGTTGTCCGCAATGCTGTTCATGTGGCCGGTCTCCTGGTATAAAGCCGATCGCCAGGGAAACTGGGCTGTGAATACACATTTTCCCCCTTAGCGATGCCTGTAGAGTTACAGAAATAGAAAGAGAAATGATATCTTGACCTCGTGGAGAAGAGTAAATTGCCTGTTGGAGTCTGAATGACATTATCTTAAAGCAGTGGTGGACAAAATAACTCTAACAATCTTTCAGCAGGTTTTTTCTACATAATCTGATAGGAGCATAACATGTGGCAAGAACACCTGATTCCAGGAATGTGTCACTTACTGGGCTGCGTGGTCCCTGTTTTGTGTGAAATGGATATAGCAGAATTAAGAGATAAACTATATATAACTCCTCCCACATTAATGATTGGCAGCTTCCTGTGTACACCGTGAACTGTCAGTAAACTGCTAATCAGGGGTGGGAGCTGTCGGCAGCAATGCCCTAGCTCTGTCATTGCAGGAAAGCTCCAGCCTTGCAACTCCTGCAACATCACGGGGATGTCTCCTGCATTGCTGAGAGTCCAGGGCACTCGCTGCACCAACCGCAGCATCACCCTACTCCTGCCACAGCCGGCGACTCTGCTCCCTGTGACCATGCTCCACCACTGCTGGGCCATCCCGGAAAGATACAACAAGATTATAAGGCTTTCTTTAAATCTGTGGTGCATCGTATAAAACAGAAAATATGGTCATATTGTGCTGATTGTATTGAAACTACAACACACAGCTCAGTAGGTGTCACATCCCTGGCATCAGGCTATCTGGACTTATGTTATGATACTAGACGATTAAACAGCAAAAACCTTGTGACAGATTTGTGGCACCCCAGGGTCCAGTTGCCACAATACTGCGCTTGGAAGCAAGAAAAGGTACCCACATCAGGTAAAACACCATACAGAACACCTTCCCAATTCCAGGCCAGAAGGGGGAGCTCTAAAGCCCGAGACTAGGGCAGGTCCTCTATAAATTCTGCTCGGGGGGCGGGGTTTGGCAGTGCAGTTCCTTGGAGGTGCAAATCACCAGAAACTGCAAGTGGCGTCACGACAAAAACTTTGCAAAAAATCCCTTGTAAATATCACTCCCTTTTAAATGAATAGTTCCCCAGGACACGGGATCAGGCGCGGCCACCATTCCCCATGACAGTTAACCCTTGCCGCCTGATACCCGAGTACCCCGGAGCCTGGGGCTCGACACAATAGCTGCTCGCTACATTGTTGGTGCATCGTCCACAATATCTAGACATGTGACATCTAACCAATGATGTCTAAACGATGTCTGCAACGACGAGATAGTTGCAGACATCGTTCCAACATCGTGCCGTGTAACAGTACCTTTATCCTTTAGATAGTATATAGAGATGTGTTCGCACATGCTTAATGCTTACTACAACTCCATTTACACATTGGACTTTGCGATCGCCATTCTTGAGTTTGGAGGGATTCCTAGTGGTCAGATGCCCAGTGATCATACATTTATCCTGTATCCAGAATATACAGCTTGTTTATCGATCGGCCCCTATAACAACAGGTATACATTGATTCAGGAGTGAACATATCATTGGTGTAACCTGTGCAGTCGCACAGGGGCCGAAGAGGTAAGGGGGACCATTTCCACCGAAGCAGGATGGATTGTGCATTTTTCAGATTTATTAGACTTAAAAGGGCCCCATGTATTGTTCTTGCACAGGGGCCCTTTTCTGTCTGTGTCCACCAGTCCATTGATTGTATCCTCAAATGTCCCTTTATTCAGGGCTCCATTTCTGAATACACTTCATAACGATCTCATTTCTATCCAGGTATAGTTTGTGTTTCTCTCATTACAAATATATTTATTCTCCTTTTTATATATATGTCATTATTTTATGTGTTAATCTTTGGCAGATACTGAACTTCACTAAGTGCCCAGTGAATTGTGACCTACGTGACAAACATTTTTGATGTCACTAATGTTTCTTAATGGTTAGCTGCATGATGAAGCTGAACTGCCAAAAACTGCTGAAGGGGCTTTACTTTCAAATTCACACGTACAGTAAAAATCAATATCTACTGGGAAAGCAATCAAAATGTCCAGACTACTGGTAAGTATCCTGACACACGGCCAACAACTCACTCATCGTGCACAAGGTTACATGGAAAGAGCGGTGCCCAGAACTAAAGACGACTTTCTATATTATCAGATAGTCAGTATGTGAGAACCGAGGGATTCATTCATTCAGCGGGTCAAAATGGAAACGGGGCCAGAAGTCAACTTATTATACATTTTCTACTTAAGAGATAAGGTGGGAAAGATCAAATTTGATTATGTATAGCACTCTCCGTTATTCACCACACCCGAGCCAAAGGACCGGCATCAAAGTGCTGACTCCAAGGACTCCCATCTGTGTGTCAAGAACCACTGGAACAATTTGCCTACTAAGAACAAGGAGCTAGAGAAGGGGGGATGTCACACTACTACTATTATGTTTTCCACTATGTTCCAATAAGACTGTACTTTTGGGCAGTGCCACCATAAATGACCCACAGTACCCCTATTGGCAACCTTTCTAGCAGAACGGGGAGGTGGTCTTAACAAATCTGGAAAGCTTTTGAGGGGTAATATACCAGTTAAGGCGGATTTTTTTCGCTTGCTCCAGATTATTAATACATGAGGAATATTTTGAAGTATGCATTGCAGCAGACTGCCAGAGGATCCATAGGAGCAAAAAAAGACAATTGCTGCTCCCAGGCTTCCATATAGGGAAGCTTAGATTGATCATCTGGAGCATTCAAGACCTTATATACTATAGATACCCCATGTTGATTCGGATATTCTAGTTTGAAAAACTTTTGGAGAGAATCGTCAGATGGGGTGTGATCCCAATATGGCAACTGACAGGTGTTCAGGAAAGAATTTGGAGGTATTGATAGAAAAGAGAGTTAAGCCCTGTCACACATAGCAAGATCGCTGTTACGTCACAGGTTTTGTGATGCAACAGCGACCTCGCCAGCGATCTCGCTATGTTTGACATGTAGCAGCGACCGGGCCCCTGCTGTGAGATTGCCCATCGTGTCGGAATGGCCTGGACCATTTTTTGATTATCTGGTTCCCGCTGGCCAGCATGCATTGGTGTGTTTGATACCTTAACAACATCCTTGTTGGCGACTCAGAACTCAGCCATGTAGGTCTGAGTTGTCAGACTAGCTGCTGTGTGACAGGGTCCCAACGACCGCCGAGGTCGTTATACGGGTTGCCGTATCGTAGATCTGACTGTTTGACATCTCACCTGCGACCACGTAGCGACGGTCACCAAGTGTGGGACCCTTAGATAAGGAAAAATTCACTGCTATAGAAGAGAAGGGGATTAGACCATTGGTATCCATTAAATTATCTAATGTCATAACACCTTTGACACGCCAATGTACTAGCGATAGATTCTCAATTGATTGTTCAATCTCATTGAGGGAGATATAGGAAAAAAAAATACTTTTTCCCCAAAAGGGACCAAACCTTCAATAGAGAAGACATTGTGCTTAAAATGCTGGGAAGTCTACGTTGTTGGAGTTGACCCATTTCAAGAAGTAACAGATCAATGATTTGCCTGGTCCCATCTTTAGCTTCCCTCCCAGGGATGAAACCAAATTGATCCAATCCTATTAATGAGGGAATAACATCTGATAGCCTATTCGCCGAGATTTTTCCATATAACTTTACATCACAATTAAGTAAGGGCAATGGGACGGAAATTGCTAGGGAAACTCACGGATTTGCCTGGTTTAGGGAGAGTAGTAATAATTGCCTCCAGACTTTCACTCCTAATGTCCCCATTAGCTTGTCAGAAGTTAAAAAGCCACAAAAGGTATGGGGCTAGTGATAGAGCGAATTGACCATAATATTCAAAGAAAATCCGTCAGGGCCAGGAGCGGAGTGTTTTTTGGTGGAATTTATGGCTCAGATAAATTCAAACTCTGTGATCGGGAAATTTAAGGTAGACAATTGTGTTTGGGAGAGCTTAGGGAGCACCACTTTATTAAGGAAAGATCTAATGGAGGACCGGGAAGACTGAGAGACCCCCGGATCATCCTTCTGATTGTACAAGGCCCCATCAATTTTAAGATCCATTTTCTGTAGCTGCGTCAATAGGGTTGCAAATTTGGGAAACATCCGATTTTAGTTTGGCTTACTTTTTTCTTTACCCACATAGCCAGGAGCGTCCCAGCCCTATCTCCCATACCATAGAATCTAGGCCTTGGATTTTTTTAAGTTGTTCTCTGCTTTCATACGTAGTAGCAAGCGCAGGTGCAGTCTGGCCTCCAAGAGCTCTTTGAATAGGTTATGGAAGGAATTGGTCTTGTTTTGGAGCTCGAGAGTTTTAAGTTTAAGTATGGAAGAATGAAGAGTTTCTTTATACTGTTTTTTGGCAAACGCCGCCATTCTAAAAAGGGCAGTGGAGTCCGCTATCTTAAGCATGGTGGGAGAGTAATCAGACCACAAGATAGTACCTATTACAGCACTTAGACATTGACGTAAAGGCGTCGTCACGCGTATCAATATCGCGAGTGACATCGCTGAAAAGTGACGCATCAGCGATGTCGCTCGCGATATAGCAAGTGCACACAGCACGACGCAGCTACAATTTATCGCTGGTCGCAGGTTGACAGGTTTACGAGCATGAATGTAAACCTGTCAATCTGCAACCAGCGATTAGGCTGGATCATGCCGTCTGACACCGCAATAGCGATGTTGGCGGCGATCCAGCCTATACCGCAGTATTGCTGCGGATCGCTCGCTGGGTTGATCCCAGCTCAGCGAGCAATGGCTCCGTCCACATCGCAACGGTGTCACCGGCAACATGTTGCCGTGTGACACCAAGGCTACGATGTTGGAAGCGAGCGCGCACCCCCGTCATCGCTTCCGAGATCGCAGCCTTGGTTGACACATGTGACCCGCCTTAAGAGTTTGTCATCAACTAAGATGTAATCAACTCTACTATATGAATGGAATCTCAGGGACATATACGTATAATCCTTTTCTTCGCAGTGGAAATATGTCCACAAGTCATGACAATTGTAATCAGAAAAAAGAGAACCCATTTCAGTTCTAGAATGAGTAAGATTGGAGCAGTCAAGGTGTTTGTGCATGGGAGTATTAAAATCACTACAAATCAACCGATAACTGCACACTACTGAATGAAGCCTATCAAAGAAACCTCTTAACAATTTAAATTGACCACATATAAAGATACCAGCGTTAACAGAACATTATTTATATAGCAAATTACCATGAGATAGCTACCGTCAGGATCACTTTCAGGGTACCATCACACGTGGCGAAGCTCCAGCGATCCTGAAATGATACGACCTGGCCGGGATCGCTGGTGCGTCGCTACATGGTCACTGGTGAGATGTCAAACCATGAGATCTCACCAACGATGCAGCAACGATACGGCAGTCATTGGGAACCTGTCACTCTCAGGCGTAGTGTTGAGATCGTTGGTCGTTGTCCCTGTCAAATACAGTGATGTATGCTGCCCAGCGGGAGACCAACGTCCAAACAATGATCCAGAACGGTTTGTCACGATCAGCGATCTCACAACAGGGGCCTGATCGCTGCTACATGTCAAACATAGTGAGATCCCTGCTGAGGTCGTTGTTGCGTCACAAAACTTGTGACTCAGCAGCGATCTCGCTAGCGATCTTGCTTAGTGTGACAGGGGCTATAATCTCTTTAAGTTGAAAAGCAACTGACTTATTTAAAAAAATCCCCACCCCTGCTTTTTTAGTTCCCCCATTCACAAAAAATTGGTGAGGGTAGTTCACAGAAAACATTCTGACATTGTCATTTTCTAATTGGGTGCAAATTATGTCCCCTTGAGACTTGTTGAGTTTCCGCCAGACCAGGGACCTGTTACTGGGGGAGTTTAGTCCGTTGACATTGATAGAAAAAATTGAAAAACTCATCATCTCTGCAACGGAAGGGTAAATGATGCCTCCATTAATTAAACTCTATGCAGGGAAATCCTGGCAGGGGAGAAAAAAAAGGAGGGGGAGAGGAAAACAAGAACAATAACAAGCCAGAGTAACAAAAATATACTTCCCCAGATTAAAGGGGAAAAAAGGAAATAACCTTATCAGGGAGATAGTGAAGACAAAATCCCAAATGCTACGGAAAAAGGTAAAAAAATGAAAGGAAAAGAAAAAGCTGACTCATGCAGGAAAGTAGACCCATGGATGTCCAGAGATAGGCCTTCAAACCATGGACCTCTTGGGATCGATGTGCCTCTTGTGAGTCCACGGACCAGATGTTCTCGGATAAGCGGGTTTAAGAAAGCGGAATCCCCATTGGATAAGCAATATTTTAGCTTGGGCAGGAGTGTGTCAGGTAGAGGTGGAGACATCTTTACGGATTACCAGCTTTGTTGGGAAGCCCCAGCGGTATGCAATGTATTGACTCCACAGAACAGTGGTGCACGGGAGAAGTTCCCTGCGCAGGGCCAGAGTGCCAGGAGAAAGGTCTGGAAAGACTGCAAGATGAACACATTTGTCAGGGGAGTGATGGTTTCCCCCCCAAAGATGCTGCAGAAAATCATCTTTCAGCTCATAAAAATGAATCCGGGCAATTTATATCCCTTGGAAGGCTTGGATGATGTCCTTCTTGTCAGTAAGGGGAAGTACAGCCACAATAAAGTCCTGCACAAAAGTACACAGTTCTCCGTCCTGTACTGCCTCAGCCACCCCCTAAGCCTAATATTGTTTCGCCTGGACCTATCTTCCTATCTTGGATTGCACCTGGTCTATGTTTTTCTTTAGGGATTCATGAATGTCAATGAGGACTTTATGGGACCTGATGAGCTCAGCCATCTTCCTTTCTAGCCAGTCTGTGCGCCCTCCTATTTCAGAAATCTCCCCTCTCAGATCTGCCACAATGTCCCTCATGTCATCTTGGAGGGAGGACCACAGGGAGGAAAGGAGCTCTCTCATGGCTGCATGTGTAATCGGGGCATCGGCTCTCTCAGCGTCAGCAAACCCAGTAAAGGCTGGGGAGCCAGTCAGGAAGCACTGGCTGAGCGAGGGGAAGGCGGCGCCATATTGGAAGCTGGTAGCTGAGAAGAAGTTTGTAACTCTCTAAGGGCAGCTGTGCTTGGTGGATTTCGTCCTGCTCATCCACTCACCCGGTGCACCAGAGCTGGGAGACAGTGATGACCGAGGGATCCAATGGTTGGGGGCCACGAGCTGAGCCGGGTTGAAGTCTATGGGTGTCAGAGATCCTGCTTTATGCAACCTCCACCATGCGCCATCAGGCCACCCCCCGAATTACTCCATTTTTCTTGCATGAATAATCGCTATAAAGGGGTTGACATCAATCATGCTATATTGCATAATTCAAATCTGTAAATTCATTGTATTGATTGAGAAAACCAAGTAGTCGGAGGTGAACTATAAAGCAGCAAGACGGAAGGTTTACTAGTCACAGCAGGCACCCCGTCGTCAAGGCTACAATCTCAGCTTGGAAGCACCTGGCCCACAGAGCAGCTAAACACGTTCCTCTATCCAGACTTAAAAATATTCCTTTGAGCACGCTCGAAGTGATGATTAAGAACCTGGACCTCTCCGCCTGGAGGGCAAAAGGGGTCTTATATACCGAGGAACTGCTTCTTGACGATTCTATTCGTCCATTCCACGTTCTCCAAGACCAATTTTCCCTATCCAGAGATGAGCGCTCACAATGGAGAACCATATCTGAATTCCTAACTTGCTCTAGTCCTAAATTTGCCCTTCCACAATTAGTAGTCAATCTCATATCATCTCCAGAACTTGGGTCTTTATGGAAAACCAACAGCCTCTACCGAGTGCTCAACGAAGAAATTGAATTGCCCCGTCTCTCCTACCTTACCGCATGGGAAGAGGAACTCAACATTCAAATTGACCTGCAGGACATGACACGAACCATACAGACCTCATACGCCAATTCTGCTTGTGCAACGCTGCATGAGTCTTACTTCAAGGTGCTCTCTCGGTGGTACCTCACCCCGGTCAGACATCATCGTTTTGATCCTCAGATCTCGCCCTTGTGTTGGAGGGGCTGCGGCCATCAGGGAACACTGACACATATTTTCTATGATTGCCCGCTACTGTCCAAATTTTGGATTGATATCAAAACCCTAATCTCAGACACCACTGGCCTCACAATCAATCTCACTCCGGAGCTAGCTCTCCTTTCTATAGGGATAGAAAACCTTTCTCCAGACTTCAAATTCTTGACTTCACATATACTGATCACTGCCAAGGTTCTAATTGCTGCTAGATGGAACAAGCCCGAAACTCCCAAATTGCTGCATCTCATTGATAGAGTCACGCAGCACGGGATCTTTGAGTTTAACACAGCATTGCGCACCAATACCCTCGCTAAAATTAAGCGTAGATGGGAGCCTTGGTGGGCAGCCTTCTCACCCTCTTTCCTCATTTAGTCCCAACATTGTGACATTGTGATAATAACAACAACAGCTTACAGGTGATTTTTCAGTTTATTTCCTGCCCTATTATGTTCTTTAGTTAATTTAGAATACAAGGGACCATTTGCTTGCCTCACATCCTGTGATGTAACGTTAATACTGACTGTTTTTTTTGGTTATTACCCAATTCAATTTCCCCGTTTATTACGAATTTTCATTTTAACTTAGAATTACAAGCAATAACCTCGTTATTCACACTACATGTGATGCATATGCTATTTAACTTGTATTTGTGTTTGCAACTTGTACCATGTTACTGTTTATTTATGTATGTACCCTCCCTCCCTTTCCCCCCTTCCCCCCCTAGTTTATTCTGTTCCCCCTCCCCCACCCCACTCCCCTCTCCCCCCTTTTATAAAAAAATTTTTCAATAAAGACTTTTTGAAAACTAGTCACAGCAGGTGGAACAAGAGGAGAAGTACAAATACTTGTGGGTCAATTTGTACAGCAAACTAGATTAGAGGTGCCATATAGACAGTGGTTATAGGATGGGATGAAAAAACTGCACTCCTTATAGAATTCCCACACACTGCACTGATGAGGGGCAATCACCCCAAAATGCAGCGTTTGCAGTTTGGGGTTCTGATCTGGCACAAATCCTGAGTCATATTAAAAGGCTTGTTAAAGAGTCGATTATGACTACAAGGATTGCTACCCTTACTGGTTGGCATTAGAGTTTTTCACTTCCTCACTGAAGTGACAATTTGTACTTCCTATAAAAACTTAGGTCATTTAATGTGTGCGGCAAAATGTTAGAAATGTTTTACCAGTCTGTAGTGGTAAGCACCATCTATTTTGCATTCTTAAACTGGGGAAGTAGTGTACGAGTGTCTGATGCAAATAAGCCCAATACGCTTATCAAGAAGGCAAGTTTGACTGTTGGCCGCCACCTTGACACTTTTGAGGAGGTAGCGGAGAAAAGAATTTAGAAGATGTGTAGGATGATAAATAACAATAATGCACACCCACCATATGAACTGTTCATGGGACAGAGGAGCATCGTCCGTCAGTAACCGGCTAATCCTACTAAGGTATAAATAATGCAGATAAGAGTGAAAAGAGCTGGGATGAGATGCCGCGCTGACCACAAAGATAAACACAGAGTTAATCACACACTCTGTTTATTTTGCCTACACGTGTTTCATGGCTCATAGGCCACTTCATCAGGGCATAAGGTACAAATAAGAAAGATACAGGAAATAGTTTGTGCCAACTACTACGGGAATGTACAAAAAGTACTTAAATGTGAAATGAATCCTCAAAGTGAATTTTGTGTTATTGGTGTACAAACTGCGTATGGCCTGTGTATAATCCGCCAGGAATAGTATTAATGTATGATATTCTTCTGTCAACTCTACTGTTATGTTTTAATTAAGTATTCCATGCCTATGGTCTGCTATGATACTACAATTTCCCTTGCAATCAATAAAGTGCATTGTATCATATATTCTGTAAATATCAATTGTTTTAATGGTCTTCTAAGGGGGTATTCATCATCAGATTAGGGTGATCATTTTTGTAAACTGAAAAAGCATTAGAACAGATAATATTTATGGCAATTCTGTAGGATATGCCAACTTTGTAGGCAACATCTTTTTGTTTGTTTTTAGATTTCAATACATCTTTTTCCAGTTACCATATATAACAGCATATAACAATATATACCATGTTTTCTAACCTGTACAACCCATTTAATCCAATAAGAACAGTGTTGTAAGGCAACTGTCCTGGTGCCAGGTTTTCTGCATTCGTTACTTATAATCTATTATTGAGTAGAATATTAAAGCTTGCAGAAAAGCTGTCCTTCGAGCTACTGGACATTGATCAGAATGCATTTTGATAAGAACCAGCAATATATTCCTGGAATCTGTGGGCAGATGTGAGGCGTGCACCTCGCATAAGAGAATTAAATAAGGATTACCGGTAGAGCTAGACGGATCACTTGAAATTCGAATTTGCCAGCTACGACAAATTTTCTCCAACTAACCACAATCCTTTAATTGCCTGGAAAATGCATGTATAACAGTCTCAGGTCTCCCCGGAGTATAGTGAAACACAGCCTTATTAATGTCAAAGTGACCTCAACCTATTTGTATAGGGAAAAATGGAAGGTAACCGGTGATGAAAAACATCCTATTTAACATTGAAGTGTCAGGATTTTTAGGCTTCTTAAATGCTTAAAATGGTCCAAAAATTATCCACTTTTGAAGGAAGACTTCTACCTTGTTGGAGTTTGTATACCGGCAGGGAAAATGGAAGAAGTCGTGGCTTTTTCACATGAGGGAAATATAAAAATTACCCTGTTTGGTTAGTATGACAATAATTGTTCTCTGCTGAATGAAGAAGTGATAGCTTTTTTCACAAGTTGTCCAAAAATTATTATTATTTTATTTAAAGAGCAAATACAGAATTGCTGTTTTGAACATGTAATGGCTTCTCATATAGGAGTGAAAATTGTATTCCTCGTTTGGGTTCACAACAAATTTGCTATTCTCAAAATTATTAAATAATTGCAAAAGGCTTTTTATCAAGATGTCCAAAATTGATCTTTTTGTTTAGACATCAAGAATTGGCTAGTCGTTTTCAAAAAGAAGAAATAATGGCTTGTCAAATTAGCCCCATCCTGAAGGATGTTTCATATTTGTGTACCCTAGAGAGCGTACATTTCATATTAGTACATGAACACTCAGGGTCTTGACCTTCATGGTCTCCATCAGACACAAGGCAGCGATGAACATGTGCAAGTTGCCATTCTTCCTCCATCCATCTCTTTTCCTGTATAAATATGAAGGGATTGATTTGATATAGTTGATTCCACAACTATCGCTGCTGACAAATTTGGACACCTCTTGGAAAGGCTTTAGCCATACTTCATATCTTATATGGTTTGGGACGTCTATGGCAGAGGTCCCCAACTCCAGGCCTCAAGGCCCGCCAACAGTGCAGGTTTTCAGGATCTCCTTAGTATTGCACAGGGCTTGGAATCATTACCTGTGCAGATGATCACATTAGCACCTGTGCAATACTAAGGAGATCCTGAAAACCTGCACTGTTGGCGGGCCTTGAGGCCTGGAGTTGGGGACCTCTGGTCTATGGGACGTCTATGGCTTATTATCCTCTAGAAAAGCTTGTAGACTGCCAAAATCATCTGATGGAAATGTGCAAAAGAACTCTTACATTAGAGATGCCCACACATTCGACTCACCACCACCACTGAGACATTTCAGGAATAATTGAGCCTCTAACAGCATATGAGGCATCACCTACACTAGTGATAAATGCAAGACTAAGCAACATTTTGCCCCAGAGGATCTACAGAGAATTGTTTAGTCATACATTGCCTGCCCTGTTCATCACTGAGGCCTCCTTTGATGACAATCTTATATATAGAGAGTTGGCGTGCACTCCTTGTGTGGTTTGGAGGTGCTATTTGTAGGGGTCATTCGACCCTGTATATAGTGTCAATGTAGAGAACAAATGCACTCTCAGAAAGCAATTTTTGCTGGTGAAAAAGTTGTGTTCTTTTTATTTTGGTGCTGTACACATTAGGCTTGCGACCTGGGGTGATGTTTCGGCTATACTCCAATAGCCTTTATCAAAAGTCGCTGTTCAGTTGCACTTAGGTCTTAGTGCTGTGTGACCATGGTGTCCAAAGTGGCTATACACCTATTGCAGTGTGCTCCAATTGGAGCTGGTTAGCCTGCTGGGGTATGGTGAGTGCCCCTGTGTGCTGGACAGGTATTATATTGGAGGGTTCTCCTCTGGTGTTGCCGCGCAGATACCAGCCACAGCGCGGGAGGCGCCGGCAACACCAGAGGAGAACCCTCCAATATAATACCTGTCCAGCACACAGGGGCACTCACCATACCCCAGCAGGCTAACCAGCTCCAATTGGAGCACACTGCAATAGGTGTATAGCCACTTTGGACACCATGGTCACACAGCACTAAGACCTAAGTGCAACTGAACAGCGACTTTTGATAAAGGCTATTGGAGTATAGCCGAAACGTCACCCCAGGTCGCAAGCCTAATGTGTACAGCACCAAAATAAAAAGAACACAACTTTTTCACCAGCAAAAATTGCTTTCTGAGAGTGCATTTGTTCTCTCCTTTGATGACAAGACCTCTCTGTCTGATTCCCTGGTCCTCACTATGGAATCATCATCATTGCTATGCCTGATTTGGCTGACAGTTTCCTCTGTATGGGAAGTAGTCTGAGCTACTTGACCCTCTGCCAGATTCCCACCTCAAGATTTACCCTTGTTCACTGTGCTACTACCACTGCAAGTAAGTTCCCCTACAATCATGGTTTGCAAAGCCATGAACACAACTTTCCATTCCAGTTATCTCCTCCAGCTCCATGTTATCTGAGTACAAAGACTGGCAGCCCATTTCTTCCATTAAATCAAATGGAAAAAATTGTTTTGGTGTAATACAGTGAATATAAAAAAGTCTACAAACCAATCCCTGTTAAAATGTCAAGGCTTTGTCATGTAAAAACATTTTTAGGAAGACAAATCATATCAGAACTTTGCAGCACTGTGGCTCAATGGTAAGAATTTCGCTCTAGCTGGACTGGGCTCCTGGGTTCATATCCCACCAAACTCCACATTTATAATTAGTTTTTAGATTTTCAGTGTTTGCTTAGGGTAGGTTCACATTGATTTTTTGCTTTACGTTACAACAGATCCATTGCACAGCAGCACAAACACAATCTAACGGATGCATTAAAGCATCCATGGACTTGCATTGAACAAACACATAGTAACGCATGCAAAAATAGGCATGCGTTTGAAATTATGTTTTTTTTAACTCACATAAAAACACTATAGTCCGTGTTTTCATGTGAGTTGACAAAAATGCATACTTTCCAACACATGCCTATGGTTGCATGCGTTAGTATGTGTTTGTTCAATCCAAGACTATGGATGCTCTAATGCATCCGTTAGATTGTGTTTGTGCTGCTGTGCAATGGATCCATTGTAACGTAAAGCAAAAAATCAATGTGAACCTACCCTTAGGTTTCCTCCCACACTTCAAAGACATACTAATAGGATATTTAGATTATGAGTTCCAATGGGGGCAGTGGTGATGTCTATAAAATTCTGTGTAAATTAAAGGGAACCTGTCACCTAGATTAAGCCCCCCAGACTATCACTACCTCTCCCTGCACCTTGCTATTACTACTCTAACTATCCCTCTCTCTGCTAAATCTGTCCTGTGACTGCGTAAGAAAATGTATTTCTAACTTACACGGGCGTATGTTAATGATCCGGGGGGTACTGTTGCTAGACCCCTGGGCATCCTCTCTGTGTCTCAGTTGCCGCCTCCTTCTGTCTCTTGCACGCCCCTATTGTAATCAAAATGCGCGCTCCCCCAGCCAGGCTCGGTCGGCTCTGTTACGCAGCCTTCCTGTTATGCTGCAGAACGCATCATTTCCGGAGCCGCGGGGCCATAGCAACTCGCTATTTACCTTAGCAGCGGGTCCAGTAGTTTAAATAAGGACAAGAGAAACAAAGCTATTTTTATTTTATATGAAAGCATAGGCAGTGTTTATAAAAATAAACAAGATATTACAAAAGGGAACAATACAATACAGTTATGTCAAATAAAAAGGATAAAGGCCCTGACCCACTGAGCGACGTACCAGTGATCCTGACAACGGTACGATCTGGTAGGGATTGCTGGAGCATCGCTACATGGTCGCTGGTGAGATGTTAAACAGTCAAATCTCACCAGCGACGCAGCAACGATACGGCGGTCGTTTTGACCCTGTCACTCAGACCTGTAGTATTGAGGTGGTTGGTTGTTGTCCCCGTCAAACACACCAATGCATGCTGCCCAGTGGGAGCCCGACGATCAAAACAATGGTCCAGGATAGGTCGCTGCTACGTGTCACACATAGCGAGATCACTGGCGAGGGCGCTGTTGTGTCACAAAAACTGTGATGTATCAGCGATCTCGCTTAGTGGGACGGGGGCTTAAGCAAAGATATTTACTTGTGCCATAGCGATGGCTTTCCAAGCTGATGGAGGAAGAGAGGGGGTTCCTTAAAAGACAAATGGATAGCACCACACCAAGTTATGCCCTCCACAAATTGAACACCCAAAAAGGTTTTAGCTATCTTTTATTACCCCAGGTCACCAACCCCTTGATAACCTCATGTTGTGGCTGTCAGCAGTGGTGTAATTTGAAGCTCATAGGCCCCGATGCGAAAGCTCCAATGGGGCTCCCAATTATTGCAAATCTGTAATTGCAATAGTCTTTTTCTGTAGGCTAAAGGGAACTTTGAGGCCCCCCTAGGCTCCAGGGCCTGGATGTGATTGCAACCCCTGCACCTGTTGCATTTACGCCCCCGGTTGTCAGTGAGTTGTGCTCAGACTTTCCGAAAATTATGAAAATCCAATATTCAGCACCGGGTGACCCAGGCAAGGGACATTATCGTCATCTTTCCCATCATGAATTTACCTGTATATAGATACCAGTGGTGTAAATTGAAGCTCATTGGCCCCAATGCGAAAGCTCCAACGGAGACCCTAATGATTGTAAATCTTTAATAGCAATAGTCTTTTTCAATACACCAAAGGGACTTTTGGGGCCCCAAGGCTGCAGGGTCTGGGTACGATTACAAACCCTGCACCTGCTGTAGTTGAGCACCTGGATGATACCAACTATGTTATGTTTCCCAACTTGCTGATATCCATTTGCTGGGATTCCTGCCATCACCCAGTGAAGCAAAACAGTGCTTTGTGTTTGCCACTTCGTTATGACTAAAAAAATATAATTTTCATATCTTTAATATTGACGCCATATATAAAATCTTAGCTCATAGTTTTTACCCAGGAGACAAAGGGATTTAAATTTCTATATTATCCATGTGCTCTTATCTATCTCTTTCTGGTCATAAAGGGCTCTTCTCCTGCGTTCCTATGCTTCACAGATGTTGGCCATATATGTCCTTGGAGGTTTCTTTAATTACAAAGTGAGAAGAGGACAGCTGAATATAGAGGTAAAGTGCTAGCTCTGGTTTAGTTAGGCAATTTTTTTTTTTTAATTCATAACAATTGTCTAAACTTTTTATAGCCACTGTAGGTTGCTTAGCCACTGGATGCTGTGGGATGGGTGACAATGGACAGAACAAAAAGGAGTGGTGTTGGTGTCATTGATGGAATGAAAATTTTGTTGTGGACAACAGTAAATGCTATAGCAATAAAGGAGGTGGACTGAACAGAACACTGACTCCAGCTGATGGTGTCACTGTCAGAAGCAACATTCTGCTGTTACGATTGAGATAAGTGCAGGGACATATACCCTACTAAGCCCTCCCAAATACAAACCATGTTAAAAATAAGAAAATCAGCTGTTCCTTTTTTCCCTGGATCCAGTGCTGCTCAGTGACTGTATACAGGACACAGTGTTGTCATCAGGCCTATAGCGCAGATCACCTCTGCAGTCAGTCAATGTTCAATCTACATTAACTGAGTTGCTTAGTCCAGTGATTGGCTGCAGCATGGACCTTTTTATTCGACATAACTGCACCACTGCAGCCAGTAAATGATCACTAAGACAGCAGCTGAGAGGCAGCTTATATCCTCAGATGGGTAACAGCAGATTTTATTAACATGGTCAAAGAAATTTGGAAGGGATAATTTCAGCAAGGTCTACTTCAAACTTTTCAGTATAGAGGGCTCCATCAATCCATTGTTTTATTCATTTGTGTGCCACAATCGATGGGGACATTACAGATTTATAGGCCTTAGCAGTTTTTGCTACCAGTACAACATTTGGTTTACACTACACAACATGATCCCAAGGATTTAAAAGCCATGTTTCTTTTTAGCCTCGGGAAATCTATTATGTATGAATGAATGGCTCACACCTTCTAGTATAATGGGCAATGAGATCCCAATATGTCATTATTCATCATGTTTCCAGTCTTGGAGATACAGCTCCATTTTTCATTTTTCCTCTGGAGCTCAATCTTAAGGATTCTGTAGTAGTGATACAAGCTATACATCTTCATAATGTCAACCCCCCCTCCTGTGTTAGATGGAAGCCACCGCTATTAGCGAGCAGTGGATGCTGGTGTTCAGTCTAAGAGTAGAAGGATGATATTCTTTTGTTGTAGTCGAAACATATAAAGAATCAATTACAGTAATATATCTGTATCTCAGTAAGTGAGCGTTCATGTACGCGGTCAAATTATACATCTGGGTGGCTCAGATTCCCCCCAAAAATAATAGCATTGTGTAAAATATAGAAATGATTTTAAAAGCTTCGATATATTGAAAAGGAACCTTTTACATCCTGCCTTTAAAAAAATCCATGTATTTATCTTCAGAAAATACTTTAAATGATCAATGAGAGCAGTATATAGCTTTGCTTTCAGTCGTAGGGGTGGCACTTTATCTTGGTTTAGTCACTGCCACTCCAGTTCAGTCACACTGTTTTGTAAACTTAGTCACACTGTCAAGAACAGACTATGGAATGTCCATTGCATGCGCAACCCAAAGAGAAGGGAATGCCTGAGTCAAGAGAGGAGTAAGATGGTGACCCCCTAACCAAACCTTCTGCGAGCCCCTGGCCTGGCCACCTTGACCACCCTAGATAGGTTCTGCACTTATGCGTAGAGTAGGATACCTGGCCCTGGCTGACCCTGACCTGGGCCCTAGGTAGGGAAAGAATGGGATGAGTGCTTATTCAACCCCACTATGTACTAACGAACACACAGGGGGCACATACAGGAAACATACACAAACTTTAATGCTATTGTGGCACCCCAGGGTTCATGTGCCACAGTAACACCACCACAAAGGGTTAACTCCCCACACAACCCACCACACTACACTAGCGTCTCCAGGCCAGAAGGGGGAGCTAATGCTGCTTCCCTATATATTCTGGTGTGGAGAGGAAGTGGCAGTTAGTTCAGTGTGGGGCAGCACTGAGGAAGAAGGATCTGGGTGTAAAAAAGCTGTGTTAGGCTCACCCCACGATCCAATGTCCAAAGTCATCAAGGAGCTGCGTGGATCCAAGCATACACCTAAGATCGAGTTGGCAACCAGCAAGGAGGATGTCCCATGGATGAGGCCCAGGAAGTACCAAGCGACGAGAGGACGACCCAGCAACCGCTATCAGCCGGATGGACAGCCCATGTGCCGCCGTAGCAAGGAACCAGGTTACTTTGCCCGGAAATGTGCTTTAAACGAGGATCCCCTGGGAAGGCAGGCCACTCCTCAGGCATGAACTCCCAAGGTCCTTCAGCCTGGTATGACAAGTTCGTGGGAGGACGTCCAGTCATCCCTATCGTGTTGGATGGCATTCCCTTCAGCGCCTTGTTGGATACCGGGTCCCAGATAATATCAATTCCACATGTTCTCTACAGAAGGTACTGGGCAAGAGAAATGACCATTCAGATTGGAAAAGTAGAATTAAAGAATCAGGGAAATATCATTGTAGATGTTGACCGGCAAGAACATGAACCAGTAATGTTGCTAGGAATTAATGTAATTGAAAATTGTTTTTCCGAGGTAATTACTGTCTTACAGCAAATCACCGAGACTGCCAGAGTCAGGCAACAGAGACTCCTGCAAAAGGAAATAAAAGCCCTGATGCTGAAACAACAGGTAGAAATATCAGGAGGTGAAATTTGGAGTGTAAGGGTAAGTGACCCAGTATCCATGGTAATACCTCCCAAAACTGAAATGTTGGTCTGGTGTAGATCTGCAACAGGCATTAAAGGGCGAGACTATCAAGCCCTGGTAGAACCCGTGTACTCAGACAGTAGGCCCACTATACTGACGGCCAGAGGAGTAGTTGAGGTACACCGGATGAAGAGTGCCATTACGCCTTCTAAATTGTGGGGAAGATGAGGTCACCGTACCGAAGTATGCTACCATGGCTAAATTATTTACACTTGATAACAATGCCATCACAGCCGTCGAGCCCTTGAACCCGTTAAGGCAGGCGGATGACAATGGCTCAGGGGAAAAGCTGGAGGATTGTTGCCAAAAACTACACGTGGGTACCAGTTCTACACCTCCCTATCAAAAGCATGGAGTATACCGAGTAGTAAAAGAATATGAGCAGATATTCAGCAAACACCCATTTGACTTTGGGCAAATTAAAGGGGTAGAGCACACTATATCCACAGGTAACCATCAACCTATAAAAGAGAGGTATAGACCATTACCACCCACTCATTACCAAACCACCAAAGACATGCTCAGAGATGAAAACTGCATGGGTAATAAGAGACAGTTGTAGCCCCTGGGCAGCGCCATTAGTATTGGTTAAAAATGACGGGACCATGAGAATGTGCGTAGACTACCGACAGATCAACCGCATTACACACAAGTATTCATACCCGTTACCTAGGATTGAGGAGTCATTAGCTGCATTAAAATCTGCTAACTACTTTTCTACCCTAGATCTGACTAGTGGGCACTGACAGGTTCCTGTGGCCGAGGCTGACAAGGAGAAGACAGCGTTTACTACGCCGATGGACCTCTGTGAGTTCAATTGTATGCCGTTTGGACTCTGCAACACACTCGGTACCTTCCAACGCCTGATGGAAAGCTGCCTAGGACATAAGAACTTTGAAACTGTCCTCCTGTAACTGGATGACGTCATAGTCTACTCCAAGACGTATGAGCAACATCTACAAGACCTGGCAGAAGTGTTTTAAGCCTTGTCCGGATACGGCGTGAAGATCAAACCATCCAAGTGCCACGTTCTCAAGCCAAAGGTGCAGTACCTAGGACATGTCGTGAGTTCAGAGGGAGTAGCACCGGATCCTGATGAAGTCACAGTGATAAGGGATTGGCCAACCAATCAGCGACATGGGATTTCCGTTACAGAGAGAGAAACAGACAGAATTAGACGATTATATAGTAGATTCTAGAATAATGTATATAAGGCCTTGTTGGTTGTGGTCACAGCTTATATGGGAAAAAATATTATCATTGCATATGATTTATTTGCAAGTAGGAGGTGGGGTGTAACAGTTAATGTCTTCCTTGTTAGCCATATAAACCATTCCAGGACCAGTTTTCATTTTCTAGTGCAAATTAAAGGGATTGTCTAATTTAGAAAATTAACTCTTTGTATACCCTATTGGAAACTCTGAATTAAGAAGGAGGAATCCCTTATCCAGTATCCGCATTTTTTTTCAGAGTGGGGAATGGTACTAAAGGAGCACATTTTGCTCTAAAGGACACAGATAGCTATTAAATTCACTGGGTTGTACTGTTTCCCCTGTGGTGGTGCTGCAGGTAAATTAAACACTTCCTGCAAGGTTTGCTAACTGATCACTGCTCATCCATTGTATCTTAGTAGGGGAATGCTTTGTGATTTGAATATTATTAGAGAATGCGCGCTCTAGTGTGTCATAGATTTTGTGCACTGGAGGTCACTTTTCAATACATCTCCACGGGAGCCTAATTCTTGCTCTCATAGAGCTGCATTGAGTGCTTGAGATATATATTCCAGCCAGTCATGGACACAAGATGGTGATGTGGGACCGGAGAGGTGTCGTAAAAGAGGAAGGCGGTAGAATGTGAGCGTAAGACAAGAAGTTGGAGATTTAGATTTAGAGCGCCACTCCAGCGCTGAAACAAAAATGGCTGGACTGGTGCTTAAAATTTCACATCAGAGTATTCTCTCTCCTGTGGGCACAAGGTGAAATTGCAATGATGAACTTTGTAACTGTGTAGGAGGGTGGCGATGCCCCTGCAGTGTGAAGCATGTATTAACAATGAGTTTATGTACCAGTTAATGTAAATGTATAGTTGGATGTATTAGTCAGAGATATATAGGGCTTTTAGTATGTAAGAAGTATAAGTATTTTATGGTAGAAATGTTGCCACCTAGTGGTCATTTAAGGAGCAGAAGATTAGATTGGAATGTAACTAATAGTTAAAGGAAAACTGTCAGGTCAAAAATCCATATGTAACTGCTATAATTTTCTAATTCCTTTCTCTAAGCTCTTTCTATTCATGTATTTCTGCTATTTATATTCCCCTCCTATCCTCTGTAAACTTCAAACAAAGAGATTCATTCCATCTGTCACTCACAGTGAATGATCCACTTAGTTCTCTGCTGTCCCCTCCCCATAAGATGAATATGCATGTCACATACTCACATCACATCACTGCACAGGAGATTAGTAGGAGGGGCTGTATTTTCCTCTCTGTGTTTGTAGCATCACAAGAGGTGAAATACAACACAGAAACTGTCACAGCAGGAATCCCTGCTTAGAGAAGCAAATGGAGTCTAGATAAGGCAGACCTGTAATAGCTCTCTCCCTCCGTGTCCTCAACAGAACTGAAGCTACTGAAATCTGACACTGCACTGTCTGAGAGCAAAGGGAGGAGGGAGCTGCTCAGAGGGAGTGTATAATTACATGACAGTTTATACAGCAGCCGGACCATTCCTGTTTGCTTATAAAGGAGAGGACTAATCCAGGAGTTTACTGCAGGGTCTGACAATGCTGATAACATGAAAACTACAAACGGTACAATAATGATTTTACATGTTTTTACAAGGTCTGCCCAGGCACTATTCAAGGGTAATAGTAGTATCATACTGAAAAATGAACTGACAATCTCCCTTTAAGAGTTAAGAGATGGCCTGGGAGGAGTTAAGGAGTGTAGTAAGAGGCAATTTTAGATTTAGGAGCAGATATGGTCCTGCCTAGAAAGTGAGAGGATGTGGGCCTGGGTATAAGCGCCTGTCCTGGAAACTCTGAGGCCAATCTCTGGAGGTCTGGAACTTGAGACTCATCCGGGCGGGTTTAGCTGAAGCTGCCAGGGCATCAAACGGACAGGGAGGTTGGATCAGGGCGAACAGGACAATCCCATAGTACCGAGGACTAGAAGGAAGTGACGGAGGGTAATTGCAGAAGGAAGAAAGGCTGCAACTGCCAAATGTGGGAGCCTGGGAACAGTGAAGATGTTGCTGCACCCGTAGTGGTAGTTTGATTAGAGAAGGAAGGCTGCCACTGCATCCATGCTGGGAGTCTTAAGAAAAGGAAATCTCCAGTCAGGAAGAAATTATGTTGAATATTGTATCTGCTATGCAATTGTTAATGGAAAGTAGAGACAGTTTTGTTTTTGGCATGGTGTGGTCTCTGCCCGGCAGCCCCTGCAGATGTGGACGGAAAGAAGGACGGCATCCCTCAGGACCAAGTGAGTGTTATACACCCCACACAGAGATGCACACACAGCCAGGGATCTGGGCAGCTGCTTCTAGTGGCGCTGTGAACAGGGTCATGATGGACCGTGAGTGAAAGACTGTTACTGGCCGTGAAGACAAAGATGGTGGTGTATGGTGCCCTTCAGAAGAGAAACCTTGCTCTTTGTGGGCATTGTGAAAGGAAAAGAGGGTCTTAAGGTACCTTTACACGCAGCAACTTTTCTAGGAATTTCACTGGCAACTTACTGGCTGCAGTGAAATCATGGACACATTGTTCTATCTTGTTGCCGTCTACAAATAGAACAATGTCTCCATGATTTCACTGCAACCAGTAAGTTGCCAGTGAAATTCCTAGAAAAGTTGCCGCGTGTAAAGGTACCTTCACTGTTGCAATGGATCCTAGGAAGAAGACACCATGTGGTGAGTGGAGCCTGCCTCCGGTGAGCGCATCAGCGAGAATAATCCATGAGTAACTCAATAGAGAATGACCTGGCACACAACTTGATGAAAGAAAATGAGAAAGATTCTTTTAGTGTCCTTTTATTTGTGAAAATAAGGTGCTTCTCATACAACAGAAAAAGTCTTTACAACTACAGTGAAGTCTTATACCCGACGTTTCAACCCAATCCCGAGTTTTCATCAGGGGTTCAGCAGACTGGTTCATATTATGTAATATCAATATAAAAGAACAAAAATCAGTGTCATATATAGTTATACGTGGTGATATATACAGTCTCTATAGTCCATAGTTAAGGTAAGTACAATTAGAGGGACTATTAATACAGCATCGTCTAGCTGGAATAAAGTTAAAACATATTTCGGGTGACTGATGGCTTTATATAGAGGGGTAGGAGCTGACACTGGCATTCTACTGCAAATTCTCCTGAAACCACAGTTGTAGGTGTCCATAAAACTTTCTGAGTACCAACTGCCATCTCCTTGCTCAGTAATTGGAAAGTCAGTGTTCACTAAATTTACATTTTACTTGTAAGTTTAGATAATTGAGTCTGAAAGATCAGTCTGAAAAATAAACAGATTTCACTGATAAGATATATTCGTAACTCTCCAACTTTCACCTGTAGTTACGATTTATGAAAGCAAACATTGATTGCCACAGGACCCACCGATGCAGGGCAGGATGTACACCTTGCCAAACACAACACTTTCCACCCCAGGCCTGAAGGGGGAGCTCCACTGTCTGCCTTAAGCAAGATTCCCTATAAAGTTCCAGGTCTGGGGGAGGAGCCAGGTAGTCAAGGAGTGACAGTTGAGGCGTTAAGAAGGAGGAAGATCTGGTTGCTGGGACCAAGTCAGGCCCAGAAACAGAAAAGACTGACACCGGAGCTGTGCAGTACCCTAGAAAGGGACGGAGGCAAGTGGAAAGTTAGAAAATTCTAGAAAGAGGGCAACAGAAATAATTGCCCTTTAGCCCATCTGGACACTGGAGTCCGAAGCTGCTGTTGATCCAGTCATAGCAGAGAAAGCCCGGACAGACAGGAGAATTTAATCCCCATGGAGCTCAGGAAACCAAGACCCCAAACCTGACCAAACGTAGGACCAGGGACCCAAGGAAAGGAGTAGGGATCCCCACAGAAAGGTCCTCATCGTCAGTTGTGGCGTATCATCCCTAGAGAGAGAGAGAAAGCGGCAGGTTCAGCTTGAGGCAGAACTTTCCCAAATCACCACACACGCAGATAGAGGAGGCTTCATAACTTTCAAAGGTGGATGTCCCAAACTGCACCGGCCACCTGGTTACCCTCCTGGACCGTACCTGCTACCCGCCATCAGTAAAAAAGGTACTGAAGCAGAGACTATTGTGTGTGTGCCTGATTTACCGCCGCCGCCTGGAGAACTTACCCAGAGCCAAGGACTACTACTCCCCTCATCCACCCCGCTGCCCTGAGGTAAAGCTCTGCCTGTGGGGAGCTGTACTACCCAAAGCTGCATCACCATCACCTCCGAGGCCGGCTGCAGCGCTGGTAACTACATTACCAGGTACCACAGGTGGCGTCACGTATAATAATCCCCCATCCCAAATAGTTTCCCCCTCAGCCATTGAGTGTCCAGGGCACGGGACCGGGACCCAACCAGCCGAGATCCCCACTGAAGTAGCAACCTGTCCCGGCATCCGAGTACCCCCTACCCTGTCGACAGACTCAGTTAAGGCCCAGTTTCACCCACAGATAATTGTGCAGAGATTGTTCGCAGATCTCTGGTTGCAGTGAAATCATGGACTCATTGTTACATTTGTACACAGCCACAAAATGGGACAATGTGTCCATGATTTCACTGCAACCAGAGATCTACGAACAATCTCTGCACAATTATCTGTGGGTGTAACTGGGCAAAAACAAACCAAAATCGCACAATGTGAATGCAGCTTTATACAATGAACAGCTCAAAAAGTTATTGTGCTTCAAGTGAAGATGTAAAGTGCTATTCCGAGAGCAGTGTATTCCAGCCTGGGTTCCAACTGTAAAGACATTTCTTAACAGACCAGAAAAACAGAGCACTTTTTTGCTTTCTCGGTAAAAAATATCTATGGTGCTAATGATTTTTTTTTTTAAGATGAAGAAATGTACACAGATTTTTTGACTATGATTATCATTATTTTCCACCTTACTGTGACTGCAGCTAGTTTCAGAACTATGGGCTGTAGACATGAATCACTTATAATTGTAATGATTTATTATGACCTATCCCTCCTGGATCTACTCATATCTAACAGACCGGACTTTCAGCGTCACCCACTCTCACACCTCCTCTTCGCCCTGCCCCCTATCTGTTGGTGTCCCCCAAGGCTCAGTTCTGGGACCCTTACTCTTCTCCATCTACACCCTCAGCCCAGGACAACTCATTGAGTCCCACGGCCTTCAGTATCATCTCTATGCCGACAACACCCAGATATATCTGTCTGGACCTGACATCACCTTCCTACTATCCAAAATTCCACAATGCCTGTCGACTATCTCATCCTTCTTCACTGCTCACTTTCTAAAACTGAACATGAAGAAAACTGAGTTCATCTTCCATCCAAGTCGCTCTCCCCCTCTACCAGACCTATCCATTAATGTCAACGACTGCTCATTCTCCCCAGTCCCCCACGCCAGGTGTCTCAGGGTAATCTTTGACTTTTCCCTCTCCAACACCACGTCCAAGCCCTCGCCACCTCCTGCTGACTCCAGCTCAAAAACATTTCCCGGATCTGCACTTTCTTTGACTATGATGTGGCGCCCCTGCGACCAGGGTGGCCACAGGGTGAACTGCAGCCAGATGAGGAAGACGGTTGAATTAAACACACACACACACCAACACGCACCAACCCTATGCCCAGGACTCTATGTCAGGCAAGGGGTGGCAGGAGTTTAGAGAAGAGTGGGTGCAGAGAAGGACAGACCTGGACAAGTGGGTGGAGGAACAGTACTAAAAACACTAGAACACTAAGTTGGAGGAGTGGATTCCCAGGAGGAGAGGTTCCCTGGAGGATGCAGAACCTTGGAGGCAGTTACCCAAGGGAGAAAGCTCGCTCTAGAATGAAAGGCAAGGAAATAAGCACAAGCAGACACACCCTACTGCTGAACACTACAGAATAGTGGAGAACAACGGGCCCGGCAGCCATCACTAATATAGCTGGCCGGAGGACCCAGAGCTGAGAACCAGAGAGACAGAAGGAGCCTGGTATGCCCAAATCACACCTGGGTCACTGGAGGGCTAGGCCAGGAAAGCCAGAGAGCCAGCTCTGTAGAGGTGAGCAGGGAGACTCTAAGACCCTAATCACAATACACACGGGCGTGGTGCCGGGACTCTATGGTCCGTGACCTACCTACCGCCATGGAGTAAGAACACAGCCATCGTACTAGGGCTAGTGACCCTAAAGCAGAGGGAAGCATCACTAAAGAGCCCGTGATGGCCAGACCGAACCTGTGAGCGAGGACAGAGAAAGAGACAAGCAGGGCCTGAAGGGTACTTGAGGGAAGTGACGCAGAGGAATGGTTTGAGCTGCAGTGGCAGCCGGGTCCCCGATAGACTGTAAGAACTGAAACTGTAAACTGTGTTGTAAACTGCTTGAAAACTTTGAACAGTAAAGTATCCAGTAAGCTCAAAAGTGCCTGAGACTGTTTATTATTGAACTGCAGCAGGGACCTACAACTGCGGAGCCGCATTGCTGTCCCTCCGTGCTGGCTGGAGAAGATGCAGGAGAAGAACAGGTGCAGCATCCAGAGTACGCAGTTCCCAGTACACCTGCCCCGGGAACACCCAGCCCTAACCGAGGAGGGCTTACCATCTACGCTGCCCTTCATCACCGTTCCCAGCAGGAATACGGCTGCGGTGGTCACCTTGACCACATACTATGGGTGGCGTCACGACAACCTCCCCTGTACATATCCCCTTTTTCAACTGATGCCCAGACCATAGTACCGGGTAATGACCCCCGTGACTCCCCAGCGACAGTAGCAGCGATCCGGTTCCTGAGTACCCCACGGCCTGGGGGCGCCTCAATGACACTGCTAAAACACTTGTTCATGCTCTCATTATCTCCCGCCTTGACTACTAAAACCTCCTGCTCATTGGTCTTCCCGCTACCTCCCTCACACCTCTCCAATCTATCCTAAACTCTGCTGCCCGACTAATCCACCTGTCTCCCTGCTACTCCCCTGTCTTTCCCCTCTGCCAAACCCTTTACTGGCTAAATACTTCTCAGAGATCCTGGTTCAAAACCCTAACCATGACATACAAAGCCATCCACAACCTGTCCCCTCCATACATCTCTGACATGGTCTCCCGATATGTACCCTCACACAACCTGTGATCCTCCCAAGAGCTCCTTCTTTACTCCCCTCTTATTTCCTCCTCTCACAACCGCATACAAGATTTCTCCCATGCATCCGCTAAAACCCAACCTCTTCCCACAAGCCTACAACCTACAACGAGACCTGGTCCACAGCACCGTCTCACGACCGGCACTATCCCTTCCTACTGTATCACCACCCGTCCCTCGTAGACTGTGAGCCCTCATGAACAGGGCCCTCTCCCCTCCTGTATGTGTATGTCTTGATTGTCCATACATATAATATAATATTTAATCATTTATATAGCGCTATAATTCCATAGCACTTTACATACATCAGTAATGCTGTCTCTTTTTGGAGCTCACAACCTACGCATCTTATCAGTATGTCTTTGCAATGTGGGAGGAAACCGGAGTGCCTGGAGGAAACCCACACAAACACGGGGAGAACATACAAACTCCTTGCAGATGTTGTCCTTAGTGGGAATTGAACCCAGGACCTTAAGACCTCAGTGCTGTAAAGGCTACAGTGCTAACCACTTGAGCCACCGTGCTGCCCATATTATTGTACTTGTCCTCGTCTGCCCTTTCCATATGTAAAGTGCCATGGAATCTAATGGTGCTATGTAAATAAATAATAATAATAATAATTAAGCAGCCATTGATTTTGATTGATAGGTCTCTTGGGGGCTTGAGTGAGATGGGAGAAAGATGATGTATTCTGTTTTGTCCATGTTAAGTTTTAGAAATTGAGTAGAGAAAAGTGATGAAATAGCATACACACATTATGGGATTCTGGTTAACAATATTGGGTCCAGAGAGTTTGATTTGTGTATCATCAGCATGGAGCTAGTACTGAAAGCTGTGGATCTCTATGAGCTGTCCCAAGCTGAATTTGTAGGGAGACAGGGCAATAACTAGACACAGAGGATAGCTCAAGTGAGGGCTCTTTTTAGGATGTGTTTGATTGAGGCCACTTTAAAGCAGGGAGGACAGCAGTTTCATTGATAGTTTGAAGACATATGTTAGGGTTGGGATGAACACTGTTGTGAGATTTGGGATGAGGTTGGACAGGATTGGGTCAAGTGCACTCGTGGTAAGATATGATCTAGAAAGTAGAGAAGACAGTTTCTCTTCTGTGATGCAGATAAGCTGGTTTTGGAGACAGAGGGCTGAGTGGTTATGAGGAGGGGCTGTGAGAATTGTGGGCCAAATCTTTCTCTGATGTTGGCATTCTTCTGCTTGAAGGATGAGGCAAAGTCTTAGGTGAAGATTAAAGAAGGAAGAGGAGGTGCTTATGGAAAGGAATTGAAAGTGTTAAATAGCTGTTTAGGGTTGTGAGACAGAGTATCTGTTTTGCAGCAGTGAGTGTACACTTGAAATTGGTGAGGGACTTTTTGTATGCTATGAAGAGCTCGGAATGGGATCTTTTCCATCTCTGCTCCGCAACTCTTGAAGGCAACCTCAGTTCTGTAATCAAGCTGGTGTGCAAGGTTTGCCTGTTGATTGTGCGAGTTTTGGTATGGGTCATGGAGGAGAGTGCAACTATTTTGGTGTCATACGTGGCAGTGGCAGCAGCATCTGCATCATGTAGGGAACCTATGTCTGCAAGAGGGAGAAGGGACTCCAAAAGTGAGTTTAAGTCAAAGTGTTTGAGACTTCTGTGAGGGTGTGTATATTTTTGGAGTGAGGATTGTGCACTTGGAAAGGAGATGGAAGAGAATGAGAGTAGATTGTGGTCAGACAGGGGGAGAAATGAGTTAGAGAGGTTAGATAGGAAACAGAGGCAGGTGAGGCCATCGTTGTTAGTAGCTGCGGAGGACTATTGACGCCAAAGGAGAAACACAGCTGGGTGGGAAATGTCAATGGGGATGTCAGTGGAAAAGAATTGAAGTAGCCAGGTGGTAGCATGGTCAAGAAATGAGATGGCTGGCCCTGGGAGGGAGGGGGGCATTAAATGACACCAGTCGGAGGTTGGAGGAGGAGTAGATGTAAAAGGTGCACCTCAAAAGAAAGGGGTATGATGTAGTGTGGCAGCTGAATTGGGGTGAAGGGGCAGTTATTCAACAAGGGAAAACCAACCTCTCCACCAAGCTTGTTGCTGGGGCACGGAATGTGAGAAAGATAGAATCCACGATATGGTGCAGCTGGAGTGGCTGTGTCAGTGGGGGTGAGACAGGTTTTGGTGATACCGTGGAAGGAAAGTTTACAAGTAATGAAAAGCTCATTGATGTATGAAAGTTTGTTAAAGACAAAGCATGTGTTCTATAGAGGTCCTGTTAGAGCAACTAAGGGAGTGGGGGCTGGGTGAATGGGTATAAAGTTAGAAAGGTTGCTGAAATTTGTGATAGATCATGGATGGTTGATAAAAATAACTGAAGGGATATGGTGAGGAGGGCCAGGATTTGGAGAGATATCACAAGCAATGTAGAGGAGAAGAGAGAGTGTTAGTAGGTGTAAGCAGGAGAGGGCATGAAGTAGCTATGTATTTGGAGAAAAAGGATTTTATGAAGAGGAACAGATCTGTGGAGGAAGTGAGGTGGATGAAGAGGTTGGGAGCAGTGATGACCAGTTCATTGCTAGGTGTGGGGATTAGGGGGGTTAGAAGGAAGTGACGGACTATATGGGTGATATTGGAAACATATACCCTGTCAACAGTGTTTATCTACCTTCAGTTTCTAGTCTAATTCATTACAGTACACTTATACCGTGCACTTAGATGATTTATGAGCAGACTAAAGTCTATGCAGACTTGTTGCTCACAATATACCATTACCCTGATTACAAGGGAAGAGCCAAGGTGAAGCACCAGAATTGGCGCATCTAATGTGATGTGCCACTTCTGGGGTGGCTGCAGGCTAGTATTTTTAGACTGAGAAGGAACCAATAACCATCAACCTTCCCAGCCTGGTAACATCAGCTTGCAGCTGTTTGCTTTACCTTTGCTGGTTATTAAAATTAGGGGGGACAGAATTATTTATTAGGTTAAAGATGCATAAAAAGCTGTAAACTGAACATGAAAGACACTTAAGGTACCGTCACACGCCGCCATATGGCTTCCATATCGATGGCGATTTGACGTCACCTCGCACGTTTCGGGCACTTTTTTCATACCAATGTGGAGCTGTCACACGTAGCGATCTTGCGTGCGATCTTCAGCGATTCTGCGTTCCGGAAATTGCCTGCAGAAGACCGGAAGCGATTTTCCCTTCACACATCATCGCGTCACACGCCACAATCGTAGCAGCGATGTGGGCATAGTGTTTTGATTGGGGCGTGCTAGAGTGTGTTTCACCGCGCCCCTATCACTGTGATTGGTGGACGGAACTGCGTTCCCATTGGTCAGCCTTGCGTGAACGCAAGGGTCATCAAATAAGGCGCCTCAGACATGGGTAGCCAATCAGAATGCAGTGTAACCTACCAATCGCCGCAGATGTGGCACGAAAAAAGCAACATCCAAGCACGCCTACGGGATTGATTTCAGGGTCGCTGTGTACATCGCTATCACCCTGTCACACGGCACGATTTGCTGAAATCACCTGGTGAATATTGCCTGATTTTTACTTCAAGAATTGCCGGCCCTCTCGCCGGCGATATTGCGGAGTGTGACGATCCCTTAAAGGATGCAAGTTTATAATACTTAGGGGGGTTGGGAAATTATATATCTTCAGGATATCTATCTATTCTATTTGTGTATCTATTTCTATATATCTAATATCTATCTACTAGATATCTAATATCATGGATTTAGCCATCTACAGTGCCTACAAGTAGTATTCAACCCTCTGCAGATTTAGGTGGTTTGATAAGATGCAAATAAGTTAGAGCCTTCAAACTGCAAATGAGAGTAGGATTTATTAACAGAAGCATAAATCTTACAAACCAAAAAGTTATGTTGCTCAGTTGAATTTTAATAAATTTTAAACATAAAAGTGAGGGTCAATTATTATTCAACCCCTAGGTTTAATATTTGTGGAATAACCCTTGTTTGCAATTACAGCTAATAATCGTCTTTTATAAGACCTGATCAGGCCGGCACAGGTCTCTGCAGTTATCTTGGCCCACTCCTCCATGCAGATCTTCTCCAAGTTATCTAGGTTCTTTGGGTGTCTCATGTGGACTTTAATCTTGAGCTCCTTCCACAAGTTTTCAATTGGGTTAAGGTCAGGAGACTGACTAGGCCACTCCATCACCTTGATTTTTTCCCTCTTGAACCAGTCCTTGGTTTTCTTGGCTGTGTGCTTTGGGTCGTTGTCTTGTTGGAAGATGAAATTACGACCCATCTTAAGATCCTTGATGGAGGAGCGGAGGTTCTTGGCCAAAATCTCCAGGTAGGCCGTGCTATCCATCTTCCCATGGATGCGGACCAGACGGCCAGGCCCCTTGGCTGAGAAACAGCCCCACAGCATGATGCTGCCACCACCATGCTTGACTGTAGGGATGGTATTCTTGGGGTCGTATGCAGTGCCATTTAGTCTCCAAACGTCACGTGTGTGGTTGGCACCAAAGATCTCGATCTTGGTCTCATCAGATAATAGAACCTTAAACCAGTCTGTCTCAGAGTCCTCCAAGTGATCATGAGCAAACTGTAGACGAGCCTTGACATGACGCTTTGAAAGTAAAGGTACCTTACGGGCTCATCTGGAACGGAGACCATTGCGGTGGAGTACTTTACTTATGGTATTGACTAAAATCAATGTCCCCACTGCCATGAGATCTTCCCGGAGCTCCTTCCTTGTTGTCCTTGGGTTAGCCTTAACTCTTCGGACAAGCCTGGCCTCGGCACGGGAGGAAACTTTCAAAGGCTGTCCAGGCCGTGGAAGGCTAACAGTAGTTCCATAAGCCTTCCACTTCCTGATGATGCTCCAAACAGTGGAGACAGGTAGGCCCAACTCCTTGGAAAGGGTTTTGTACCCCTTGCCAGCCTTGTGACCCTCCACGATCTTGTCTCTGATGGCCTTGGAATGCTCCTTTGTCTTTCCCATGTTGACCATGTATGAGTGCTGTTCACAAGTTTGGGGAGGGTCTTAAATAGTCAGAAAAGGCTGGCAAAAGAGATAATTAATCCACACATGTGAAGCTCATTGTTCTTTGTGCCTGAACTACTTCTTAATACTTTAGGGGGACCAAACAGAATTCTGGTGGTTTGAGGGCTTGAATAATAAATGACCCTCTGAATTAACTTTTAACGCTTTAAAAAAAAAAAAAAAAGAAATTAAAAATCTTTTTGGCTGCAGAGCATTTCCCACTTCCAGGCTGATCTACAGTCCAAATGTCACAATGCCAAGTTAATGTGTCAGCCAGCTAAATCTGCAGGGGGTTGAAGACTACTTGTAGGCACTGTATATCTTTAGATAGGATTGCTTTATTATGTATGACAATTCGCTTTAATTTACATACTATAGTATGTAAAAGATTATGTTAAAAATGAATAGTACACAGATGGCATACGAATGCTAGGCGCGAAAAAAAATCACACACACACAATTACACATGGAATGACAAACACATTACACTCGACAACTTTTCCGGCTGAGGAATCGGAGCAATTTTATATACTCAAATGTGAGTTAACCCTTATGGTACCTTTACACGCCGCGACGGCAGGCTGGATACATCGCGCTACTTCGCGTGCACGAGCACGCTCAAACGGCTACAAACGGTCAACGCACCCTCTTTACACACCGCGACAAGGTGCGCTACGCCACGCTACATCTATAGCTAGCTACATCGCCGGGTGTCTCAAGTAGCCAGCTGTAGCGTAGCGTACCATGTTTACACACCGCTCCAACAAGCTACTATGGGCGGACCCGGTGCAGCAGGGATAGCACATAGGCGTGCAACAATCTTGGATTACGAGCCGTCCGTACGATGATAGGACAGCGCAATATCATCAGGATTGGCCAGGCATCGCAGGAGGCTGGTTAATACAGCACGCTCGAGTAATTGTGTAGTGTGACTGGTCAGCTCCTTAAATATCCCGCCCTATGCTGCGACTACCAATCATAAAGCAGGAGCGATCTCCAATGATCGCAGATGGGGCGCGGTAACATGGCGACTGTGTCACGCCTTAGATACATGGCAGCCACATCGCCGGGTGTCCAGAGTTGCCTTCCGTTGCTTCTTTACACGCCGATACAGCTCGCTACAATCGGCGATGTTGCCTTAAGTTTATGAGCAGAGACCATAAACAGATGTATCTGTCGCCGGCTGTAGCGTCGCCTCTTCAGACGCCGCTACTACAGGCGATATGGACGCTACAAGCTACAATTGTAGCTTGTAGCGCGATGTATCCAGCCTGCCGTCGCGGCGTGTAAAGGTACCATTAGACAAACCCCTTGGAAGCTTTAGATAACATTTTTAAGTCTTTATACTTGGTTTCCTTTTTAGTTTAATTCTTAAGAATCTTGAAGCATTTGTGATGATACGACATATTCCGGCTGAATCACATGTAAAGCATTTGCATCTTCTTCATATATCTGCTTACAAGGATGCAATGCTTCTATGATGTTCAGTGACGAATGCTTGGCACTATTTGTCACCTCGGGAAATCACAGAATACATTTTGTTAATAAGCCAGCTAGAGAAGAGGAAGAATAAAAAAAAGAATTGAATAATGAATAATGTATCATGTGGCAAAACACGCTCCATGGAACCAACACGGAATGGAGAATGAATTGTTTACTAGAGACGTAATAGCCGGAAATCATCGAGGTAAATCAAGCTCAATTGCAACACGAATCCGTCTCTCACTGTTATTATGTGATATGAGGGATCATGGCATGGATGACATTCAGCATCAGACACTTTTCATTCAGGTTTATACACCGTCGTACCGCCCGCTGTATACATTATTTCTTTATGCTACGTTCGGTCGTACATTATACATTTGAGGGTTCGAGAACTATATGATGATAATGAAAATATGGGTTAAAGGGGTTGTCTGCTTTACACAATTATTAGTTTTCTTTAGGGGGGTCCAATTATGATAAGCGGAGTCTAAGTAAATGGACCATCAGTGATCAGTTCCTTCAACTTAGCTGCAAGTGTTTGCTTTTAATACAGCGCCCTCACAGGAAAATGGGGCATTACACTGTTTTAAGTGAAATTATGTGCTGTCCATGCAATGCCCAAAGGTATTGGGTTCTTCATTGCAAGAGCTACTTTTTGAAGCTAGTCTCCATTCCAGCTCCATCTACACTTGTCTCCTTCTACATCCTCGGCCTGGGACAGATCATAGAGATCCACAGCTCTCACTATCATCTCTATGCTGATAACACACAGATCTACCTCTCTGGCCCTGAAAATGCCTCCTTACTATTCAAAATCCCACAACGTTTGTCCACTATTTCATCCTTTTTTTGTGCTCGACTTCTAAAACTGAAGATGAACAAAACAGAATTCATCATCGTTCCCTCATCTCACTCTACCCCTCCACCAGACCTATCCAGTCAATGGCTGCTCACTTTCCCCAGTTCCGTTTACACGGTGCCACGGGATAATCCTCAACTCTGTCATATCTTTTAAGCCATATATCCAAGCCCTGCCAACTCCCACTCAAAAATATTTCCCAGATCCAAACATTCCTTGACCAATAAACTGGAAAACATTCGTGCATGCCCTCATCATCTCTCACCTGGACTACTGCAACTTCCTCCACTGTGGCCTCCCTTTTAACACTCTGGCACCCCTTCAAACTGTTCTAAACTCTACTGCACGACTAATCCACCTGTCTTCCCACTATTCCCAGTCCTCTCCTCTCTGCCAAGCCCTTTACTGGCTCCCCACTGCCCAGAGGCTCCAGTTGTTAGACTGCCGATAACTAGATAAGGCAGGAAAGTGCACAAAATGTATCACTGTATGTGGAAATTTAGTAGTGCACGCTATGTGATAATTTAGTGGCATACCCTATGCATACACTATGTGATCATTTAATAGTGATAATTTAGTGGCGTAAATTATGTGATAATTTAGTAGTACACACCATGTGATAATGTAGTGGTGCATACTCTGTAATAATTTAACAGTGATAATTTAGTAATGCATATTATGTTACAATGTAGTAGTGCACACTATGTGATAATTTTCCTTATACCTTGCTGGACATGTTAGACCAAGGGTAACACCGCGCTGCCCAGGGGCCACATGTGACCCGTTATGCCATTCTATGTGGCCCCCAGCCATCCACTATATATGTATTCTGATCTTTGCTCAGTACTACATAGGAGAAACAACTTTTGCACATGAACAGCACTCTCTCAGTTGTAGTTTTCCATGGAAGTAAAATCCACACTGAAGATAGCTGCACATAGGTGTTTCCATCTTGGCTTCTTTTCCCTGGACTGTCAAATATGTGAATACTCCTATTCTGCAAATCAGTGAAAGCCCCAGAAATGGAACCACCTAATTATCAGTTATTTATGATATATACTGTCATATTGGAATACCCCTTTAGGATTTACTTAGCCTTTAGGGAGTAATACAATATGACTATGTGGTCTGTGGTCACCAAACAAGGTTGAACAAGTGTTTGACACTTTTCTTCTCCTTAGGCCATCTCTTGGTAGGCTTCCTTTGCTCAGGGCCTGGTATGTGTGGCTTGCGCTGTATTCCACTTTGGTACATTAGCAACAGGTCTAGTAAATAGCTATGAAGAGCAGATCTCCAGAGTGACATTTGTGAGTAGCTCCACACAGAAGGACAGATCTAAACGGAGGTATTGTGGGAACTTCTGGATCTTGGTATACTGCCGTGGTGTGATTTCTAAGAAAAAGGTTTAGCTGTCATTAGGGCTTTGAGTATCACTACTGTGAAGTACACGGGAGCTGGATGTGGCTCAGGACCCTCTCTCAGAGCTTGATGTTGCTTGTAACCTTTTCTCAGTGCTGAATATGGCTTGTGACCCTCTCTCAGAGCTGGATGTGGCTCACAACCCTCTCTCAGAGCTGAATGTGGCCAACAACCTCTCGCAAAGCTGAATGTGGCTCTTGACCCTCTCTCAGAGCTGGATAAGGCTCTTGACCCTCCCTCAGAACTGGATGTGGCTCTTGACCCTCTCTCAGAGCTGAATGTGGCTCTTAACCCTCTCTCAGAGCTGGATGTGGCTCTTGACCCTCTCTGAGCTGGATGTGGCTCTTAACCCTCTCTCAGAGCTGGATGTGGCTCTTAACCCTCTCTCAGAGCTGGATGTGGCTCTTAACCCTCTCTCAGAGCTGGATGTGGCTCTTAACCCTCTCTCAGAGCTGGATGTGGCTCTTAACCCTCTCTCAGAGCTGGATGTGGCTCTTAACCCTCTCTCAGAGCTGGATGTGGCTCTTGACCCTCTCTGAGCTGGATGTGGCTCTTGACCCTCTCTCAGAGCTGGATGTGGCTCTTAACCCTCTCTCAGAGCTGGATGTGGCTCTTAACCCTCTCTCAGAGCTGGATGTGGCTCTTGACCCTCTCTGAGCTGGATGTGGCTCTTGACCCTCTCTCAGAGCTGGATGTGGCTCTTAACCCTCTCTCAGAGCTGGATGTGGCTCTTAACCCTCTCTCAGAGCTGGATGTGGCTCTTGACCCTCTCTCAGAGCTGGATGTGGCTCTTGACCCTCTCTCAGAGCTGGATGTGGCTCTTGACCCTCTCTCAGAGCTGGATGTGGTTCTTGACCCTCTCTGAGCTGGATGTGGCTCTTGACCCTCTGTCAGAACTGAATGTGGCTCTTGACACTCTCTCAGAGCTGGATGAGGCTCTTGATCCTCTCTCAGAGCTGGATGTGGATGATGACCCTCTCTCAGAGCTCATTGTGTAGCTTTCAAGGTCAGAAAAGTTGGGGACCTCTGCTCTACACCAATAATTTGCACCAAGCAATGGTGGCATTTCATAAATATAATGCATCTTATGGCTCCACATTTGCTAGAACGTTTTCAAACGTGTCTTGTAACGTCTAAAAAATCAACATAAACACAAGACAAATCTCTCCAATGGGTTTTGTGACTTTTTAGATCTATTCAGTGACTTAAGCGTTGGCAGAAACGCTGAACACAACATATGTGGATGTGAAACTTCTTGTAAGACAGATACATCTCATTTACTGGAAGACACAAAATTGTAAATGACATGTGGCTGTTGATCAATAGGTTTTGTCCATCAACTTAAGTTCTAATATAAAAAGTGGCACAACTTCAATTTCATGAAAGTCATAAAATATAGCTCCAGTCATATCACACCATTGACTTATGCATCATAACATGTCTTCATAACATATGCCCAACAATAGAAACTGGTGTCAGCATCTGGTATACCCATTTAACATTTTAAAGGGGGGTTTCCCATAAACAAAATTTATTTTAATCCATAGATCTTGGATTAATAATTAATTCCACAAATGGATATGATTTAAAAAAATATTTCTGTGCTGTGATAATCTTACAGTGCCTACAAGTAGTCTTCAACCCCCTGCAGATTTAGCTGGTTGACACATGCGGAATTAACTTGGCATTGTGACATTTGGACTGTAGATCAGCCTGGAAGTGGGAAATGCACTGCAGCCAAAAATAATTTTTTTTTTAAAGCGTTAAAAGTTAATTCAGAGGGTCATTTATTATTCAACCCCTCAAACCACCAGCATTCTGTTTAGTCCCCCTAAAGTATTAAGAAGTAGTTCAGACACAAAGAACAATGAGCTTCACATGTGTGGATTAATTATCTCTTTTGCCAGCATTTTCTGACTATTTAAGACCCTCCCCAAACTTGTGAACAGCACTCATACATGGTCAACATGGGAAAGACAAAGGAGCATTCCAAGGCCATCAGAGACAAGATCGTGGAGGGTCACAAGGCTGGCAAGGGGTACAAAACCCTTTCCAAGGAGTTGGGCCTACCTGTCTCCACTGTTGGGAGCATTATCCGGAAGTGGAAGGCTTATGGAACTACTGTTAGCCTTCCACGGCCTGGACAGCCTTTGAAAGTTTCCTCCCGTGCCGAGGCCAGGCTTGTCCGAAGAGTCAAGGCTAACGCAAGGACAACAAGGAAGGAGCTCCGGGAAGATCTCATGGCAGTGGGGACATTGGTTTCAGTCAGTACCATAAGTAACGTACTCCACCGCAATGGTCTCCGTTCCAGACGAGCCCGTAAGGTACCTTTACTTTCAAAGCGTCATGTCAAGGCTCGTCTACAGTTTGCTCATGATCACTTGGAGGACTCTGAGACAGACTGGTTCAAGGTTCTATGGTCTGATGAGACCAAGATCGAGATCTTTGGTGCCAACCACACACGTGACGTTTGGAGACTGGATGGCACTGCATACGACCGCAAGAATACCATCCCTACAGTCAAGCATGGTGGTGGCAGCATCATGCTGTGGGGATGTTTCTCAGCCAAGGGGCCTGGCCATCTGGTCCGCATCCATGGGAAGATGGATAGCACGGCCTACCTGGAGATTTTGGCCAAGAACCTCCGCTCCTCCATCAAGGATCTTAAGATGGGTCGTAATTTCATCTTCCAACAAGACAACGACCCAAAGCACACAGCCAAGAAAACCAAGGCCTGGTTCAAGAGGGAAAAAATCAAGGTGTTGGAGTGGCCTAGTCAGTCTCCTGACCTTAACCCAATTGAAAACTTGTGGAAGGAGCTCAAGATTAAAGTCCACATGAGACACCCAAAGAACCTAGATAACTTGGAGAAGATCTGCATGGAGGAGTGGGCCAAGATAACTCCAGAGACCTGTGCCGGCCTGATCAGGTCTTATAAAAGACGATTATTAGCTGTAATTGCAAACAAGGGTTATTCCACAAAATATTAAACCTAGGGGTTAAATAATAATTGACCCACACTTTTATGTTTAAAATTTATTAAAATTCAACTGAGCAACATAACTTTTTGGTTTGTAAGATTTATGCTTCTGTTAATAAATCCTACTCTCGTTTGCAGTTTGAAGGCTCTAGCTTATTTGCATCTTATCAAACCACCTAAATCAGCAGGGGGTTGAATACTACTTGTAGGCACTGTATGTGTCCCTGCTATGTACTGTGTAATGGATGTGTCTGACCGTACATGGACATGGTCTGATCACACCATATCTACTGTGCTGAGATAATCTTATATATGTGTCCTGCTATGTACTGTGTAATGGATGTGTCTGACCGTACAGGGACATGGTCTGATCATACCACATATCCTGTGCTGAGATAATCTTATATGTGTCCCTGCTATGTACTGTGTAATGGATGTGTCTGACCATACAGGGACATGGTCTGATCACACCATATCTACTGTGCTGAGATAATCTTATATATGTGTCCTGCTATGTACTGTGTAATGGATGTGTCTGACCGTACAGGGACATGGTCTGATCATACCACATATCCTGTGCTGAGATAATCTTATATGTGTCCCTGCTATGTACTGTGTAATGGATGTGTCTGACCATACAGGTACATGATCTGATCATAACACGTCTCCTGGGTCGGGGAGAAAGCATAAGGCACTTATGTTATAACATGAAACAGCAGGAACTCACAGCTCCAACTTTTTGAGTAACACATTTCCCTATTTTATCACAGTTCAAAATGTTTGTGGCATTTCCAGCCCTCTGAGCTCATTATAAATCAAGTCAATGACATAAGAGCTCCAGCAATTGATGAGCTCATGTGTCCTTGCTTTGATTTATTGTAATGTCAGCTGACTAGAGACATGTCAGAAACTCTTGTTCCTGTGATAAAACAGGAAAATGTGTTACCTCAGGTAGGAAAATGTGTTATCTTGGACAGGGAAATGTGTTACCTCAGGTAGGAAAATGTGTTATCTTGGACAGGGAAATGTGTTACCTCAGGTAGGAAAATGTGTTATCTTGGACAGGGAAATGTGTTACCTCAGGCATAGAAAATTTGTTAACTCAGGCAGGTAAATATGTTACCTTGGCTAGGAAATTGTGTTTCCTGAGGTAGTGAAATTAAAAATGTGGTACCTAAGGCAGAGAAATGTGTTTTCTTCGACAGGGAAATGTGCTACCTTAGGGAGGGAAATTACCTCAGGCACAGAAATGCGAACACCCGTTGTTTCATCGGTATTCTCACTTTTCATAAGTGACCTATGCTTCCTCTCCTTCTCAGAAGATGTGGTATGATCAGACCATGTCCCTGTATAGTCAGACACATCCATTACGCAGTACATAGCAGGGACACATACATAAGATTATCTCAGCACAGGAGATGTGGTATGATCAGACCATGTCCCTGTATGGTCAGACACATCCATTACACAGTGCATAGCAGGGACACATATATAAGATTATCTCAGCACAGATGTGGTATGATCACACCATGTCCCTGTATGGTCAGACACATCCATTACACAGTACATAGCAGGGACACATATATAAGATTATCTCTGCACAGGAGATGTGGTATGATCAGACCATGTCCCTGTACAATCAGACACATCCATTACACTGTGCATAGCAGGGACACATATATAAGATTATCTCTGCACAGGAGATGTGGTATGATCAGACCATGTCCCTGTACAGTCAGACACATCCATTATACAGTGTGCAGCAGGGACACATATATAAGATTATCTCAGCACTGGAACATATTTCTAACTCATCAAATTGTGGAACTTATTAACCCTATATCTAATAGTTAAAATGCACTTTTACCATTTACTAATGGGGTTGAACAGATGATACATTAACACCCAAACAAGTGTATGCTATTTCCTACATAGCTCATTATGTTTCTGCCAATACCATCTTTAGTTTCAGGAGCCAACGGCATATATTGTAACCGAACGATAGGATCACACCCTGTTTTGTGTGTCAAGGAAGTCTTTCAAAATATCCTTGGCACTGTGTGCACACATCTCCATAACTTAGCTTTAAATAACTTAAATGAGACCTGGCTTAAAGGGAATCTGTCAGCAGGTTTTTGCTACCTAACCTGAGAGCAGCAAGATGTAGGCAAAGAGATTCTGAAACTAACAATCTATATTTAACTCAGACTACTGGGTGAAGCTGTTGTGTTACAATCCAAGCATTTAGTTCTAGACATATAGCAGAGCTAAGAGCCCACACTAGGCTCTCTATAGAGATTGTGCTTTGACAGTGAGGTGTCCATCACAGCAGGGGGCGTATCGGACTGCCCTGCACGTAACATAGTAGCCCTGTAATGGAATCAAAGTCATTCATTTATGTAAACAATAACATAGAGCCTAATAAGAGGGACACAGTTGACTTTTGTTTTCTAATCCCCTACAGCATGCTGTCCTCAGCTTACATAGCAAGAACCTGCTGACAGATTCTCTTTAATTCATGGACTCACCAAATCCATGTAGGCCACTACATTCTTTATCAAACCATGATTTTGCCAAGTGGCAAACTGACTACCTTATTTACTGCTCTAATAATGCAGCCTTAATGTACCGTATATACTCGCGTATAAGCCGAGTTTTTCAGCCCAAAAATTGGGCTGAAAAGTCCCCCCCTCGGCTTATACGCGAGTCACTGTATACTGTATACAATGTATACAGTATACAGTGCCCCCCATCTATATACAGCCCCCCCGGCGCAATCCTGTAAAGGAAGAGATTAGCATACTTATCCCTCCGCTGCCGCTGTCCCGCCGCCATCACGATCCTCCGTCTTCTTCCAGCGTCTTCCGTCTTCTTCCGGCTTCCTCCGATGGTCGCAGGCAATGACGTCATTGCCTGCGCGACCGAGGAGGAAGCCGGAAGAAGACGGAAGACGCTGGAAGAAGACGGAGGATCGTGATGGCGGCGGGACAGCGGCAGCGGAGGGATAAGTATACTAATCTCTTCCCTTACAGGATTGCGGCGGGGGGGCCTGTATATAGATGGGGGGACCTCTGGGGCATCTGTATACTACCACTGGGGCTGCTGTATACTGATGGGGGGGCCTGTATATACCTGTGGGGCTGCTGTATACTACCACTGGGGCTGTATATACCTGTGGGGCTGCTGTATACTACCACTGGGGCTGTATATACCTGTGGGGCTGCTAGATACTACCAATGGGGCTGTATATACCTGTGGGGCTGCTAGATACTACCACTGGGGCTGTATATACCTGTGGGGCTGCTGTATACTACCACTGGGGCTGTATATACCTCTGGGGCTGCTGTATACTACCACTGGGGCTGTATATACCTCTGGGGCTGCTGTATACTACCTCTGGGGCTGCTGTATACTACCACTGGGGCTGCTGTATATACCTGTGGGGCTGCTGTATACTAACTACTGGGGCTGCTGCTGTATATACCACTGGGGCTGCTGTATACTACCACTGGGGCTGCTGTATATACCTCTGGGGCTGCTGTATACTAACTACTGGGGCTGCTGCTGTATATACCACTGGGGCTGCTGCTGTATACTACCACTGGGGCTGCTGTATATACCTCTGGGCTGCTGTATACCACACTGCTGAGGGCTGTATACCTGTGCTGGGGTCCACCCTCGGCTTATACACGAGTCAATAGGTTTTTCCAGGTTTTGGGGGCAAAAGTAGGGGGGTCGGCTTATACACGGGTCGGCTTATACACGAGTATATACGGTATATGCAATACATCAATGATTATAAAAATGAATATAAATTGTACTAATGTTCAAAAATAAAGGAAAAAAAGCACATCATTTAACAACATTGATATGCAGTAGTCCATTAGTAATATGCCACTGTGATAAATATTGGTCAAATGTGCGAGGTATAATTGCTATTCATTAGGGATCAATGACCATGAAATACAACTGTGGCCATTGATCCCTAATGAATAGCAATTATACCTCGCACATTTGACCAATATTCATCACAGTGGCATATTACTAATGGACTACTGCATATCAATGTAATTTCAAATGGAGTGGTTTTTCCTTTATTTTTGGACATTGATAAAAAAAGAAACATTTCACTCACTGATGTGCAGCATATACATTATAGCTGCATTAGTAGAGCAATAAATAAGGTCATTAGTTTGCTATTTGGTTTAATGGCGTCTGAATTCAGAGTCTGTCTGTGCACGGCTGCTTCTTTTATATGGTTTGCTTATAATGCAACCATTATATCTGTATTCATAAAGAATAACTGCAGAACAGAACACTTGCTTTATAGAAAGCCGGATTATTACTTTAATAACAATTAAATAATATTTATTAGAAAAAAATAATAACTGAGACTTAGCTATGAAAGGTTTGATACAGGAGAAGTAAAAGGTAAAAACATGACAATGATGAAAAAAAGAAAGGAGAAAAAAGAAAATCAAAAGAGTAAGAAAGAAGGAAATGAGAAGCTTGTATGAGGAGGGAGGGAGGGAAGGAAGGAAGGAAGGAAGGAAGGAAGGAAGGAAGGAAGGAAGGAAGGAAGGAAGGAAGGAAGGAAGGAAGGAAGGAAGAAGGAATGATTGAATGAGGAAAAAGAAATAAGAGGAAAGGAGAGGGGAATTCAGGAAGAAGGAAAGAAATAAGGGAAGAAAGGAAAAGGGTAGCAAGGAAGGAAGTTAGAAAAGAAGGAAAAGGGGAAAGGAATGGACAAGAAAGGAGGAAAGGTTAATGGATAGAGAAAGAAGAAATGGGAGGAAAGGTGAAAGTAAGAAAGAAGAGAGAAAGTCAGGTAGGAAGGAAGGAAGAAAGGAAAGAAGGGTAGTAAGGAAAAAAGTTAGAAAAGAGGAAAGGAATGGAGGTGAAAGAAAGGGTGGATGGAGAGAAAAATAAATGGAAGGAAATAAGAGAGTAAGAAGGAAGAGAGGAAGTCAAGATGAAGAGAAGGGTGAAGGGAAGAAAGGAAAGAAGGGTAGTCAGGAAGGAAGATAGAAAAGAAGGATAATAGGAAAGGAATGGAGGTGAAAGAAAGAATGGATGGAGAGAACATGACAAAATGGGAGGAAAGGAGTGAGTAATAAGGAAGAGAGGAAGGAGGGAAGAAAAGAAGGAAAGAAGAGTAGCAAGGAATGAAGTTAGAAAGAAGGAAAGTGAAAAGGAATGGAGGTGAAAGAAGGCAGTGTGTATGGAGAGAGGAAGAAAGGAAAGGAAAGAAGATAACAATGCTAGACATAATGCAGATGGAAGATGAAAAAGAGTGATAGTTGCAAGAAAAGAAAGAAAGTGAAAGGAGGGATCAAAGTGGTAGAAAGAGATGGGGGGGAGGAAGAAGGAAGAAAGAGGAAATTTAATAGAAGAAAAGAGAAAAAATGCAGTGTATGGAGAGAGGAAGGACAGAAGGAAGAAAGGACAGAAGGAAAATAAGAAAGGAAGAAAGTGAGTGATGGTGGCAAGGAAAGAAAAGAAGTGAAGGAGGATAGAAGGGATAGAGGAGTAGAAAAGTGAGGAAATAAATAAAAGTGTAAAAAAGAGAAAAAGAAGAAAGAAAAAGAACTTAGAGGTGTCATGGAGAAAATGACATGGTACAAAAAATAAAGCAGTAAATGAGTGAGATTCATACATTGTAAGAAATTAGGTCCAACTGCTCTACAAAGTTACAGATACAACCAGCAACCATTCCTGCACAGTAATCAATGTCTATGGATCTATGGACAACCTTGCTAGATTTGTTACTGCGCTACGTTTAAGTGTTTGTTCAGCGTCGTTTCATTGTCAACCCCATCTCTAAACCCATCAGTTTTTAGCCCCAGTGACATATTACCATTGATCAGGTCATTGTATGTCAGATTAAAGTGTAGTCATTTAATTTTTATTCCATATCTTAATATAGCACATGAAAATAAGTAACTCTCTAATATTTCTTATCAGACAAATCGGCTTTTTTCTCTGCCAGAATTGATCAGTATTGCCAAAATTCTCACAGGTGAAATTTGTATTCAGTAAGACTTTCCCATCACTGAGATAGGAGATGGCAGCTGTTACTGATGAGATTCTGTAATGAGAGGAGGAGTAGGAAGGGAGCTAGACCAGAGGAGGAGCAAAGAGATAGAGGTGGAGAGCTAGAGCAGAAGGAGGAGCTAGAGGCAGAGGAGTAGTAGGATTGCGAAAGTAGAGCAGAGGAGGGGCTAAAGGCAAAGGGAAGAGGGGGTAGAGCTCTGTATGTATTCCTCCCTCTGCCTATATCTCCTCCCTCTTCTATCTACATAGGAGATGGCAACTGTTACTATGATGAAGAGAGGATAGAGGAGAGGAGGAGCTAGAGGCAGAGAGAGTGAGTTAGAGGCAGATAGAGTTGCTAGAACACAGGGATGGGCTAGAGGCAGAAGGAGGAGCTAGAGGCAGAGAGGGAGGGCTATATGCAAGGAGGTGCTAGATAGAGAGAAAAGCTATATGCAGAGGGAGGAGCTAGAAGCAGAGGGAGGAGCTAAAGGCAAAGGAAGAGGGGGTGGAGCTCTGTATGCATCTCCCCTCGCCTCTATCTCCTCCCTCTTCTATCTACATAGGAGATGGCAACTGTTACTGATGAGATTCTATGTAGGTAGAAGAGGAGAAGAGAGAATCACAGAGGGCAGAGGAGAGGAGGTAGATGCAGAGAGAGGAGTTAGGGCAGATAGAGGTACTAGAGACACAGGGAGGGGATAGAGGCAGAAGGAGGAGTTAGATGCAGAGAGGGAGGGGCTAGAGAGAAAAGCTATATGCAGAGAGAGGAGCTAGAAGCAGAGGGAGGGGCTGATGCAGAGGGAGGAGCTAAAGGCAAAGGGAAGAGGGGGTGGAGCTCTGTATGTATCTCCTCCCTCTGCCTCTATCTCTTCCCTCTTCTATCTACATAGGAATGCAAGTAACTGTTCTATATCAGGAAAGAGTCAGAACTAGAGAGATGTGATAGAGACAATGGCAAAGAAAGAGATTGACAAGATTATAAGGCATTAGGCATAGAGTTTAGAACACAAATTAAAGGCGAAGGAGTTAGCTTATAGCAGAGAGGGAGGAGGATATATCACAAAGGGTGCATATCATGTCATAGGAAAGCTTTTATGCTGAGGGAGGAGCTAGAAGCAGAGGGAGGAGCTAAAGGCAAAGGGAAGAGGGGGTGGAGCTCTGTATGTATCTCCTCCCTCTGCCTCTATCTCCTCCCTCTTCTATCTACATAGAATCTCATCAGTAACAGCTGCCACCTCCTATATGAGGAAAGTCTTCACTGAATACAGATTTTACCTCAGAATTGAGAATGTTGATAATGACTGATCAATTCTGGCAAAGAAAGAACTGATTTCTCTGACAAGATTTATTACATAGTTGCTTATTTTCATGTGCATTATTGATTTATGAAATAAAAATTAAAACGACGGATACATTTTAACCTGTTATTAGCAGAGATACTGTGAGGAGGTATATATCACAAATCCGTGTGTGTCATATCACTTTGTCTACAGGCAATTCAGCATATTTCATTGCTGCTTATAGATATTATTATAAATGGAAGACAGAAAATAAACTAAAAGTTACAATAAGTCACCAGTCCCTCTCAAGCTGCCTATCTACCATCAAACCATAGCAGCAGAGGACAGGCACCCACTGAGGTTTGATTTCCTAAAAATATCCTTTTTGAAAATTATTTTAACAGTTGCGGTCTTGAAATCCCATCCACTATGCTGATACTGTACTACGCAGCAGCGCAAAGACGCTGCGTCCAAAACGCTGTGTATCCTGATCGTGTGCACGTACCCTTACACTGTCTACACAGGACACATGAACACTAGTGACGTGCGGGCACTGCCATGCTTGGGTGCTTAGTACTTGAAACAAGCAGTCAGACGCTTGGATGGGTCCACTTTAGTATAATGGAAGTCAATGGGAAACTTAACCAGTTTTCCTCAAGATCTTCCAGCAAAATGTTTGAGGTTCCCATTGATTTCCATTATAGTCGGGTACTTGAATCGCGCCCGTCTGAGCTGCTAAATTTGAATACTAAGCACCCGAGCATGGCAGTGCCCGCTCATCACTAGTAAACACATTTCACTGCTCCTTGTGGCTTTCTTTATTCACTCAGTGCCCATTGAGACACAATTATATTGGCAATCTTACATATGTGCACAACTCCTATAGAAGACTATATGGGCTATATGGGGCCACATAACGCTGGCTGAGGACTCAGGCGGCACTTTGTATGTGTACAATTACTTTCTCATTATGCACATCATTCTACATTGCTGTAGCAGAACTGAATACGCAATATAACTGTTTTAAGCTTATGGAGTAGCTTTACCTTCAGTTAAACCACAAATATCCTAGCATTACATTACAAAAGTTAAAGAATAGCTGTCATTCATTTTTTTATTTCAAAAATCAATAGTATACATGAAAATAAGCAGCTTTTTAATAGGTCTTATCAGAGAAATCGGGAATGATCTTTCATAGTTAATTCATGAATAAAATCTGTATTCAGTGAAGACGGATTTTTACCATTGCTGGGACAGGAATGACAGTTGGTGCTTTTAACTTTCTATGAAGAAGGGGACACAGACATTTTACTGCAAGTTCCATAGAACTTTATGAGGTAAACTCTAACAATGACATCTGACGCCATCTGCAATGTCTCCCCGGATATTGTCTCCCAGTACTTACCTGCACGTAACCCCGGTCCTCTCAAGATCTCCTTAGCTACTCCCCTCTTATCTCTTCTTCCCACAACCACATAAAAGACATCTCCTGTGCATCCCCCATACTCTGGAACTCCCTGCCCCAACACATCAGACTCTCGCCTACCAAGGAAACCTTCAAAAAGGAACCTGAAGACCCACCTCTTCCGACAAGCCTACAACCTGCAGTAACTCAGTCTATTAAACTGCCACACAACCAGCTCTACCCTCGCCTACTGTACCCTCACCCATCCTTTGTAGACTGTAAGCCCTCGCAGGCAAGGTCCTCTCTCATCTACTGTATCCTTACCAATCCCTTGTAGATTCAAGATCCTCATGAGCAGGGTCCTCTTCCTTCGCCTGCTGCATGCTCAACCAACCCTTATAGTCTGTGAGCCCTCGCAGGCAGGGTCCTTTCTATTCACCTAGTGTATCCTCACCCATCCTTTGTAGACTGAGTCCTCAAAGGCAGGGTCCACTTTCCTCATCTACTATATCCTCATCCATCCCTTGTAGACTGTGAGACCCCGTGGTCAGGGTCCTTTCTCGTAACCTTCTGTACCCTCAACTATCCCTTGTAGACTGTGAGCCCCCACGGTTAGAGTCCTCTCTCCTCACCCACTGTATCCTCACCCATCCCTTGTAGACTCTGAGACCCCGTGGCAGGGTCCTCTCTCCTCACCTACTGTATCCTCACCCATCCCTGCAGACTGTGAGCCCCCACGGTTAGAGTCCTCTCTCCTAACCTACTGTACCCTCACCCATCCCTTGCAGACTGTGAGCCTCAGGGGCAGAATCCTCTCTCCTCACCCTCTGTACCCTCACTCAACTCTTGTAGGCTGTGAACCCTTGTGGGCATTATCTTCTCTTCTCCTGTACCTGTCTATGCCTTGTATTACTCATAATTATAATACTTGTCTATATATGCCCCTTTTCACACTTTAAAGTGCCATGGAATAAATAGCGCTATAATAATACTTAGTAATAATAATAATGAGCACCAATTGTCATCTCCTATTTCAATGATGAGAATGTTTGTCTTCACTGAAGATGCATTTCACCACTGAATTGAACATTTTGACAATCATTTAGCAGAAAAACAAGCAGAATTCTCTGATAAGATACTTTTTTTTCGCATGAACTATTAATTTATTAAATAAATAAATAAATAAAACAATGGTTGCACTTTAAGGCTAATGACAAACTCAGCAGTGCAACATGTCATCTATATAACGAGACCCTACCCATATCTGTATAAATAATGCCCCGTCTGCTCATTCACACCACATCTATAGGCAATACTCCCTATATAACTAACCAAGGGATCACATTGTACATCTGTATAAAACACCAACATATCCAGAAAAGCTTAAGATATAAAATTTATTCCTATAACAATAGAAGCTATTCCATGCCACTGGATTGAGTTGCAGGTTTCCCTCCCTCCCCTTCACCTCAGTAGCAGTAAAACCAAAGCATACATTAAAGAGTGCATAGTACAGAGCCTATGTTTGCCTCAGGAGAGAAAATAAGGGCACATGTTCGTCCGACATAACGAAATAAAGACCTAGTGGTAGTATACTGTCATCAATAATTGTAAAGGAGTCACTGTATAACTGCACTTCAGGACCGCACGTCACCCGGTCATTGCTTTGTACAAAAGATTGGTGTTCTGGTACAGGTCACATACAGCGAGAGAAGCAAACGGAGCATCATTGGGGAAAAAAGACAGAAAAAACGTGGTATTATAGAGCTGAAAGCATAGCTAATCTGCAGGGCTGCGGAGTTCAGCTCCAGAGAGAGTGGACAGCTCCTGGCAGGGATTGCAGTAGAAAGCAAGGTGCAGCTGGAGGAGAACCTACCAATACTTCACTATAGCTCCACAAGGCAAATGTTAGAGTTAAAAAAAAGAGAAAAATAGGAAAAAATCCATTATTTTCATCATTATTTGCTTTCTGTATGTTCTTAAGAGTCTTTTTTTATTTGTAGATGACCAGAAATGATTCTTCAGGAACCTCATCCACCTCTGGCCATGGAGAAGTCAACCAGTTCCCTTGTATTTCGGTTCATGTTAGTGGTGTTTCACATACAATATCATATAGCTGTGATATCCTGGGTGATGGTTATATACAGCAGGATGGGATTCCTCAGGCAGATGACATGATATTTGGTAGCATTGTGCGTCTCTCCTCTCCAGAGAAAGGAAAGACTAATAATAACCCCTTGTTATATCACTCAATGGGAACGCAATGTGGGCTTGTAGTCATGCGTTTGGATGGATACTTATTGATTGATATATATAGATATATTTTTTTTATATTTTCCGGGACGGTATCACCAAATATGTACAATACAGTAGTGCCTATGGGTGTCACCATCCAGATCATGACAAGACCACAGATTGCAGTAGGTCCCCCCTGTCCAATGCTGAGGTTTCCTGGTGAGGCTGATCGTAATCCTAGGCTCCAGCTTTGGGGTGCTGTGTTCTTTCCTCTGGATGTTGGGTGAATTGTAGATACCACTATCTTGGGTGTTACTCGTTTGTCTATTCATCCTGTCATATAAATGACCTCTTTCTGCCTTAGGGCTGCAGTGATCTCTTTCATATTCCTCCTGGGCTTTCTCAATTTTGCGTTTTTTCATTTTGCTTTTGTGTAAATGAAAGGTGCTAAGCGAAAGGACTACCAGGCAGAAGATAACGGTGGTCAACACTATCAAAACCAGCGTAGAGGAGAAGGTCTGGAACAATGGCTCTACTTCTGTGGTGCAGCTGGTGGCGTTGGATGCAGAGGTCCTGTTTAGCAAGCAGGGTGGCATGGATAGCCGCAGCTGTTTGGAAATACTGGCACTCATTGAGAAGGTTGGTTTTCAATAAAAAAAAGATGCAAGGGAGGGTACAACCTGCCTCCCTCTCACAGATGGAACCAGAGCTGGAGAATCTGAGGATCTTGAAGTAGTGTGTGGTCCCCAACCTGCAAAGACATATAAGTCACACATAGTAGGACCCTGTAGATGAGAAATGGTAGGACTGAGCTTTATCCTGCAGATAATGCAGTTAATGTATCAGCCCCTCTGCTCAGCAGGCACCAATCTCTTGAAGGCACTTTTGGCAGCGCCCATAACTGCAGGGCAACCCCCTGTCCCTACTTTGTGCCCTGTCACCTGCACTGTGGCTCTTCTGTCCCCTGTACTGTAGTGTGGTGCTCTTCCTGACTGTGTTACTTGTAGTGGTGGCTCTGTCCCCGTACTGTGCCTTTATGCCCTGTACTGTAGGTTGGCTCCTGTCCCTGCCTGCACTGTGTGACTCTATCCCTTGCACTGTAGGTGGGTGTGCCCCTGCACTCACCTGTGTGCGCTCCAGTGTCTGCGGTGTCCCCTGCACTGTGTGGCATTTTCCCTGCTCTGCCTGCACTGTGTGGTCCTTTGCCTCCACTGTGTGGCTCTGTGCCCTGCACCGTAGGTGGCTTATTGTGTGGCACTGCCCCTGCACTGTGTGGCTCTGTCCCCTGTACTCTGTGGCTCTGTCTCCTGCACTTACCTGTGTGCACTCCTTTGTCTGCGGTGTCCCCTACACTTAGGTGGCCCTGCCCCTTGCCCTGTGTGGGTCAACCCCTGCTCTCACCTGTGTGCGTTCCTTTGTCTGCGATGTCCCTGCACTGTGTATAGCTCAGTGTGTGGCACTGACCCCTGCCCTGTGTGGCTGTGCCCCTGCACTCACCTGTGTGCTTCTGTGTCCCCTACATTGTAGGTGGCTCAGTGTGTGGCACTGCCCCTGCCCTGTGTGGCTCTATCCTCTGCCCTGTGTGGCTGTGCCCCTGCACTCACCTGTGTGCTCCTGTGTCTGCAGTGTCCCCTGCACTGTGTGTGGCTCAGTGTGTGGCACTGCCACCTGCACTGTGTGCTCCTATGTCTGCGGTGTCTCCTGCACTGTGTGTGGCTCAGTGTGTGGCGCTGCCCCCTGCACTCACCTGTGTGTGCTCCTATTTCTGCGGTGTCCCCTGCACTGTATGTGGCTCAGTGTGTGGCGCTGCCCCCTGCACTCACCTGTGTGCTCCTATTTCTGTGGTGTCCCCTGCACTGTGTGTGGCTCAGTGTGTGGCGCTGCCCCCTGCACTCACCTGTGTTACTCCTATGTCTGCGGTGTCCCCTGCACTGTAGGTGGCTCAGTGTGTGGTGCTTGCCCCCTGCACTCACCTGTGTGCTCCTATGTCTGTGGTGTCCCCTGCACTGTAGGTGGCTCAGTGTGAGGCGCTGCCCCCTGCACTCACCTGTGTGTTCCTATTTCTGCGGTGTCCCCTGCACTGTGTGTGGCTCAGTGTGTGGCGCTGCTCCCTGCACTCACCTGTGTGCGCTCCTGTGTCTGCAGTGTCCCCTGCACTGTGGTGGCTCAGTGTGTGGCGCTGCCCCTGCACTCACCTGTATGCTCCTATGTCTGTGGTGTCCCCTGCACTGTAGGTGGCTCAGTGTGTGGCGCTGCCCCCTGCACTCACCTGTGTGCTCCTGTGTCTGGGTGTCCCCTGCACTGTAGGTGGCTCAGTGTGTGGGCTCCCCCTGCACTCACCTGTGTGCTCCTATGTCTGTGGTGTCTCCTGCACTGTGGTGGCTCAGTGTGTGGCACTGCCCCCTGCACTCACCTGTGTGGGACTCCTGTGTCTGCGGTGTCCCTGCACTGTGGTGGCTCAGTGTGTGGCACTGCCCCCTGCACTCACCTGTGTGCTCCTTTGTGTCTGCGTGTTCCCTGCACTGTAGGTGGCTCAGTGTGTGGCGCTGCCCCCTGCACTCACCTGTTGCGCTCCTATGTCTGCGGTGTCCCTGCACTGTGTGTGGGGCGCTGCCCCTGCCGCACCCCATCCTGTGTGTGCTCCTATGTCTGCGTTGTCTCCTGCACTGTAGGTGGCTCAGTGTGTGGCACTGCCCCCTGCACTCACCTGTGTGTCCCTTATGTCTGCAGTGTCCCCTGCACTGTAGGTGGCTCAGTGTGTGGCGCTGCCCCTGCACTCACCTGTTTGCTCCTGTGTCTGCGGTGTACCCTGCACTGTAGGTGGCTCAGTGTGTGGCGCTGCCCCCTGTCCGCTCCTGCACTCACCTGTGTGTGCTCCTATTTCTGCTTGTCCCCTGCACTGTAGGTGGCTCAGTGTGTGGCACTGCCCCCTGCACTACCTGTGTGCTCCTATGTCTGCAGTGTCCCCTGCACTGTAGGTGGCTCAGTGTGTGGCACTGCCCCCTGCACTCACCTGTGTGCTCCTATGTCTGCAGTGTCCCCTGCACTGTATGTGGCTCAGTGTGTGGCGCTGCCCCCTGCACTCACCTGTGTGCGCTCCTATGTCTGCGTGTCCCCTGTATTGTAGGTGCTCAGTGTGTGGCGCTGCCCCCTGCACTCACCTGTGTGGCTCCTATGTCTGCGGTGTCCCCTGCATTGTAGGTGTCTCAGTGTGTGGCACTGCCCCCTGCGCTCACCTGTGTGCTCCTATGTCTGCAGTGTCCCCTGCACTGTATGTGGCTCAGTGTGTGGCCTGCCCCCTGCACTCACCTGTGTCGCTCCTATGTCTGCGGTGTCCCCTGTATTGTAGGTGTCTCAGTGTGTGGCGCTGCCCCCTGCACTCACCTGTGTGCGCTCCTATTGTCTGCGGTGTCCCCTGTATGTAGGTGTCTCAGTGTGTGTGCGCTGCCCCCTGCGCTCACTTGTATGCTCCTATGTCTGTGGTTGTCCCCTGCACTGTAGGTGGCTCAGTGTGTGGCGCTGCCCCCTGCACTCACCTGTGTGCTCCTATGTCTGCAGTGTCCCCTGCACTGTAGGTGGCTCAGTGTGTGGCACTGCCCCCTGCACTCACCTGTGTGCTCCTGTGTCTGTGGTGTCCCCTGCACTGTAGGTGCTCGTGTGTGGTGCTTGCCCCCTGCACTCACCTGTGTGCGCTCCTATGTCTGCGGTGTCCTCCTGCACTGTAGGTGGGTCAGTTGTGGCCTGCCCCCTGCACTCACCTGTGTGTGCTCCTATGTCTGCGGGTTGTCCCCTGCACACTGGTGTGGCTCAGTGGGGCACTGCCCCCTGCATCTCACCTGTGTTGCTCCTATGTCTGCGGTGTCCCCTGCACTGTGTGTGGCGCTGCCCCCTGCACTCACCTGTGTGCGCTCCTATGTCTGCGGTGTCCCCTGCACTGTAGGTGGCTCAGTGTGTGGCGCTGCCCCCTGCACTCACCTGTGTGCTCCTATGTCTGCGGTGTCCCCTGCAATGTGTGTGGCGCTGCCCCCTGCACTCACCTGTGTGCGCTCCTGTGTCTGCGGTGTCCCCTGCACTGTGTGTGGCGCTGCCCCCTGCACTCACCTGTGTGCTCCTGTGTCTGCGGTGTCCCCTGCACTGTAGGTGGCTCAGTGTGTGGCACTGCCCCCTGCACTCACCTGTGTGCTCCTATGTCTGCGGTGTCCCCTGCACTGTGTGTGGCGCTGCCCCCTGCACTCACCTGTGTGCGCTCCTGTGTCTGCGGTGTCCCCTGCACTGTGTGTGGCACTGCCCCCTGCACTCACCTGTGTGCTCCTGTGTCTGCGGTGTCCCCTGCACTGTAGGTGGCTCAGTGTGTGGCACTGCCCCTTGCACTCACCTGTGTGCTCCTATGTCTGCGGTGTCCCCTGCACTGTGTGTGGCGCTGCCCCCTGCACTCACCTGTGTGCGCTCCTGTGTCTGCGGTGTCCCCGGCTCTGCTCGCTCCTGGCTGCAGAAGGCACTGGCAGCTCGGGCAGCTCGGGAGGCGGCAGCCAATCGCCGCTCTGCGCTGTGTGACGTCATCCTGCCTCTGTCTTCTGCTCCCGATGTCTCCGGCCGGCGCCTGCAGCGAGCTGTGCGCCCCCATGACTGCCCGGCACCGGGAGCCTCCCTGCCCGCAGACCCCTGTCCTCTGGAGCCCCCTGCCAGTGCATGGCCCATGTAGATGCATCTGGAGGCAGAGGTGCAGCCGCTTCCCATACAATCACATTGGAGCATTGTCCCTGCAGCTTTCCTCTGCAGTACTGAGCTGGATCCAGAGCTCATTATCTGCCCCACTCACAGATCTGGATGCCAGATTGCTTCTCCATAATGTGCCGCACTCCAATAGAGCCCTGTTTGTCAGATTCACACTTTCTGTCTTCCTTGATGACACCTGTCATGTATGTGATCAGGATGACAGCTATCTATGGTAAAGAGATCATTCCTACAGCTGGGTCCATCTATTGATTTAGTTAAAAGGTGTTTCTTGAAGGGATTATATGGGTAAGCAACTCCAGTCCTCAGTAGCCACCAGCAGTGCAGGCTTTCAGGACTTCCTTAGCATTGCACAGGGGTTGGAATCATCACCAGTGCAGGTGATTACATTGTCATCTGTGTAATATTAGGAAACCCTGAAAACATGATCTGTTGGTGGTGCTGAGGACTAGAGTTGTGCAACCTTGGGTTCAGTAGTTGCTGACTTCCTGCATGTTCTGACCTGTGAGATCCCCTCCCAGCTCAGGAGCAGACCTCACATCTACAGAGCAGCTCTTCTTTTACCTCTTCCGCTCCATTAATATGGCATCACAGCCAACGTCACGCTGATTGACAGTCAGTGAGGGAGTCCTCTGTCAATCAGGATGACACTGGCAGTGACGTCCCATCAACAATGTAAGCAGAAAATGCTGCGCTGTCGACATTACTTTGGAAGCAGCAGAATCACCAGCAAGAGAGGTCCATGGCTTCTGTTAATAGGGGGAAGAGAGGTTATCTGTGAACAACTGAACAAAAACAGTGCCAAATAACCCCTTTAATGTGACGTTATTGACGCACCCAGGACCAGGTACTCAGCTCTCAGGCTCTCAGTCTGGGATGTGATGGGTGGCTGCCCGAGGCTGTGGCCCCGTCGGTCAAATGAATAAGGGGGAAAATAAAATATATACAAGTTCATGACGCCACCTGCAGTACCTGGTGATGCTCACCAGCGCCGCTACAGTCCTCAGGTGGTCAATGGTATGGCGGCGATGATGGTATAGTCCTCCGCAGGCAGGACTGCACCGCCTGGGCAGCGATTCTGTAAGGAAACAGTTCATGCAAGAAAGGATGAAGCAGAGTCAGCAATTCACTTCACCGGGTACTTTACTGGAAAACTTTCAATCATCAATACAGTCTTTCAGTGCAGTAGATCTTACAACGACAAATGCTACAGGTGCTGCAAGTGGTATTTCTGGCTGACAGATGGATCCCTCACTGTGTGCAGTTCTTGTTCTTTTCCCTTTTGCCTCCCAGTAGCGGTGAAGTTAGTCCGACCTCCTGCTCTTTCTGATTCCCCTCTTTCTGGGCTCTTTGGGAGTCGGGCGTACGTGAAGATACCCCTGTTCTTCGGATTTCTGTGAGCCGTATAGGTTCTCACAGGTGCGGGCTCCGGTACCCGGTTCCTTTCCTGGGGCAAACTCTCTGGTTACTCTATTCCCAACTTAGAGTGAACTCCCATCCTGAGTTACTTTCCCTCTTTCTTCCCTCTGGGATCTCTTCTGTCTGTTCTGGGTCCCTCAGCCGAGGAGACCCTCCTTGCTCCCTACAGGCCGACTGCCTGGCTCTCCTCTCACCGACTAACTTCTGGCTCCTCACTAGTGCCCCCTGGAAGTCACTATATACCCTCCCGGGCTTCCTCCCACTGCCTGATCTAGTGTGTGGGTGTTAGTTCTAGGGTTCCACCAACTGGCCATAGTTCCACTTGCAGTGGAGTGACCACCCCACTTTTATGGGTGCAGTACCCCTTTTGTGGCACCTAAATAGTGGGGCGCCACATTATGATGTCATGCGAGCCCCACATCCAATAACCGCTGACAAGTGAGCAAAAGCTGCAGCACTCACTTCCTCATGATTAACTCATTTTATTTTGCTTGGGGGAAACAAGTTAAATCAGAAGGGGTTGTCTTAATAGTGGACAACTCCTTTAACACACCACTCCTGCGGTTTTTATTTTTTTCAGCAGGGTAGTGGTGCTTTAAATGTAAGCCCCATGCCCTGTCTAATACGCGCCCTCCAGCATCTTCATTCTTTTTCAGCACCGCTCCAGTCATGCGTCATCTTGTGCACATAACTACTGACTGGCCGGAAAACAGAAGTTACATCACAAGCGCTCAATACATAAGGCCAGAACGAGGTTTTCATAGACTCATATGGAGCTATGACCTTATGTGCGCTCCATGAAACACTGGAGCTGCCGGCAGATCACAAATCACAGGAGACCGACCAGAGCGGAGCTGGAAACATATGAAGATGGCGGCAGGTGAGTATAAGACTGAGGGGAGGGGACTTACGCTTAAAGCACCATTACAACGGTGAAATAATTAAAAACACTGGATAGGTGCCTTAAGGACAGATGGATTTTTAATATTACAGTGAACTACTCATCGTCTAGGTTATCGGCCACCTCATAGGTGGTTGGTTTTCTAGGCAAGGAGGGCGTGGGTGCAAGCTAGTGATGGGCGAATCCTAAATTACTCGGAATCGCTTGACTCTAGCGAGTCCGAGCCCAGGACTCGCTACTCGTTGCGAGTCTAGCGAGTCCAATGTTAATGAATGGGGAAGCGAGTAATAGCGAGTAGTGTCAGATTTACAAATCGCAGATGTGTCTCGGAAGCTTCAGCCTGAAGCAATCCTAGTTCTGTCATTTATTTGTAAGTAATCGCTGACTCGCACAGATAAGAGTCCTGGCTCCTCTGTGCTGGCTGCCAGCTCCAGGGTCCTAGAGCCTGCCTGCTGCCTGATGTAGCAGTGCTGAGATTGTTCTCAGTCTGCTCATTCCCTATGTACAGACATGAATGTCTGTGCACAGAGATGATGTAGCAGAGCTGAGATTGTTCTCAGTCTGCTCATTCCCTGTGCATAGAGATCTATATCTATACACAGGGGATGTAGCAGAGAGGACATCGCGTTTTGGACTGCGTCGGACGGAAGAGGATTTTTTTAATTAAAGATGGAGTCCCTAATGGCTTTTTTTTTTATTTCTAATAAAAAATTTTCTTTGTGTTGTGTTTTTTTTAAAACAATTTAATAGAAATTCATGGCGGTCATGTCTAATATTGGCGTGACCACCATAAATTTCGGGCTTAGGGCCAGCTGATAATACAAAGCTGGCCCTAACCTCTTTATTACCCAGCGTGCCACCGCTACCAGGGCCGCTGGAAGAGCGGGGTTCAGCGTCAGAGGATGGCGCTTCAATGAACGCGCCATCTTCTGGGGCGGCTGCGGGCTGCAATTTGCAGCGGGGGGTGCCCAGAAAGCTTGGGCATCCCTGCGCTGCGGATTCCAGCCCCCAGCTGCTTAGCTGTACCTGGCTAGACATAGAAATTGCGCGGAGCCCCACGCATTTTTTTTAAATTATTTCATGAAATTCTGAGATTCTGACTCTGACTCTGAGACTCTGACTCTGAAATTCATTAAATAATTTTAAAAAAATGCGTGGGGCTCCGCGCAATTTCTATGTCTAGCCAGGTACAGCTAAGCAGCTGGGGGCTGGAATCCGCAGCGCAGGGATGCCCAAGCTTTCTGGGCACCCCCCGCTGCAAATTGCAGCCCGCAGCCGCCCCAGAAGATGGCGCGTTCATTGAAGCGCCATCCTCTGGCGCTGAACCCCGCTCTTCCAGCGGCCCTGGTGGCGTAGCACGCTGGGTAATAAAGGGGTTAATACCAGCTTTGTTATACAAGCTGGTATTAAGCCCGAGATTCTTAATGTCAGGCCACGTTTGACCCAGCCACTAAGAATCTCCAATAAAGGGTTAAAAAAACACAGAGAAAATTTTTTATTTGAAATAAAAAAAAAAGCCATTAGGGACTCCATCTTTAATTAAAAAAATCCTCTTCCGTCCGACGTAGTCCAAAACGCGATGTCCTCTCTGCTACATGCACAGGGAATGAGCAGACTGAGAATAATCTCAGCACTGCTACATCATGTCTGTGAGCAGGCAGGTTCTAGGACCCTGGAGCTGCACAGAGAAGACAGCTGGACTCGGCTCGCAAAGAAACAGCAGTTACTTTGCGAGTTTCCCTGCTATCACTGGCACAGTAGCCAGTGATTACTCGCACGAGTCCAATGCAAACAATGGCAATCCTAGTTTTGTCAGCGTTTCTGACAAAACTAGGATTGATATTGATTTGCATTGGACTCGTGCGAGTCATCACTGGGAAACTCGCCGAGTAGCGAGTCCTGCGAGTCCCTTACTACTCGCCGAGTAACGAGTCCTAGCGAGTAGATTCGCCCATCCCTAGTGCAAGCTGCTCACTATAAAGCTTCCCAGCATACCACTTATTCTGGCTGGCCAGCTGGTTATGGCCCACTTAAGAGCCCTATGCCCCCCTCCTTCAGTAGAGGTGCTGCCTCTGCTGACAGCATCAAGTATTGGGTATTTTGGGTACGCAACTCAGCCATGCCGGCAGGATGGACTATCCATCTCTGCTCCCAGACAAGTAGGGATGCAGGGAAGAGGTGCACTCTTCAAGATAGGAACTTGAGACAACCCCTTTAAGGACTGTAATTTCTCACAATATAAATTTAATATATCATCAAAACATGGTAGCAAAATGCTTAACAGATATCAATTCACATTACAACCACTGGATAGACACACATAGCATAAGGTCTCCCCAAAAAATGCCTTTCTTTTCTGAGATATGGTAGATGGTTAGAATGGACACATCTGTATGGGTCGCTGAAAAGTTTCACTTTGGCAAAGACTGTATGACCACGTTCACACATTGAGTATTTGGTGAGTTTTTTACCTCAGTATTTGTAGCCAAAACCAGGAGTGGAACAATCATAGGAAAAGTATAATAGAAACACGTCACCACTTCAGTATTTATCACCCACTCCTGGTTTTGGCTACAAATACTGAGGTAAAAAACTCACCTAATATTCAATGTGTGAATGTGTGCACATGGACACAAAGTATAAAAGTCTTTGCTAGGCCATGTTCATATGTTGAGTATTTTGTGAGTTTTTTACCTCAGGCTTTGTAGCCAAAACCAGGAGTGGGTGATAAATACAGAAGTGGTGACGTGTTTCTATACTTTTCTTCTGGTTGTCTCACTCTTCATTTTAGTTACAAATCCTGAGGTAAAAAACTCATTAAATACTCAATGTGTGAGCGTGGCCTAAAATTGTTCATATTCCCGAATTAGGCCTCGTGCACACGTTGAGTATTTGATGAGTTTTTTTACCTCAGTATTTGTAGCCAAAACCAGGAATGGATGATAAATGTTTCCTCTGATTGTTCCTCTCCTGGTTTTGGCTACAAATACTGAGGTAAAAAACTCACTAAATATTCACATTATGCACGTGGCCTTAAAGCGAACCTGTCACCCCCCCTGGACATCAAAAGCTATAATAGCCACCTTCTGCAGCACTAAGGCTGCATTCAGGGAAGGTGGCTATAAGCTTTTGATGCCCTTTATACTATTAAATATGAACTTATATAAAGGCTTACTCTTAAGAAGACCTAAGACCGGGAGGCGGGGTTTCGCGCTCCTCCGACCCGCCTCCTCCTGTCAGTCATGGTGCTCGCCTGCTGCTGCCTCCCCTCATGAACGCGCGCCTCCGTTCTCGTCTATGGAGCCGCGCATGCGCTGTGCGCCGGGTGTTCAGGAAGTCGTCGGGAGGCAGCAGCAGGCGAGCACCATGACTGACAAGAGGAGGCGGGTCGGAGGAGCGCGAAACCCCGCCTCCCGGTCTTAGGTCTTCTTAAGAGTAAGCCTTTATATAAGTTCATATTTAATAGTATAAAGGGCATCAAAAGCTTATAGCCACCTTCCCTGAATGCAGCCTTAGTGCTGCAGAAGGTGGCTATTATAGCTTTTGATGTCCAGGGGGGGTGACAGGTTCGCTTTAAGGGCCCGTTACACGCTATGATATCATTATCGATATCGTTTGTACGTCACAGCTTTTTGGGTGGAGCAACAACGTCGTTGCGTGTGACAAGTAGAAACAAACAACGATAAGTCGGCTGATCGTTCATCGGAGGTTTTTGAACAGGACCTAAAACCAAATGATGATTGTCCGTCCAACCTGCAGCATGGGTGTGTGTGACACCTTGATAACGATTTCATTAACGACTTTGCCTATTCAGAACTGAAGGACGTAGGTGATCAAATGACCGCAAGTATCGTTCACTTGTCACAGAATCGTTGCTGCGTCGTTCACGATATCTGCATGTGTGACATTTCACAAGCGATCATTGAACAACATTCAAGCGATCTAGGTCAAGTCGGATCGTTGGTCGGCTCGTTCGACCATTGAAGCGTGTAACGGGGCCTTAACACTGAGATATCCCTGGAACTCAGATAACGGGTGCAGCATTATTTATAAAAAAAAAAAAAAAAAAAAGAAACCCCTAAGATAAAAGTTATTTTTCTCACCTTCTGTCAAATGATACATGTTCTTAGCAAGTATTTTCTCATCAATGTGGCTGAAAGACAATATGACTACCATATGATTGATCTGTACAAGAAATCATAACATGTTTTACTATTAAAGTTCATTTCTGGCAAATTGATAATATCTGTTCAGTGGGAAGCCATCAATCACAAGAATGGGGATATACAATCCTAGTAAAGAGGCGGCTGCATTGTCTCTTTTACAATAAGTGAGAAATATGGAAACTGTAGAACATGGAGGGGAGATTTCTTGTAAATGGAATCTCTCAGCAGGTTTTTGCTACGTAATCTGAAGGCAGAATGCTGTAAAAGTTAAGACATAGAATTCAGGGATGCCTTTTTTGTGAAGGTCCTAGCTGTTGTTTTCCTGGAATGTTTGTTTAGGCAGCAGGATTTATAATTGCTAGGAATACATTGCCTCGTGCACACCGACACACCACATCCCCTGATTGGCACCTCACTCTCTATAGACATTATATATTCAGAGCCTGGTGTAGGCAGAAGCAGCTATCTCAGCTCTACTGCATAGTTAAATCGAAAAACTCTGATTGTGTCAGTTCTGCTGCACCCAGTAATTTAAGTGATACGTCATTGGATTCAGGATCTCTTTACCTACATCATGTTGCTCTCAAATGAGGTAGAAAAACCTGCTAACAGATTCCCTTTAACAGGGTTTGCACTGGGGCTTGGGAACTTCAGGAACAGTCAAAATCTCGTGGTTACATGTGAACTTAGAACCCCACCAAAATTCTAACTAAAAATAAATGCACAGAACCCACCAAAAAAATGCGCAGAGATGGCCGTAAGGATTTACTCAAGGTTATAAAATCATACAATAAATAAATAACCATGTAACATCATTTCACTAAAAACTTGGATGGGAAAACATCTGTGGCATCCCAGAGGTTAATGTGCCACAGTAACATCACCAAGGGTTAAATCCCCACACAACCCACAACACTACACTAGCACCTCCAGGCCAGAAGGGGGAGCTAAAGCTGCTTCCCTATATATTCTGGGTGGAGAGGAAGTGGCAGTTAGTTCAGTTCCTGAGAGGACTGAGGAAGAAGGACTGGGGTGTAAAGGAGGTGCCTTAGGCTCTCCAACAGTCCGCTGCTCAATTCCATGCCTAGCCAGGGTCTGAGGGAAGGAATTAATAGGATCAGAGGAACTTGTCTGGGAGACTGAGTTACCCCATAACTCGCCATGGAGGAGAACAAAGACCAGATACCGGATCCGAAACTGTGACTGACACAAGCAGCACAGTAAACACTGGACTAGTGGAGGTTATATATCTTCACTGTACCACAGCAAAGCAACACGGCGGGGTAAAAAACACACGGATAAGACTCAAGTTACCTAGCAAGGGGGTGCCTGTGAGGAGAGACAGGGCCGGCAGCCTAGCTAAAGCGGCAGCAGGGCCACAAACACCGCGCAGGAGGGGGAAGCCAAGGACACGGTCAGAGTGGGAGAACCCGGCCCCGGTATAGACTCCGTGGACAGTACTCTGCTGAACAACAACTACAGTAAAGACGTAGAAAACTACAAAACCGTGGGTCTGTGTGATCCTTGCGCTCAAGCCCTACTTTCCCTCACAAACTGCTAACATCTCTACCACTAGCCCTACTCTGCATCATCCATAGACTATTATCACCACTGCCCCGGGGAACCAGGCTCTGCCCGTGGAGAGCCGTTACATCACCTGCTGCCAAACATCATCCCTGGAGGTTCTGCAGCAGCGGTGGTCACCCTGACCACACACCACTGGTGGTGTCACGACTTACTCCCCTGTAAATACCCCCCTATTACTTGTGGGCTCGGGACACGGTCTGGACCAAAACTGCCGTGATACCCCCCGTGATACCCCGGTCCAGCACTGAGTACCCCGTCCCAATGGGCTCCACAACTCCATCCATCTATCATTAAATTAGCTAGGGGTTTCCATCACAATGTCCTCTTGTACTGGGCAACCTTTCCCCAACCGGCTCACCGATTCGGTGAGTTCCCCCCCCCCAAGCCAAACAACCATCTCTCCACCATGGACTGGATCCCTAGATTGAAGATATCCAGACCAACCTCGCTACCTGCACCCTATCCTGTCTGTACAAACCAGCAGTGAACCCTTCCAGATCCACCTGGCAATATGCACAGCCACCAACCAAGCATGAATCTGGAGATCATACGATTCACCCGCTTTATAATTGTGTCTAAAAAACAAAACTCAAATGAGGACTACACAAGGCGGGGAACAATCTCCGAAAATATCAGATCGACATCGGGAAACATGCCTCGAATGATCTGAAGATCATGTTTAATATGCCAGAGGAGATCTAGCGTATTCACCTTCCCGAGGTCGTTCCCCGCCAAGTGAATAATTATCAAGTCAGGATGAGGGGCAAGCAATGGAAGCTTAGGTGATAGAAAAAAGAGAACTTTCCACGGCATGCCCCTCCTACCAAACCAATGTATCGAAACCTGCTCCTGATCAAACGATAAGTTGTCGGAATAGCTTCTGTATTGGACTCTCCTCTTCTCCCAAAATATAAAAGAATCTCCAATGACCCAAATTACTTTGGAATCTGAAAAATAAAATCCAAAAATTAGACTACAGCGTTTGGATGTATGTGTAGAACAAACTCCGTGAGAATTCCTCCTCCCAATGTGGTGAATTTTCACTTCCGGGAAACTGGACGTGCTGTGCCGAAGTCCTGGAACCCTCCAGCCTAACGCGCGAATGCATTTGTGCAGCACAGCATTAAATTGAAAAATGGGCACGGGGATCCATAATAAATAACGGGGCAAAACCACTCGGACTCTCTCGCACCCAGTTGTAGATATTATAATGAGGGAAACCGTCGAATCAGGAATCGCATTCAGACGGTTAAGTGCACCCCTCTCCAATTGGTCGGTCTTAGACCTTTCAAGAAAGACCATGAAAAAATGCCCGCGCAATTGCAAATCCTTAAAAGTTAAGCGCCACGTTAAGGCAACGTTTACTGCGACAGACCAGCTCGCTGATTCGAAAGGTACCAAAGAATGCCAAAGTAAAAGAAGCACAAAATAAAGTAACTTCAAATTTATTAAAACAAACCAATGATAACACACACCATAACTTAAGTAACGATAAGGATATAGACCTCCTTCCATCAGGGCAGAAGTGCCTTTTTTTTAAGACCTTTAAAAAATTGTATTGGGAAGAAAGGAAACAACAACAGATTACTAAATAATATTAAAAAGAAAGAAATACCAGATATGACTTTATGAGGCCGTAAAAAAAACGTAACCCCTCGAGTGTATGAACATGAGCTATCGTCCGCTGCACATTATAATATTTATTCATTTATATAGCGCTATTAATCCATAAGACTTTACATACATTTTTGACATTAGCATTAGCCACTCAACAATCAGTATTCATTGTGTGGCAATGCCAGCACCAATCGTCTCATGCGGCCACATATGAAGCCCATGTTGATACAGAAACTGAGTTCCGAATGTGCTCAGAAACTAAGGATGGGTAAGAGTCCAAAGGTGTTCTGGACACGTATACCCCCCCAATCCATCTCTGCATGCACACCGACGCATCCCAGCGGGTTCTGGTAGAAAAACAAAGCACAAAAGATAAAATTTGAACCGTCATGCAATTGTCTCTTGAGCCAGATATTAAATTTTAAGCACAAAAAAAAAATCTGGCATAAAACAGAATTGATCTTCACATTCTTATAGGACAATGTATTCAGAGCCATAATCAAGCCCACGTCAGAAGATTTTATCATAATTCTCTTGTTAGCCATGAGCTCTCCCCATAGCGATAAAGCTGCCTGCACCACAACTGCTTTGGAAAAACTGCAGCCAAGTCGGAACGAACCCATTATGTTAGCCATTCATCGGGCCAAGGTTCCACCACCTATTTGGACTCAAAAAGAACCACCCCTCGTAACTCGTCTGCCCTATCCACAGAAAGCCTTAAATCAGAGAACAAAATGAAGGCCTCCTGAATGCAACAACGATCATTAAATTGATTTAAAAAATGAAGCCAAATCCCGCAGGTCCTCTTTCATTTCGCCAGACAAACGAATGTGTGCCATGGGTGAAGATATTCCTTTCATGCCATCATACAGGGGTCGACAGAACGCCCTTCCCATAGGCATTATAAGGAAAGCAAAGTTTACAGCTCCCTAGAAGAGATTGAAGTTACAACAGCAAAATCTTGTCGCGCTCCAATGCTCCTAAACTCTTTTGTTTAATGTTATTGTATTTATCCACTGGCAAACGTAATTCCATTCTCGAGAAGTCAATCCTAATACCTAAAAATTCCAGACACTCTTGAGGCGACCCCAAGCCGTGGAGTATTGAGGAACCGGATCGCTGCTACTATCGCTGGGGAGTCACGGGGGTCGTGACCCAATCCTGTGGCTGGGCATCAGTTGAAAAAGGGCATATGTACAGGGGAGGTTGTCGTGACGCCACCCACAGTATGTGGTCAGGGTGACCACCGCTGCCGTATTCCTGCTGGGGACGGTGATGAGGGGCAGCATAGATGGTAAGCCCTCCACGGGTAGGGCTGGGTGTCCCCAGGGCAGGTGTATTGTGGGGCTGCGTACTCTGGATGCTGCACCGGCTCTTCTCCTGCAGCTTCTCCAGCCAGCATGCAGTTATAGCAAGGTGGCTCCGCAGGTGGAGGTCTCTGCTGCAGTTCAATAATAAACAGTCTCAGGCACTTTTGAGCTTACCAGGTACTTTACTGTTCAAGTTCTTAGTAGACAAGTTACAGTTCACAGTTCTCAGTCTTAGTTCTTACACCTTTCTGGGGATACGGGTTCTACTGCAGCTCAGACGGTTCCTCTGCGTCGTTTCCTTCAAGATACCTTTCAGGCCCTGCTTGTCTCTCTCTTTGTTCTCGCTCACGGGTTCGGTCTAGCCGTCACAGGCTCTTTAGTGATGATTCCCTCTGCTTTAGGGTCACTAGCCCTAGTCCGTTGGCTGTGTTCCTACTCTGTTGCGGTAGGTAGGTCGCAGGTCATAGAGTCCCCGCACCACACCGGTTTGTCTTGTGATTAGGGTCTTAGAGTCTCCCTGTCCACCTGTACAGAGCCGGCACTTTGGCTTTCCTGCCCTATCCCTCCAGTGACCCAGGTGTTATTTGGGCTCACCAAGCTCCCTCTGTCTCTCTGGTTCTCAGCTCTGGGTCCTCCTCCAGCCAGCTATGTTAGTGATGGCTGCCGAGCCCGTTGTTCTCCCACTATTCTGTAGTGTTCAGCTGTAGGGTGTGACTGCTTGCGATGCTGCCTCTGTCTCTAGAGTGAGCTTTCTCCCTTGGGAATCTTCCTCCAAGGTTCTGCGTCCTCCAGGGAACCTCTCCTCCTGGGAATTGACTCCTTCAACTTAGTGTTCCAGTCTTTTAGTACTGTTCGTGCACCCACTTGTCCAAGTTCTACCTCTCTCTCCACCCACACTTCTGTAAACTCCCGCCACCCCTTGCCCTACATAGAGTCAGTGGGCATAGGGGCAGTGTGTGTGTGTTTTATGTCAACCATCTTCCTTGTCTAGCTGCAGTTCACCCTGTGGCCACCCTGGTCGCAGGGGCACCACACTCACATGGAGCAACCGCACAAAAGCTGGAAGGACTCTTTGCTACCTGGCGAACCTACAAATAAAAAGTCATCAAGGTAGTGAAACATACTACCCATAGGAAATGAATGTTCAGTTGCCCATTGCAGGAAAGAAGAAAAGGACTTGAAATAGAAACAGGAAAAGGAAAACCCCATGGGCAAACGGAAATCAAAGAAAAAAGCATCCCGAAAATGAAAACCTAAAGAGTTAAACAATAGTGGTATATCAAGGCCAAACATACTGTTACAATTCGAGCTACGGGACCGACTTCTTCTGGGCTAAGGGGTCAGTTCCCAACACGCAGCCCAGGGACCTCTGTTTGCCTACCCACTACTGTGAGGCCAGTCTCCACTGAGCAGGGAGACTGGTGCCCATCACGCAGTTCTCTGCTGTTTGCTCGTTCTCCTTTGCAGCTCCCTGGTCCACTTACCCTGCTAGTGGTCCCAAGCTTTCCGCCATCTCCTTCTGATTCCACTGCCTGCGTCCTGCCTGGAGAACCTCCAGGAGTGTGCTTAGGGAACGCACTCCGCCCACTCCTCAGATTTAAAGGGCCAGTACACCTGATGCTCTTTTCACCTAATTGCCCCTTCTCACTAGGTACATCTGTATATGGCAGCCTCACCTTTAGGGAGGTGCCTGAGCAGCAACTCCTGTCCATAGTTGTGTTACTTTCCCTCAGGTCCCTGTCCCAATCCCTGCTTTAGACTTTGTGTTTGCAGTTCCCTGTTGCTTATTTTTCTTATCTTGCCCTAGAGCTTGTCACGTGTACTTGTGGACCATTTCGCCAGTATGTCACCTCTCCATCCTGCAGTGCATCCTCCACATTGCCTCGGAACCCACTAAACCTGCACAAGCCTATCCAGAGGTTACTCCATCTACAGTGCCCATTCTATCGGCCAGAGTGCCGCAACGCCACCTCCAGCATCTTGTCTCCTGGACTGTCTCCCAGTTGCCTGGCAGCTCTGAGACCCATGCAAGCTCCTCATAGACTGTGACCTATCCGTGTGCATTGTTCTCTACTGTACTGGCAAGATCTGTCATTAAAGTGTTCTGCTTAATCACAACCAGCATCTCCTGCCTGCTCATGTCATGGTTCAGCCTCCACTTTGGTGGTCCAGTGGATCCACATCTCCACTCCTACACCTCTGTGTGCCTTACAGATTGCTCAGGCCATGAATCCTGCTGGCCCTGCCTTCTCTGCTCAGCGTGAAGTCGCCCATGTGTGAGAGGAACAACAAAGGCTTTCCACTATCATGCTGTCCATGGACACGTGCCTGTTTGCTAAAATCCATTGATCCTGCAACAACGAACACACAGTTGTCTGGCCTTCAGCAAGCACTCTCCCATCAGCAGGAAACGCAAGACTGTGTACTACAGTACCTGGCCTCCTTAGATGAGTGACTTACGGCTCTGCATGGAACCGCTGATCAGGCCGCACTCCAAGAAGCTGCTCCAGATTCTGTCCTGGTTACTGGTCCTACTCCAAGACTCTGCAAGCCATCTCGGTATAATGGGGATCCCAAGCACTGCAGGGAATTTTTGAATCAGTGTCTCCTCCATTTCAAGCTCCTTCTGCTGCAGTTCCCCACCGATTCAGCAAGAGTGGCTTTCTTGACCTCCCATCTGGAAGGAGAGGCCTTGGCTTGGGTAAATCCTTTACTGGAGAGAGACGATCCTATTATCTCCAACCTGCAGAACTTCCTAGAGTTCTTCTGATGGGTATTTAACGAACTTGGACTAGTTGCTTTTGCTACCTAGGCATTGTTCACCCTTCAGCAAGGAGATTACTCTGTGGGTCAATACGTAATTCAATTTCGCAGTCTGGAATAGGAATTTCAATAAATGAATGAACCCCTGTTTGCTGACAAGGTCTTTCCAGCAAGATTAAGGATGAGCTTGATGGCCGGGAGATGCCCACTCCCTTGGATGACCTTATCGCTCTTGCTATCCATATTGACAAAAGGTTCCAAGAACAAAGCAAGGAGAAGAAGATGGAGAGGAGACTTCCTCGCTTGACTCCATCCTTCCAGTAGCCTCTTCTTTCTCTTCGTCCATCTCTTCGGTGTCTGTGGAACCCGTGGAAGTTGACCGGGTCAAGATGGCTGCTCATCGGCAGAAGGAGAGGTTCGCAAACAATCTGTGGCTGTACTGCGGGAGTGCCACTCATCAGCTCTGCTGCTTTCCAAAGCATCTGGGAATCTCCTCTACCCAGGTCAGGTAAGAGAGGCCGTCCTAGGTGAGAAAGATTCCCTTCTTCCTTTAACTGTGTCTGTTCAGATTTCTCACAGTGGAGTGTGGTTGTCAGAGGTGGCCTACCTCAATCTGGATCTGCGGGAACTTCATTTAACAGGCCCCTGCTCTTCATCTTGGAGTTCCTGCTTCTCCACTACATCATCCACAGACCATCACCTTGGTAGAATGAAGACCCTTGAAGGACATCATCCTAGGTGTTACTGCGGAGATAGAATTACAAATTTGAGCTCTTCACAAGGAGAAAATGTCCTGCTATGTTCTGCCTAACCTCTCTCCTCCGCTTCATCTGGGACTACCTTGGCTGCGCACCCGCGAACTGGTCCTGGATTGGCCATACAGAGATGTTCTCAGATGGGGACAGTCCTGCCATGACAAATGACTGAAGTCCATAAATCTGGGTCGTTCTCATTGTTCTCCTTCTGCCCTACCTTGGTTATACGCAGCTTATTGTTCGTTCGCTGATGTCTCTGATAATAAGGAGGCCAAGGTCCTTCCACTGCACGGGCCATGCGATTGTCCAATTGATCTTCTTCCTGGCACCCCTCCCCCTCAAGGACGGGTATACCCCTTATCTCCAGCTGAGACTCAATCCATTTCCAAATATATCAAGGAAAATCTTGCCAGGGGTTTAATCCAGAAATCGTCATCGCCGACTCCGGTTTCATTTTCGTTAAAAAGAAGGACGGTTATTTGAGACCATGCATCGACTACTGGGGCCTCAAACAGATTACTGTGAAGAATAAATATCCGCTTCCCCTCATACCGAAGTTAATTGATCGTTTTCGTGGAGCTCGAATCTTCACTAAACGTAATCTCCGAGGTGCTTATAACTTGGTCACAATATGCTCGGGAGATGAATGGAAGACTGCTTTCAACACTCGTGATGGGCACTACGAACATTGGGTGATGCCTTTTGGACTTAGTATTGCTCCAGCAGTGTTTCTGGAATTTGTCAATGATATCTTCCGTGACTTCCTTTATTCCTGTGTTGTGGTGTACCTGGATGACATCCTCGTGTTCTCGCCTTACCTGCCTGCTCATAGGAGAAATGTCGATCTTGCTCTTCAGAGGCTGATGGAAAACCGTTTATACGCCAAGTACGAGAAGTGCCTCTTTAATCAAAGATCTTTGCCCTTCCTGGGTTACATCATCTCTGATCAGGGACTTGAGATGGATCCAGAGAAGGTCTCCACTGTCCTTTAATAGCCTCGCCCACTCGGCACCAAAGCCATGCAGCGTTTCCTTGGGTTGTCTAATTATTACCGACAATTCATTCCACATATCTTACTGCTTGTCCAGCCCATTGTCTCCCTAATGCAAAGCAGCGGGTTTTAATATGGCTAGTGTAGAATCCGTTCCGAAGAGAGTCACCTGTTGCGGTGGAATGGCTTATTGTACGTTTTTTTGCAAAAAAAAGTATGTACCAAGTACTCTTGTTTTAGTGGCATTAGCTTTTATTTTTTTTACTGCAAGGTATTTGGAGACATCTTACACATACTTTTTTGTTTTCTAGTTGTTATTACATTTGATTCGGCGTAGGTACTGAACTTGCTATATGGGCTTGTTTACACTGCTACTTCTTTCTGTCTCAGCTTAGTTTATTTAACCACTTATCTCCTGATAAGTTGGAGGACCCCGCCTTTCTCCTGCTGAGCAGAAATACATTTACTGCATTCCATCTGTGATCCTTCTTGGACATTGTTCACACACCGCAAACCGCTGCTTGTGAGGTAGATACGCATACCAGTGGGTTTTAATATGGCTAGTGTAGGGTCCGTTCCAATGAGAGTCACCTTGTCGCGGTGGAATGGCTTATTGTACATATTTTACAAAAAAGGTATGTACCCAGTACCCCGCTGTCCGGTGCCTGCCGCTGTATTCAGTATGCTGCATTTTCTTATTTCAAAACTGGGCTAGCAGCCGCGCCGCTCACAGCCCAGGAGCCCAGCAGCCAATCACAGCTCCGGAGTTGTGTGCCGATCTCCGCCCAGGAGCCTTGCGCAAATCACAGCGCAGTAACCGTGAGCCAATCCGAGTCCAGCTGATGTCAGTCCATAGCCTCTGATTGGCTAGTGGTTCTTGTGCTGTGATTGGCTCAGGGCTCCTGCGCTGTGATTGGCTCAGGGCTCCTGCGCTGTGATTGGCTCAGGGCTCCTGCGCTGTGATTGGCTCAGGGCTCCTGTGCTGTGATTGGCTCAGGGCTCCTGGGTTGTGAGTGGTGCGGCTGCTGGCTCGGTTTTGAAATAAGAAAATACAGCATTCTGAATACAGCGGCAGGCACCGGACAGCGGGGATGGCGAGTACAAACAAGGTATGCCTTATTTTCGGGGAAGCACGTTTTGGATATGGGTGTGTGTGTGTGTGTGTGTCTGACTGTGTGTGTGTGCAGGATGATTGGGGCTACAGAGGAATAGTGGAGGATGATGGGGGCTACAGAGGGATAGTGGAGGATGATTGGGGGCTACAGAGGAATAGTGGAGGATGATGGAGGCTACAGAGGGATAGTGGAGGATGATAGGGGGTCTGAGCTTTGTTTTATTTAGGGTAATAAGGTGAGCCTTATAATCCGATGCACCTTATATGTGGACCAAGACGCCTTAGGAGGCCCTTTCTGATACTGCACCTTATAATCCAGTGCATTTTATAGTGCGGAAAATACGGTACTCTTGTTTTAGTGGCATTAGCTTTTATTTTTTATTGCAAGGTATTTGGAGACATCTTAGGGTACCTTTACACACAGAGATAAATTGCTTGCAACTCACTGGTTGCAGTGAAATCATGGACACATTATTCCATTTTTACATGGCAACAAAATGGAACAATGTGTCCATGATTTCACTGCAACCAGTGAGTTGCAAGCAATTTATCTCTGTGTGTAAAGATACCCTTACACACACGTTTTTTTGGTTTCTAGTTGTTATTGCATTTGATTTGGTGTAGGTACTGAACTTGCTATATGGGCTTGTTCACACTACTACTTCTTTCGGTCGCAGCTTAGTTGTTTAAATTGATTTAACCACTTATCTCCTGATAAGTTTTAGGACCCCGTCCTTCTCCTGTTGAGCAGAATATATTTACTGTATTCCATCTGTGATCCTTCTTGGACACGGTTCACACACGGCACCTCGCTGCTTGTGAGGTAGATACGCACAGCAGCGGGTTTTAATATGGCTAGTGTAGGGTCCGTTCTGAAGAGAGTCACCTTGTCGCGGTGGAATGTCTTATTGTACGTTTTTTGCAAAAAAGGTATGTACCAAGTACTCTTGTTTTAGTGGCAGTAGCTTTTATTTTCTTTACTGCAAGATATTTGGAGACATCTTACACACTTTTTTGTTTTCTAGTTGTTATTGCCTTAAATTGCCTCACCCAGTCGGCACCAAAGCCATGCAGCGTTTTCTTGCGTTTGCTAATTATTACTGACAATTCATTTCACATATCTCAGTGCTTGTCCAGCCCATTGTCTCCCTGACCTGCAAGGGATCCAATCCCAAGAATTGCACTTCTGAAGCTAAAATGTATTTTCCAGCCCTCAAGCTTACCTTTTCTTTCACCCTCTCTTCAAAGGCCAGAGTTTAACAAACAATTTTTCCTCAAGGTAGATGCTTCCTCCTTTTGTGCTGGGGCCGTACTGACTCAGAAACTCGCCTCCGGCAAGATGGTCAAGCCCGCTGGTATTTATTCACCTGCTTCAATTTCTCTCTCCACTTTTGTCTTGCTGAGAAGAACATAAAGGCTGATGCACTCTCTAGATCCTTCCTTTCTGATGATCAAGAAGAGGGACCTCAGCACATCATTGAGCCTAGCAAGATGCCCATAGTAGCTCCATTTAACTTGTCTCCACTTCCCCTTGGAAAGACCCTTGTTATTGAAGAGAACAAGAGGTGAGTACTGTCATGGGGACATTCTTCCAAGCTTGCTGGTCATGTTTGTCATAAGAAGACCTTAGAGTTAATTGGGTGGCACTATCGGTGACCAACGCTACGCCACGATGTGATAAACTTTATTACAGCTTGTCCATCTTGTGGCCGTAACAAGATCCCTAGGAGGCCGCCTATCGGTCGCCTGTTCCTCTGCCCATACCGGCCTCGCCTTGGCAACACATCGCCATGGATTTCATCACAGACTTGCCTAGATCCTCAGATTGCACCATTATCTGGGTCGAGGTAGATAGGTTTTCTAATATGGCTCAATACATACCACAGATTGGCCTTCCCTCCACTTCTAAATTGGCTGATGTCTTCATCCATCGTATTCTCCATCTCCATGGCCTGCCTTAACACATTGTTTCTGATAGAAACATGACATGAACTGGACTTTTCTAACGGTAGCTCTGCAAATTGCTGGCTATCACACTTTATTTCTCTTCTGCCTATCATCCTCAGTCCAATGGTCAGGTAGAATGAGTGAACCAGATTCTCACCAATTATCTGCAACACTTTGTGAACAGTCCCCATAGCGATTGTTCCTTGCTGCTACCCTGGGTGGAGTTTTCTTACAATAACCACATCAGCGAGTCATTAGAGAAATCTAATTTCTTCATCATATAATGACAGCATTCTCGAGTCCCTACTCTTGTCACACTACCTTCAGACAACCCAGCAGCTAAATCTCTTGCCTGAGACTTTTCTTGGATATGGGCTGAGACTGAAATCTCCTTGAACCAAGCGGCGAGTAGGATGAAGAGGCGTGTGGATAAAAGATGTCTAGGTTCTCCATCCTTTCATCCCAATGACAAGATGTGGCTCTCCTCCAAATATGTTTGCCTCAGAGTGCCTTCCTTCAAGCCTGGTCCAAGCCCCTTGCTCATACACAATTCCTTCCATGTTTCCCTCCTAAAACCAGTGGTCCTTAGTCCATTCTTTAGTGATCCTGGGTGTTGTCTTCCTCCTGTCACCTCTGACAATGTCCATGAAGTGCAGGACATCTTGGCAATGAAGAGAAAAGACAATAGGACTCTGTTTCTGGTGGATTGGAAAGGTTTTGGACCTAAGGAGAGAACATGGGAACCTGAGAAGAACATCAATGTGCCTCGTCTACTCGACAAATTCTGAAGAAGCAGGAGGATAAAGAGGCGTAATGAGGGGTACTGTTACACCTCGAGCTGCGGACCAATCTCTTCTGGGCTGAGAGGTCGGTGCCCTCCAGGGTGCTCCGTTTCCCTACCCACTACTGTGGGGCCGGTGTCCAAGGAGTCCGTGGCCCATCACGCTGTTCCCTGCTGTCTGCCCGTGCCCCTGTGCCACTCCCCGGTCCCCTTACTCACCCTGCCAGCGGTCCCATGACTTCCTTCATCTCCTTCTCCTCCTGAGGCCTGTGTCCTGCCTGCAGAACATCCAGAAGTGTACTTAGGGGGCGCACTCCGCCCACTCCTCAGACTTAAACATCCAGTTCACTTAATTGCCCTTTGTGCTTAGCTACATTTATATATGGCACCCTCCTCCTTACAGAGGTGCATGAGCAACACCGCCTGTTCATAGTTGTGTTGCTTTCCCTCAGGTCCCTGTCCCGATCCCTGCTTTAGACTTTGTCTTTGCAATTTCCTGTTGCTTATTTCTCTTATTTTGCCCTACAGCTTGCCACGTGTACTTGTGGACCATTTCGTCAGTACATCACTTGTCCATCACTTGTCCATCCTGCGGTGCATCTGCCATGTTGCCTCGGAATCTGCTACACCTGTATGAGCCTGTCCAGAGGTTACTCCATCTACAGTGCTTATTCTATCGACTCAAGTGCCGCAACTCCACCTCCAGCATCTCGTCTCCTGGACTGTCTTCCCATTGCCTTGCAGCCCTGAGACCTATGCAACCTCCTCATAGACTGTGACCTATTAAAGTGTTCTACTTAATGACAACCAGCATCTCCTGCCTGTTCCTATCACGGGTTAGCCTCCACTTCGGTGGTCCAGTGGATCCACATCTCCACTCCCACACCTTTGTGTGCTTTACACATACACAGATCCCTTTTGTACACAAGGTCAGAATCAGCCCCACAATCATGAAAATAAAATTCAGGATAAATTGGTACTAATTTCTTTCCAAAGTTGTCTTGTCAATGTCCCAGCTTTTGTTTTCCTGGAATGTTTGTTTAAGCAGCAGGACTTATCATTGCTCAGACAACATTGCTTCAAAGTAGCCTGACATGCCTCCTCATCTGATAAGCAACTCACTATCAATGTACAGAGTCTATGCAGAGTCTGATGTGGGCAGGGGCAACATTCTGAGCTCTGCTGCATGACAAAACCTAAAAACTCTGATGTGTCAGGACGGCAGTACCCAGTAATCTAAGTGATACATCATTGGAATACTGGTCTACATCATCCTGCTGTCAGATGGGGTAGCAAAAAACAGCTGATAGATTCCCTTTAAAGGGATATTCAGTGTTACAAGAGGTGCAGGGGTTGCAATCGCTCCAGACCCTGGAGCTTAGGGGGCCCAAAAGTCCCTTTGGCCTAAAGAAAAAGACTATTGCAATTAAATATTTGCGATAATTGGGAGCCTCTTAGATTTTTGCATCGGGGTCCGTGAGCTTCAAGTTACGCCACTGCTCAGAGAGTCACCTCTTCCTACATGAGAATCATATAAAGGGATACATATATGCCACTGAATTCCATGCACTGCTCCACTGTTCATGCTACTTGATAAAACCCTCCATTTGGTTGCAAAATGGTAGAAAATACAATTAAATTCATGGAACCGAAACTCCTCTACTGTATAAATGAAGTATCTTTATTGATTCCAACATACACTGAATATAAATTAAAAAAAACATGCAACGTTTTGCCCAACACAGCGCCTTTATCTGGCCATATAAACTTTATAATGGCTTGATAAAGGCCCTGCGTTGGCCAAAACGTTGCATGTTTTTTGTATTTTTCTTTAGTATATGATGGAACCAATAAAGATAATTTATTTATAGTGAAGACGTTTTGGTGCCCTGGATTTATTTCTATTTCTAGTCACACTGTATAACGAAGGTTGTCTTGTAATACTCAATTTCATACAGGGAACTGATCGCCACAGATGACGTTGTGTCTACACATACCTATGTCCCGATGTAGAAGTGAGTAGAGCTCTTTAAAGAGGGTTTCCACATTTCTTTTAACTGACATATAATCTGAATCAGGGGCGTAACTACTGCATGGGATGCAATTACACCTAGTCCATGGAGCCTAGGGGGCCCCAAAAATCCCTTTAGCCTATAGAAAAAGACTAATCCTATTAAAGATTTTCAATAATTGGGGCCCCGTTAGGGATTTTGCATCGAGGCCCATGAATTTTAAGTTATATTATGATGACATGGGCTCTTTTTATGTATAACGTAGGATGGTTTCTTATGTAGTCAGACAATATTAGTATTTTATTTGCTACTTTGTGATAAGCCACTCATTGTTTCTACAAGTCTTGTAGATGCCTACTAGTGTTTAAAGTTTGTAATGTAATTATCTCACCCCTTTGTCAGAGAAGGTCATGACACAAAGAGAGATTAAGTATGGGAGCCTTCAATTGTATTACTATGTGGGTTGCTAGATTCTATGTAAATTGTCTGTTTTTGAGTCTCCCCTGCCAGAAATGCAATACTACTAGATATATTATGTATGCAGCTTGAAATCTAGCCAATGAGAGCACAATCTTATTCCACCAAACGTGAAGTTCCCAATATCTTGCAATGAGTGCTCAGGTATATGAAGCTACTGTTAGACGGCACAATGTTGGAACGAAATCTGCAAGGATATCGTGGGCGCGCGGTCGTTCAAGACATTGTTTCAACATCGTTGGTGAAATGTCACATGTCTAGATATCGTGGACAACTCATCAACGATGTTGTGAGCAGGTATCGTTCACAAACCCTGCGAACGATCCCTGCACATTGGTGTGAATGGGCGAAGTCGTCCACGATATCGTTATCGCGGTGTCACACACAACAATCTAGCAGGTTGGCGGATAGTTGATTGTGAGGTTTGAGAACATGTTCTCAAACCTGCGATCAACGATTCAACAACTTATCGTTGTTGAATCTTGGTGTTACACGCATCGACGTCCTAACGATGTTGCTGGCACGCCTCCAAACCAGTGATGTATTAGCGACATCTTTAACGATGTTGTGCAGTGTAACGGTACCTTAAGGAGGATTATTCATTTTACCAGGAGACTTGATGCATGCTGACAATTTAGGATCTATGAATCTAATTACATTACAAACTTTAAACACTAGTAGGCATCTAGAAGATCTGTAGAAACAATGAGTGGCTTATCACAAGGTAGCAAACAAAAAACAAATATTGTCCGGCTAGATAAGAAACCATCCTATGTTACAAATAAAAAAAGTCCATGTCGTCACATGCACCACTGGTCTCAGTGTTGTTAATAAATAGCACACAGTCAATTATCAATCCTCCGACACTTTTCTGTGCTACTGGCTGGATAGCCGCATGTGACCACTGATTGTCTGCAGCGGTCACCAACTGCAGCACTGTATGTATAAGAAGAAAGGAAGCTACAATAGAGATTCTATGAATCAGCTGAACTTCTGTCCTTTTAATTTTTCAGGAAGTTTACACTAAACATATCACTTTGTCTACAATCTCTCTTTCTAGCAGAGAACCGCCATCTCCTTCCAATACATATGTAGAGTATATTAATACCGCAGCAAGACTGTGTGCACTGAATTCCTGATCAGTAAATTGCTGTGTAATTCTGTTCTGCAATGAGGTGGCTGCATTTTGTAACTTTTTTTTTTGTCTTCTAACAGTAGGAAGAGATCATCGCACGTATATGCGGCAGCAAATTATGTCAGAAAGCCACCATTGTGCTGCAGTTGGTTTTTCAACAATATATCATGTGTACAGCAGTGTATGGCGTCTAATGAATGCACATTGATATGGAAGGATTCCAAGGAACAGTCACGTTAGCTGATGAATGGCGTGGCTTGCAGAATTGATTTGCAGTCTTACATTCAGCCATGGAACCCGTTTAATGGATTGAATACAGGAGTTTTCAAATAAGTCTTATCTATTACCAGCAGAAAAGCTGTTATTTTAGCAACAATTCATAATCTACAGAATTTGTACGTGAGGCTGCAGTCATTTTCTTCTAGAGGAGTTTGCAAAGTGAAATTTTGCAAAATTGTTTTTTGCTTGTCAAGAAAATGTAATGATTTTATAATAAAACCAATGTTTTAAAATAAGGCGAAAATAACCAATTTTTAATATAGATGATCCTATATTATAATTTCCCTAAGCCAGCTTCCGTCACTATGTAACGTTTATGACGTCACATCCGACAGAAGCTGGCTTACACCCTAACCAACATGGCTGCCGCCCTTTGCGGGTAGTGGGGACTTTCACTGCCTCACTACCGATTGGAACCCGCTGCTCTGCTCACCACGCTGCTGTGCTCTGCCCCCCACGCTCACATCATACTCAGCACCCCTCTGCACACCCGCGTCGGCCATCCGATCGCACCCGTCCTTTTCTCTGCGACGCCTCCAACTTCCTGCCTGGCATCTTGCATGTCGCCGCCCCGGACAGGGCGAAACCAAGATGGTGGGTGGAATATCTCGCGAGACTTCCCGCCCGCCATCTTGGTTTCGCCCTGTCCGGAGCGGCGACATCCAAGATGGCGGCCGGGAAGCGAAATCTCGCGGGACCACAGAGAGGGGGCAGAGACCGCACTGTCGGGCAAAAAGAGAGAGGGGGCAAAAAGAGCACAGGGGCAGAGCATACAGAGAGTGCACACGGAGGGAGCAGAATGCAGCCCCGCACTGCCCCCCTGTGCTGCCCCGCACCTGCCCTGTACTGCCCCCTGTGCTGCTTGTATCCTGCCCCCCTGTGCTGCCCCTGTCCCTGCAGGTGGTGCTGTGTGTCCTCCCAGCTACTCCATCGTCTGGGTCTGCTAATATCATGAGGGGAGATCGGAGAGGGCAGATCATGGGGGAGAGAGGAGAGATGAGAGCAGGGGGGATATAGGGGAGAGGAGAGGGGGGAGATCATGGGAGTGAGAGAGAGGAGTGGGGAGATCATGGGGGAGAGAGGAGAGCAGGGAGGTGAGGGGAGAGGAGAGGGGGAGATCATGGAAGGGAAAGAGAGGAGGGGGAGATCATGGGGGAGAGGGGAGAGCAGGGAGGATGTAGGGGAGAGGAGAGTGGAGATCAGGGGAGAGAGAAGGGGGGAGATCATGGGAGCGAGAGGGGAGATCGGGGGAGGAGGAGGGAGAGGGGAGATCAGAAGAGAGAAAGGGGGAATATCTGTCCCTTCACCGCCGCCAGACACACCCGCCTCCCGATGCTTTAGCATCGGGCCATACTCTAGTAGATAGATAACATATTAAAAAAAGGAATCAGCACAAACTTCAACACAAAAAATTAGTGCAAAACTTCCTGCATACGGTGTTCAATGCAATATATAGCTATTATCACCTTTGTGAATATTTAAAATGTATTATTTAGGGACACATGGATATGACTCACCGCCATGCTTAGTGCTGTAACGCCGATAACGGCGTCTTCCTGCTTCTATTGTGCAGGTCGCAATACTCTCGATGTCACTCATCGCCAGATCATTACTGCGCATGCGCCGCGCATGTGCAGTAGGCAATATTTCACACCCCGCCATCTTAGGAGCTGGCAAGCTCCGATTTCTATGTCCTCAATACACAAATGCTAATATCTATATGGTGACATATTGTTCACCCATTTCAATATAACTACAGCATATGAAACCTTAAAACACACAGTCAGGATCTACATGATGTCATGGACCTGATAATGGAGAAACATTAAATGGTTCCCAGAATCAGTCTGTGAGCCCACAACAGGAGCCACAGTATTTAAACTGCGACTCCAGAAGGTGCACACAGTCGTCCAGTCATCATATCGTCCCCATCCATCTGCAAACATACTGGTTCCCTTGATTATAACAAGGCCGCTGCTAGCGGCAACCAATGAGTGCTGGTGCGCGATTTCGGCGACAGACAGACACGATTAGGCAATTATATACTAGATGAAGAGCTATGTGGGGGCCTTTATACCTTTTTGGAAGGCTATGCTGAGGCCATTATAGAGTTTGCAGAGCTATGTGGAGGTCAGTTATACTGTTTACAGAGCTATGTGGGGGGCATTATACTATGTGGAGTCTTAGAGGGGTCATTATATTGTATTAAAGCAATTATACAGTGTGAAGGTGTGTGTGGGGTCCATCAGACTGTGTGGAGGGCTGATGGGGGCCATTATGCTGCGTAGAAGGCTGTGTTGGAGATATTATACTATTTGAAAGGAAAGGTTGTGTTGAGGCCATTATAATGTTGAGAGGGTCATTATATTATGGGAGGGCTTTGTGGGTGTCATAGTAGAGTCATCATACTGTGTGTGGAGGGTCCTGTAAAGAAATTTACTGTGTGGGTGTTCATACAAAGTTTGTGGGGCATTTTTGTTCACATCATACCTCATGGGGACATTGAAAGAGGAATCTATGGGCTTCAATAAGAGTAAAAAAATTTTTGGAAAGCAATGTGGGGCCCATTACATTACATGGAGGGCTATGTGGGGCCCATTATATTACATGAAATTGTGTGGGACCAGTTATATTACATGGAGGGCTATGTGGGGCCCATTATATTATATTGAGGGCTACGTGGGGCCCATTATATTATATTGAGGGTTATGTGGGGCCCATTATATTACATGGAGGGCTATTGTGGGGCCATTATATTACATGGAAGGCTATGTGGGGGCCATTATAAAACATGGAGGGCTATGAGGGGGCCATTATATTACATAGAGGGCTATTTGGTGGTCAATATAGCCCTCCATAATAGAGAAAATGACAAGCTTTCAACAGTCTTTGACTGGCTCGTGACAGAAACGCGTAGGTCTAATAAACTAATTGGAATATACTTACCTGTCTTGTCCTCTTCACTCCCTGGGTATCTTGTCCATCAGCAGCGCCAATTTTAAAGCGTCTCACCTGCTTTCTAATTCTTTAACCTGAGAGATCGTATGAGCCACATTTTCAAGCGTATTCCTGTGGTTGTGGGTGCACAGCCTATACCAGGTCAGCACTCTGCAATTCAGTATGACTGATTTTGTCCCCGATAAGGTCCTAGGGCACTTGTCTGTCCTTTAGAGTCTTCCTGGGGATGGATTAGTCACCAGGGGCCCAGAGATAGTAGCTCCACCCCAGCACAGGCACCAAAATGCACCTCTGTAATAAGCATTGGCATTATGTTTTGCAATGAAGCCTTAAGTTGGGACTTGAAGTCCTGTCTGTTAGGGCCACTTTACACATCGCAATATCGCAACGCAGCATCGATAAAAAGTCACATGGTGTGGCCGTTGCAGTTGATATAGTTCGTGCGTTGTGTCGTGTAAATGGGCAATGCGACGCGAAAACAACCTAACTATGATATTGCAAGAAGATTGTGCAAGCCCTTCAACCGTACGATATTGGCTAGGCAATGTGGCAGGATCGTGCTGTGTGACAGCGCAACTACGATTTGGAGCGCAACTTCCCCTATTCACTACAATGTTAATGCTCGTTCCCTGGGTTGCTCATACCCAGCCCCAAAAAAGGGGCGTACTACATCGTAGTTGCGTTGCCTGCCGATATCTCCCTGAGTAACATCTCCTATGCGATCTTGGACAAGTGCCAAAAACTTGCGCGCTCCCCTGAGATCGTATGCAACATCGGAACGATATTGCGACGTGTAAAGTGGCCATTAGGCACTATGCTGATTGCACCACAGCTTCCCAGTATGGCCCATGTCTGCAGGTAAAACTGCCCCAGGTGATGAGCTTTGTACATATCACTACCAAGTGAAATGAAGGCTGGAAACAACGGCATGCTGACACAGCACAAAAATGTCTCCAGAAATGTAAATGCATCTTTAGAGGAATACTTAAATAAAACATCCTTTTAATGGAATTTTCACATAAATGCAATGTTTTATTAATGCCAGCCTGACCTCTGGGCTGTTTAGTCTTCATAATGCAGCAGCATTTTTTATTTAACATTGAAAAGATCCCTGTTATTAAATATGTCCATTGGAAAGGCTGTGCAGCAATAAAAATCTACAATAAATCAGATAGCGCTCATCCTGGACCAGTGGCCATGTACGATGCTTCCCGGGTTAAGGGAAGCATATTTCTGAGCCATTATTTATCTGATAAGACAGTATTATTCCAGCAACAAAGTATAAAGACATGTTTTTTTTAATAACTCTTCTTCTATTATTATTATTATTATCATTATTATTATTATTATTACGTTAGTTTGTTTTATTGTCTTCAAGTACAGTCAGAATTTTGATAAAATGAATTTATAAATGACAGATTGTAAAAATGTTATATTATTTTGTGACATCTTAAGTAAGAAGGAGATATGTTAACAAACATGAAAATAAAAATTTGTGCTTGTATTCTTTCACCCTTACAACAACTTCATTTAAGGAAAAAGTCTGGTTCAGGAAATAAATTCTCATACAGAATTAGGTAAATCTGAGTTATTACAAGCAGCAATTTAGCAGCAGAAGTTTTTCAGGCGGGTTGTCTCTAAAACCACTTAAAAAAGCTTTAACTAATCACTCAAAAGAATGAAAAAATTCATTTTTCCCGGACTCCAGGGATTTCTCCAGACAGTAGATTCACTATTGAAGAAGGAACAACACATATGTGACACAGAAATGAGCTCAACACGATGGGCTGAATACAAATATATATCCGACACTGAGTGAGTTCAGAGGTGTGAAGATATAGCAGAAGGGGAAGGTAATCACAAGCCACAGCTGAAATGAAAGCTAAGAGAAGACTCATCCAGCTGTGAAAAGGTCCTTGAACCCTTCAGCAGAGAAGAGCAAGCACATCAGTAAAACGTTTTCAAGTGAGCCCCACAAAAAGCCTTCGAATGACTAAATGCTGAGAACTTCTGACCTCAGGTCCCCCAGAGGTGACAGCAGGACGTGGCACACTCATGTCAAGAAGTCAATGGGAAAGCTCAAATGATGCCCCCAAGGATGCCTGTGCCTTTTAAGTGTTTTGCCAGCAAGTTTGCTTCATTGTTGAATGAAGTTAAAAAAAAGCTTTGAAAATGCCAACAAAAATGATGGAAACAAAATAAGAAAAAACTGAAAAAGCATTCAGGAAATGACCCAAAAAACACTTCAAAATATGTTTCAAGAAAAAGTAATTCTATATCTAGAAGACCAAAGCTTACAAATGCAATAAATGGATTGCCATGTAATACTTTACATCTCTTTCTGCCAAGTTCCTCTGCTGAACGCAGCTGACCATTGGGGCTATCTATCTATCTATCTATCTATCTATCTATCTATCTATCTATCTATCTATCTACAAACCAAAAAAAGCTAAACAACACTCAAGGTCTAGTCTGAACGGATACAAGCTGCAATACTGAACAATATACACAAAACGGTTCACAGCAGCGCACAGTCACTGCCAATCTCGTGCATATACACATATAGATTGATAGAAGTGAAACACCTGTGCATTTGAGAAAAAATATAAAAATATGCGTTTTTCCAAAAAAACTCAATTTTTAGATTTTTTTTTGGGATATTTTATCTTTGTAAAGTAAGGATCTTAGTACACATATTGGCCAATACCTGTTTGTCCATCAGCCATGGCAAGGTGACCTTAGATCTGATAGGTCCCTATCCTACCATGCCACTCATTCCTTGGACTTAGCTAGGCCTCTATTTTTATAATTTTTATGGGAAGTGGGAGGACTTACTTCACTCAAAGACCACCTGAGGTCGATGGGGTTGCAGAGTAAGACTGTGGAGCCAGTAACTCCAGCAAGTACGTCTAAACCAAAAAAAAAGGCTAAACATCACTCAAGGTCTAGTCTGGACTGGTGCAAGCTGCAATACTGAACAATATACACAAAAAGGTTCACAGCAGCACTCAGTCACTGCCAATCATGTGTGTATATACATATAGATAGATAGAAGTGAAACACCTGTGCATTTAAGAAAAATTTAAAAAACATTTAAAAAAACTAAATGTTTGGATTTTTTTTGGGATATTTTATCTTTGTAAAGTAAGGTTCTTAGTACACATATTGGCCAATACCTGTTTGCCCATCAACCATGGCAAGGTGACCTTAGATAGAAGCAAAAAAAACCTATGCATTTGAGAAAAAATATAACTTAATAATATAAACTTCGCCAGAATAGATCAGTAAAATACACCTTTTTCACTTAATTTAATGTTTTGTTCTTTTTATATCAGTGAAGGTTTGGACACTGCCTGCTCAGGATTATTTTGCACCCTTATATATTTTGTTGTTATTGCTGCCCACATCTATCTATCTATCTATCTATCTATCTATCTATCTATCTATCTATCCCAGTGGGATTTAGGTCAGGACTGTGACTGGGCCATTCACACCTATGAATATGCTTTGATCTAAACCCTCCTTTGTAGGTCTGGCCAGATGTTTAGGGTCTTTGTGTTGCTGGAAGGTGAACCCTTGCCCCAGTCTTTTGCAGCTTCTCACAGGTTTTCCTCCAGGATTGCCCTGCATTTAGCTCCACCCATCTCTCCATCAACTCTGACCAGTTTCCCTGTCCCTGCTAGAAAAGCCTCCCAATAGCATGATGCTGCCACCACAATGTTTGACGGTGGGGATGATGTTTTCAGTGTGATGTGCAGGCCAAAACGTTCCACTTTGTTCTTATGTGACCAGAGCACCTTCTTCCACATGCTCGCTGAGTGCCCCCTACTTGGCTTTTGGCAAGCTGCAAACTGGACTTTTTCTGACTTGCTTTTAAAAATAGCTTTCTTCTTACCCCATTTCCATAAAGGCCAGATATGTGGAGTACACAATTAATTCCCCCACGTGAGCTGTGGTTCTCTGCAGCTCCTCAAGAGTGACCATGAGCCTCTTGGCTGCTTCTCTTTTTTGTGCTCTTCTTGCTTGGGATGTCAGATTAGGTGGACGGCCATATCTTGGTAGGTGTAAAGTTATGCCATACTCCTTTAATTTTTGGATGATGAATTCAACTCCGTAAGAGTATGTGTTATTTTCTATAACCTAACCCTGCTTTACTCTTCTCCACAACTTTATCCCTGACCTGTCTGGTGGGCTGATTGGTATTCCTGATTCTGTTTTTTCCCTGAAGTTCTCTGGCAAACCTTCACAGATCAGCTGTAGTTATACTGAGTGTAAATTACACACAAGTTGACTCTTTTTACTAATTATGTGACTTCTCAAGGTAACTTAAGATTTTACTTTAAAGTATCAGACTACAAGGGGGTAGATCCAAATGCTCGTCACAATTTTCAGATTTTAAGTTTGTGGGTGTAGGGTAGAAAATGTTGAAAATTCATGGGGTATGATTACTTTTTCGAGGCACTGAATATAATTTTTGGGTAATTTCCAGCTGGTCAAACCTATTTTGTAAATTTGGAGCATTCGTTCAACACCATCAACCATCAACAAAACAACAAATGTCACAGATGTTGACATAAATTGATGCTTATATTATGCACTATCAACCATATTTTCTATACAGTTCACACTAGTTTTGGGAATAAAATGCACTAAAAAAAGTCCTTTTTGCAACTATTTTTTGGACTTATCAAATTTTTAAAATGACAAAAAAAAAGGTCAGCGATCTGCAGACAGATTTAGTAACAGCAAAGCAACAAATGTCACAAATGTTGACATAAATTGATGCTTATATTATGCATGGATTTCATTTTACGACATCCTACTACTAAAATTGGCACGATAGCGCTCCGACTCTCTACTTCACCAGTCTGAATAAATGACCCACACTCCGAAACTGAAAATGGATGATAATAAGGAGCTGAAAAGACTGGCAGCTACTGTCAATTCCTTGCAAATACGATGCCATGGTCAGCACTAGATCTCCTCCGAGCCACACATTACTCCACCAGTCTAGTTACTCAGGGATAAAGCACACTACTGGCAGATGGAACCTTGGAATGATGGCATTATCTGATGTTCCTCATGGCACTTTTAACGACTGTGTTTTTAATTAACTATTTTTTATTTGCAGATATTTCCATTAATGAAAAGAAAAAAAAACATTTTTTTCTGCTGACTTAATTGTGCAGCACTAAATTAGCTTGAAGGGGAACATTTAATTAAATATTTATATATTTAATTAAGCCTAAATGAAAATGGTCTAGTTATGCTTGCATTAATGCTATGCAATGACAAGTCAACATGTTAACCATTGCTGTTACTGTATAATGTTCTCCTAATGGTTTTATGGAGATTTAGGTGCCAGGAAGTTTTTAATGCAATGCTTAAACAGGTTTTCCCACAAAGAAAGGTAATTTTAATTGGTACATCTTGGAATAATAATAATTTACACATTTGGATGTGATTAAAAAAAATATTCCTGTGCTGAGATAATCTTATATATGTGTCCCTGCTGTGTGCTGTGTAATGGATGTGTCTGACCATACAGGGACATGGTCTAATCATACCACATCTCCTGTGCCGAGATAATCCTATATATGTGTCCCTTCTATGTGCTGTGTAATGAATGTGTCTGACCGTACAGGGACATGGTCTTATCATACCACATCTCCTGTGCTGAGATAATCTTATATATGTGTCCCTGCTATGTACTATGTAATGGATGTGTCTGACCGTACAGGGACATGGTCTGATCATACCATATCTCCTGTGCTGAGATAATCTTATATATGTGTCCCTGCTATGTACTGTGTAATGGATGTGTCTGATCGTACAGGGACATGGTCTGATCATACCATATCTGCTGTGCTGAGATAATCTTATATATGTGTCCCTGCTATGTACTGTGTAATGGATGTGTCTGACCGTACAGGGACATAGTCTCACCATACCACATCTCCTGTGCTGAGATAATCTTATATATGTGTCCCTGCTATGTACTGTGTAATGAATGTGTCTGACCGTACAGGGACATGGTCTGATCATACCACATCTCCTGGACCTGGGAGGAAGCAAAAGAGTATGTAGACATTACAGCACTGGAAAGAGTATGTAGACAGGAAAAATATAACTTGAAACCCTTCAAATGGGAAATAAAAGGAAAAAACAAACGTGGCGCTCCCTATGAGTATAGTAGTTAGTAACGATGAGAAATAAGCAAAAAATATCTTGAGATCACCTGGTTTAGGAGGTGAGAAAACATTTGAGAATCTCACTGAATCAGGAATGTATCATTTCCTTCCTCCTTGATCTCCATATTCTCCAAAGGTCTGCAGCTCACATAGGGAACCTGAAGTGGAACCTATTAAAGCTCCACACAGGTCACATATACCATAATAAAACACCAGGACCTATCTTCTTATTATACAGACAGGAATGTCAGGGAAGCTGAGGTTTATGATTTGCTCTCTGTAGTGATATCTCAGTGTTACCTGTAGTTTTACATAGAACTGGAATCATTGTCAGTATACATAAATAATGCAAATTACATCGTACATACTATCTGTTATACAGACAGATACCTACCCATCATGTAAACAGGGGAAGTGTCTAACAGGCTCCAAATTTATTGTACAGCAGAACAATGACCTCAACCATCCAGCCAATGTCATTGAGAATTATCTTCAACATAAAAAAGAACAAGGAGTCCTTCTTCAAGTGATGATCTGCCCCCACAGAGCCCTGATCTCATCATCATCCAGTCTGTCTGGGATTACATGAAGAGGCACAAGGATTTGTAAAGCTAAATCCAGATAGGATCTGTGGTTAGCTCTCCAAGATGTTTGGAACAAACTTCCTGACGACTTCCTTCAAAATCTGTGAAAGTACCTAGAAGAATTGGTGCTGTTATGAAGGCAGAGGGCGGTCACCAAATATAGATTTCATTTAGATTTTTTTTTGGTCATTCGATTGTTATTTTGTTAATTGATCACAATGATCTAATGAGGCTGTGTGCACAAATTGTGTTTCTATTGCGTTTATGAGTGCAGACACCTGAAGGGAATCCTAATTCCATCAAAGTCAATGAGAATCCTGAAGTCTCCTGCACACTTTGAGTATTTTCTCTTTCCAGATTTGGTGCAGAAATAAATCTGCATCATCTCAATTCTTGCAATGTTGCTCCTTCAGATTTTATCCATTCCAATGAGCAGGAAAAACTCTGTATCAAAAAGGCACCGAAAACGTTTTTTCCTGCCAAGAGATGCAGAAATGGTGTGAAAATTATTAAACCGCATCCTAAATGTGTGCACCTACCCTAACGCTTGTATTTTGGAAGTAAATCTGACTTTGTAGCATGTTTTTCCACATCTGCCTTAAACTTGTCACAGTACGTAGGTATCACCTCGTAGTGGTGCAGATCTTCCATAGCTGTAGCACCATCATCCAGCAGAGGTCACTGCATTTACAAGCTGCAGTCAACACATCTGTCATCCTTGCATCCTGAACCAAGTGTTAACCCAAGGGCTTCATACGAGGTGTTGGTCCGCAGCCGGCACTGATCCTCAATATCTGCAATACTTTAAAGCTCATGAACATGATCATTCACTAAACATCATATCAAACAAATCATATAACTTACACTAATGAGGACCATTTATTTTCTACTTCCAAAAGCAGTTTTTTGCGTTTCGATCATTAAAGAGAACCTGTCATCAGGATTTAACCTGTTAAAGTAAATAGGTATGGCCAGTGCTGTAACTTGAAGCTCAGGGGCCCCGCTGCAAAAGCTCCATTGGGGCTCCCAATTATTCCAAATCTTTTATAGCATTGGTCTTTTTCTATAGGCCAAAGGGACATTTGGGGCCCCCTAGATTCCAAGGCACAGGTGCAATTGCAACCCTGCACCTGTTATAGTTACGCCCCTGGGTATGGCCATAATGGCCCTGTTATACTCATTTAATGGATAAATGCAGTGTAAAAGTCTGTAGTATGGTTCTTGTTTAATTCACCATAGAAGCTTTCTTGCAATAACTTCTTTGTGCATTGCGGCAGACTGTGGGTTAGGACTGTGGGAAGGGTCTTCACTTCTGCGGTTGCCCCTTTGCATATGTATGATCCATCTTTTTGAAATTTTGCACTAGGGTCACCCTTGCCGTAGGATATGCTTGCACACGTCCATCTCCTAGTGTTCTCCAGCATGGTCAGATTAACCTCTTCATCAAAAATGGTGCCGTGGTGGCGCATGTGCAGGTTGAGTTTTCAACTCAATTTCAGAGCACTAAACTTAGAGGGAAAAGTGCCATTTTCCATCACATCTGGTACTAGGGACAGTTGGTTCCACTGAACAAATGAACGGTGTCTCTACATGTAAAGTAAATGGGACACAGTTTGGTCAATATTTATACAGCACTCCCATTCCATGGCCATAGGTGGTAGAGTGATTCACCCATCTGAGATGGCCGGAGGATGACGGCATACACAATAATCAGTTAAAGAATGTTACATAGGGCCACATCACACACACAGATATCTGTGCAGATATTGGTCACAGATCTCTGGTTGCAGTGAAATCATGGACACACTGTTCCATTTTGTGGCCGTGTATAAATGGAACAATGTGTCCATGATTTCACTGCAACCAGAGATCTGCGAACAATATCTGCACAATTATCTGTGTGTGTGACATGGCCCATACATAGAGGCAAAATAACTTATGACAGGTTGACTTGCACAAAGGTAGATGATGACAATTGTGTCAATTAGCATAGAATTGCGATACTTGTTACAGTTTGCTGGCACTGTCTTCAGCAGCACCTCCTTCTTCAAACTGAAACAGTCTTTGTGTCATTTCTTTGGTAGCTCATTGCACGCTCTCCTCTAGCACTTTGCAGACACTTATGACTTACAATTCACAGTTATAATATCACAGTCTGTTATGCACAGGTGACAATCTGCATACTTTGCATCTTTTAAAGTTAGAAAAGAGCAAAAAATACTCAGATGGGCGCCTCACAATTTTTACTTCTGCTAAGCCATTTCCCTAACACTGTTCAGCCATTTGCATATGCCCACATAGAAATATTGTTCCTAGTGAATCTCATTAGTTTTGCACGCATAATTATAACCCTTTTTGACCCCCTCAGTGCCCATTAAACACAATATGATGCCCACAAAGTGCCCCCACGCAGAATGATGCCGAAAGTCCCCACACATGTAAAAAATGGTATTAGTTACCTTCTCAATAGGATGCCTCGTGCATTGCCTCTTTAGTAGTATGATGCACCAACATTGATCCCCATACAGTATGATGTCCCTACAGTCCCCTCAACCAGTATATTGACCCCAAAATCTCCACACGCAGAATAGTGACTTCACAGTCTACAGTTTCACCATAGACAGTATGATGCCCCCAGTCCCACCACACCGTATGTTGCTGCCATATTACTCCCTTACCCCAATAGTATGAATTTCATAGTGATCCCCACATAATCACAGTGCCCCCAGTATGAATTCAGTACAGTGACTCTTACACAAGTGTCCCACTTGCCACAGTGTGTTACTTTTCTACTGAGCTGCTTTCTGCTGGCAAATTACATGACCTGACAAATGTCATATGACTTGAAGGTCCTCTTAGGTCCTTCATACTGTATCAACACTTAACGATGGAGAAGGGATCGTTGCCTTCTCGTCCATTGTGTTCAATGTCCTACAGACAGAGATACAATTGATGTTCGGACATTCCCATCAACCTTCTGAAAAATACAGGACAGCTCCCCAAATTCTGAACTGCCCCCCTGCATCCAGGATGGTTGAGATGTTTTGAGTTTTCTAGGCTTCTCTGGACTAACAATCAAGTTTGTTGCGGCAATTCCCACCTGTTACTGTGGCTCTCCTGTGCAGTTGGGCTTGTCTACCTGGAGTAGACCTTAAACCTGAGTTTTGACATGATTATTTTTTACTTATTTATAGGCTTTAGCGTGGCACATTTACAAGCTTAAATCCCATATACAATAAAAGAAAATTCCATAAGAACAGGTGGGCAGCACACTGGTCTCCTGTCTGACTTGTTTCCTATGCTGGATATTTGGACTCTTGTTCTTATCTAAAGTGTCTTTCACACATCCGTCCAAAAAAAAAAATGCACGTGTGTGATGGGCCGTTTTTTAATCCCGTGTGTCTGACATCGTATGCTGTCCGTGTGCATTCCGTGTGACATCCAGATAGCATGATTTTGCATAGTTACCTGTCTCAGAGGCTGCTGTCCTTCTTGCTTCTGGCTCTGCGGTTCGACTCTGTGCAGTGAATATTCATGAGTTTAATGAGTAGCCCAGGAAGTGAGTGTGACAGGTAAGTTTAAAATTCTTTATTTTTTACTAAAATCTCTTTTTTCCGACCCCTGCAGACGGATGTCTCATGGACGACCTCCGTGCGCAGGTTGTTTTTGGCAGGTCCGTGTGTCCGTGCTGCCTCCCAGAAATGGTCATGTCTCCGCGTGGAGCACACAGACACGCGTCTGCCCCACACAGAGTGGATTCATGGACATGTGAAAGTGATCATTCATTAACACCAGTGAATGTGTGTCCGTGTATTTGGCATATGGCTGCTTGGATGGCACACATACCGGAGTACCAGAGACACATAATTGTGAAAGAGGCCTAATGGTGTGTTTACACGTCCCGATATCCAGGGCCGGCTCCAGGTTTCTGTGGGCCCCGGGCGAAAAGTTCTCAGTGGGCCCCCTTTAAGTACATATCGCGAACTATATATATATATATATATATATATATATATATATATATAGTCCGCGATATGTACTTAAAAAAAAACCCGCATCTGCCGCATTTTCTGTCTAGCAGCTGCACTTGCTGCACGTTTGCGGCAAGCCCCATGCATTGTCTATGGGGCTTGCGGTAAGTGTGCGGCAATATATATGTATATATATATATTGCCGCACATTTACCGCAAGCCCCATAGACAATGCATGGGGCTTGCCGCAAACGTGCAGCAAGTGCAGCCGCTAGACCAGGGGTCTCAAACTCCAGGCCTTGAGGGCTGCACACAGTCCAGGTTTTCAGGATTTCCCTAGTATTTGACAGTTAGTAATCAAATGACCAACTGTCAAAGTATGGAAATCATGAAGACCTGGACTGTGTGCGGCCCTCGAGGCCTGGAGTTTGAGACCCCTGCGCTAGACGGAAAATGCGGCAGATGCGGGGTTTTTTTTTACCGCAACTGCCACATTTTTCAAAAAACGCCTATGTAAAGGCAGCCTTACAGGAACAGAGACTGCCGAAACCAGCAAGAGCTGTTCCTGACAGTGAGTATATTACACGTTGTTAGGAGCAGGCTAAAATGCATTTGCGTTCCCTTGCGCTTTTTAAAAATACCCTTCAAATGCAAAATGTTGCATTTTTGTGCGTCTGAGGATGCTTGGTATATATACAAGCATCCTGAAGCGCACAAATAATGCAAGCAGCTCAATGGAGCCGCACTGCCATATGGTGGCACCGCAGCCAAGCGGACTGTCTGGCCGTCCGGATCTCTCTTTCTCCTCACCTTTCTTCTTGCCGCTCCGGTCTCCTCCGGTCGCTCTGCACATATCAGCACAGTGATGACATCGTGCCCCTCCATGCTGAGCTGCAGAATGCAGACAGCAGCAGAAGAGACTCTGGAGAAGAATGCTGCTGGCAAAGGTGGCTGGGACTATAGGAGCGGAATCCGCGGGGGGCTACCACTGGTACACATACCTCGTACACACGCGGCTCTGCTCCATACACCTCGTACGCACGCACGCGGCTCTGCTCCGTACACCTCGTACGCACGCGGCTCTGCTCCATACACCTCGTACGCACGCACGCGGCTCTGCTCCGTACACCTTGTACGCACGCACGCGGCTCTGCTCCGTACACCTCGTACGCACGCATGCGGCTCTGCTCCGTACACCTCGTAGGCACGCACGCGGCTCTGCTCCGTACACCTCGTACGCACGCACGCGGCTCTGCTCCGTACACCTCGTACGCACGCACGCGGCTCTGCTCCGTACACCTCGTACGCACGGACGCGGCTCCGCTCCGTACACCTCGTACACACACCGCTCTGCTCCGTACACCTCGTACACACATGGATCTGTTCCGTACACCTCGTACACACACGGCTCTGCTCCGTACACCTCATACACACACGGCTCTGCTCCGTACACCTCGTACACACTCAGCTCTGCTCTGTACACCTCGTACACACTCGGCTATGCTCCGTACACCTCGTACACACATGGCTCTGCTCCGTACACCTCGTACACACGTGGCTCCGCTCCGTACACCTCGTACACACACCGCTCTGCTCCGTACACCTCGTACACACATGGCTCTGCTCCGTACACCTCGTACACACATGGCTCTGTTCCGTACACCTCGTACACACTCGGCTCTGCTCCGTACACCTCATACACACATGGCTCTGCTCCGTACACCTCGTACACACTCGGCTCCGCTCCATACACCTCGTACACACACGGCTCCGCTCCATGCACCTAGTACTCACTCCCCTCTGCTACATTCACACTGTAAATCCCTCCTGACCCCACACATAACCTTCACCTAATTGCCATACACCTAGTACACACTCACCTCTGCTACATTCACACTGTAAATGCCTCCTGACCACACACAAACTTCACCTTATTTGAGCATCATTGATGGCCAGCACAGTCCTGGATACACTGAGGAGCTGATCATGAGACCCCTGACTCCTCCCCATCCATTGACATCATCACAGGTCCTGTAAGCACACTAGCACAGAGTGTGCAGCTCTGTCGGCTCCCGTGGAGGGGGGAGGAGGGAGACCCTCCAGTGCTGCAGGCAGCAGGAGCCTGAAAATGACCCCCCAGCTGCCCCCTGCCCTGGATATGGCTCTGGCTGTGGGGGCAGTGCTCAGGGGCCCCTGAGGCTAGGGTCACACTTGCATTGTGACCCTAGCCTTATGCAAGTATTGTATGTTGCAGCGCATAGCATTTAATGCTATGCGCTGGAGGCAGCCCATAGAAACCCGACGTTTACCTTGACAACCACTGGTTGTCAATGTAAATATCGGGTTTCTATGGGCTCAGTTGCTGGCAGCGCATAGCGTTAAACGCTCTGCGCTGCAGCAGACAATACTTGCATAAGGCTAGGGTCACAATGCAAGTGTGACCCTAGCCTCAGGGGCCCGATGGGCCCCCTCCAAGCAGTCGGGCCCCGGCACTTGCCCGGGTACGCCGGTGCTGACGCCGGCCCTGCCGATATCGGCGTCCAACTCCGACCAAAAGTCACTTGGTTCGTGCGTTGGCCCCGATATCGTTCGTGCGTTGTATGTTTTAAACATCCAATACGATGCACGAGCGATGCCAAAACGATATCGGGGATCGAATGAGCCTGCTCTCCAACAGGCCGATATTGGATGGAGGTTGGAGCCGGATCGTGCTGTGTAAACGCCCAACCACGATGTGCAGTACAACGTCCCCTATTCACTCCCATGTTAAATGGTCGTTCCTGGGTCGGCCGTACAAGGAAGGCGTACACATCGTAGAGACGTTGTATGCCGATATCGCGCTGTGTAAACCTCCAATGCGATCTTTGAAATCTGGCCAGAAAAAGCGCGCTTCCGCGCCGTCTGATCCAATATCGGACCGACGTTGGAGCGTGTAAACCCACCTTAAGAGAAACGAACTTTGCATTCGTGAAATTGCTTTTGGTATTGAGTATTAAGTCAAAATACTTCAAAATGTTGTAATCCTTTATAGTTAGGTTGTGCAGACAGACATGTGCCACCATTATATAATATAATGTTATGGTGCAACCATTATTGTAGCCAGCTGCAGTATGTGATAGGAACTGTCCCCATTTCCCTCCATACTAGCAGGGCCGTATTTGCCATTAGGCACACCTAGGCACGTGCCTAGGGCGGCGCTATTTATAGGCGGGCGGCGTCTCGGCGTGTTTATTTATTTATTTTTTTTACTTTTTTTTTTCCCGGCTCTGGGCCGGCCGGGTCTCAAGCCCCGCCCCCATACAACCCCCCCCACACACACACACCCCTTCCGTCATCATTATGGCCGGCCGCGCGCCCGCCGTCCAGCCCGCCCACCTCACAGGCAGGAAGTCCCGGCCGGAAGAGACGAGGAGAAGGAGGGGCCCGCCAAAGAGGGGAAACTTGAAGTTCCCGCTCTGTTCCCTCCTGTCTCCCGTGCTGCTGTGGTGGCGCCGGCAGCGGTAGTGGCGGCAGCGGCGGTACTGGCACCCAGCCGCCCCCTCCAGACCCAGAGAGCGGGGAAGCAGCCGGAGGCACTGGATGATGGTGCGGCTGGAAACCGAGCTCCTGCTGCACATCCCTGTGCTCAGAGGGAGCCAGGCTAATGTCAGCAGCCAGCACCAGGTGAGGACCCTAGAAGTGTGGGGAAACTGTGCAGAGGACAGAGGAGCAGGTGGACCGAGAAGAAGAGGCACAGGGGGACAGAAATAAGGGGACAGGAGAAGAGGAGAGAGGAGCAGCAGGAGGGACAGAGGAGAGGAGGACAGGGGTGCAGGAGGACAGAGGAGCAGCAGGAGGGACAGAGGAGAGGAGGACGGGGTGCAGGAGGACAGCCGAGCAGCAGGAGGGACAGGGAAGAGAAGGGCGGGGGTGCAAGAGGAGCAGCAGGAGGGACAGAGGAGAGCAGGACGGGGGTGCAGAAGGACAGAGGAGAGGAGGACGGGAGTGCAGAAGGACAGAGGAGAGGAGGGCGGGGGTGCAGAAGGACAGAGGAGAGGAGGACGGGGGTGCAGAAGGACAGAGGAGAGGAGGGCGGGGGTGCAGAAGGACAGAGGAGAGGAGGGCGGGGGTGCAGAAGGACAGAGGAGAGGAGGACGGGGGTGCAGAAGGACAGAGGAGAGGAGGACGGGGGTGCAGAAGGACAGAGGAGAGGAGGACGGGGGTGCAGAAGGACAGAGGAGAGGAGGACGGGGGTGCAGAAGGACAGAGGAGAGGAGGACGGGGGTGCAGAAGGACAGGAGAGGAGGACGGGGGTGCAGAAGGACAGAGGAGAGGAGGACGGGGTGCAAAAGGACAGAGGAGAGGAGGACGGGGTGCAGAAGGACAGAGGAGAGGAGGACGGGGGTGCAGAAGGACAGAGGAGAGGAGGACGGGGGTGCAGAAGGACAGAGGGGAGGAGGACGGGAGTGCAGAAGGACAGAGGGGAGGAGGACGGGGGTGCAGAAGGACAGAGGGGAGGAGGACGGGGGTGCAGAAGGACAGAGGGGAGGAGGACGGGGGTGCAGAAGGACAGAGGAGAGGAGGACGGGGGTGCAGAAGGACACAGGAGAGGAGGACGGGGGTGCAGGAGGACAGAGGAGAGGAGGACGGGGGTGCAGGAGGACAGAGGAGCAACAGGACGGGGGTGCAGGAGGAGCAGCAGGAGGGACAGCGGAGAGGAGGACGGGGTGCAGGAGGACAGAGGAGCAGCAGGAGGGACAGAGGAGAGGAGGGCGGGGGTGCAGAAGGACAGAGGAGAGGAGGACGGGGGTGCAGAAGGACAGAGGAGAGGAGGACGGGGGTGCAGAAGGACAGAGGAGAGGAGGACGGGGGTGCAGAAGGACAGAGGAGAGGAGGACGGGGGTGCAGAAGGACAGAGGAGAGGAGGACGGGGGTGCAGAAGGACAGAGGAGAGGAGGACGGGGGTGCAGAAGGACAGAGGACAGGAGGACGGGGGTGCAGGAGGGACAGAGGAGAGGAGGACGGGTGTGCAGGAGGGACAGAGGAGAGGAGGACGGGTGTGCAGGAGGACGGGGGTGCAGGAGGAGGACGGGGGTGCAGGAGGGGCAGAGGAGAGCAGGACGGGGGTGCAGGAGGGGCAGAGGAGAGCAGGACGGGGGTGCAGGAGGGGCAGAGGAGAGCAGGACGAGGGTGCAGGAGGGGCAGAGGAGAGAAGGGGGGAGGAGGAGGATAGAGGAGCAGCAGGAGGGACAGGAGAGGAGGACAGGGTGCAGGAGGATAGAGGAGCAGCAGGAGGGGCAGAGGAGAGGAGGACAGGGGTGCAGGAGGGGCAGAGGAGAGCAGGACGGAGGTGCAGGAGGGGCAGAGGAGAGCAGGACGGGGGTGCAGGAGGGGCAGAGGAGAGCAGGACGGGGGTGCAGGAGGGGCAGAGGAGAGAAGGGGGGGGAGGAGGAGGATAGAGGAGCAGCAGGAGGGACAGGAGAGGAGGACCGGGTGCAGGAGGATAGAGGAGCAGCAGGAGGGGCGGAGGTGCAGGAGGACAGGAGCAGCAGGAGGGACAGAGGAAAGAAGGACCGGGGTGCATGAGGACTGAGGCTGTGGCTGGCGCTGTGTATGGTGATAATGGCGGCTGTACCGTGTGTCTGCCTCCATGCAGCTGCCGCCACCTTCCTGAGTTTGCAGGGTGTGGCATGCCGGGAGTTCTAGTTCTCCTGCCTGTCCTATATGATTTCTGGGCAGTGTGTTGGGTGCTGGGTGTTGTTGTTCTTCCAGGTGGGCTCAGTGTTGTCCCGCCGCCCGTCTGTGGTCTGTCTGTCTCTTCTGGGATGTCCTCAGCTCCGTGCTGTGCACAGTGTACCATCATGTCCTCAGCTTCGTGCTGGGCACAGACAGTGTACCGTACACTGTCTGTGCACAGCATGGAGCTGGGGAGATGGTGGTACACAGCACAGAGCTGTGGACATGGTGGTACACTGTCTGTGCACAGCACGGAGCTGAGGATATGGTGGTACACTGTGCACAGCACGGAGCTGAGGATATGGTGGTACACTGTGCACAGCACAGAGCTGAGGACATGGTGGTACACTGTGCACAGCACAGAGCTGAGGACATGGTGGTACACTGTGCACAGCACAGAGCTGAGGACATGGTGGTACACTGTGCACAGCACAGAGCTGAGGACATGGTGGTACACTGTGCATAGCACAGAGCTGGGGACATGGTGTTACACTGTCTGTGCACAGCACAGAGCTGGGGACATGGTGGTACACTGCACAGCACGGAGCTGAGGACACGGTGGTACACTGTCTCCCGCCGCCTTAAACTCGGTTTGTTTCTCATCCAGGAGAGTCGGATGAGCGTCATCGGTTTTTGGTCCATTTGGCATCCAACTGCTGTGCGAGTGTCCGACATTCCTCTCAGATCACATCCGTGTGCAATCTGTTCTTTCCTCAGCAGCTATTAGTGTAGAATCATTTACAGGAACATTTTAAAGTGTTCTCAGTTACAGAATGATAATGTATCAGTGAAATAAAAACTGATGCCCCTCGGATGGTCGGTGTGCTGTCAGTGTGCGGTATGTGATTTTGTCAGACCCATAGACTTGCATTGGTGAGTCTCGGTCGTGAATCGCAGACTGTCGCAGAATGTTGCGACTTTTTTCTCATCCTGAATCTGGCTGAGAAAAAAGCGTCCAACACTCGACAATCTGCTCTCAGAGATCGATTAACATTGGTCCGAGTGCAATGTGATGAAATCACACATTGCACTCATCCAAGTTTCACGCCAGTGTGTCCGTACCCTAATAATAGAATCCATATAGTAATCCTACAATGTCTGCTGGACATGGTATGGGGAGGGTTTATGGCTCAGTTAGGCTGGGTTCACACTGCGGCAGCGTCCGGTCCGGGGCTGTCAGGAGTGAGAGCCTGGGACCGGAGTTTTGCTGCATAGGATAGTATCGGGCTGCACGGAGCTGGATGGCAATTATCTGCCATCCGGCTGCTAGCTCGCCGGATGAATCCTGCAGAAGTGGGGATTTGTCTGCCGACTCCAAAAACATTGCATGCACCGTTTTTGGAGTCGGCAGACAAATCCCCACTTCTGCAGGATTCATCCGGCGAGCTAGCAGCCGGATGGCAGATAATTGCCATCCAGCTCCGTGCAGCCCGATACTATCCTATGCAGCAAAACTCCGGTCCCGGGTTCTCACTCCTGACAGCCCCGGACCGGACGCTGCCGCAGTGTGAACCCAGCCTTAGTACACTCCATACTTCTTGTTATTAACCAGTTAATGCTCTCTTATCCACCGCACTGCAGTGTCAAAAGAGGACGACAGCGAGGCAGACAGCAACATGGCATCAGAGAGCCCCTGACCTTGAAATAGAAGATCCTCAGATCCTGGTATTGTGACATCATCTTAAGAATAATATTTTTTGCACTTATATTACACTATGAACTCCACATCACTTTACATACATCATTAACACTGTCCCCGTTGGGGCTCACAATTTAAACATCCTGTCAGTATGTCTCTGGAGTGTGGTTGGACAAACCTTTTATATGTACTACATGATGAAATGTGGGGGTAGAAGCTACACAAAGTTTGGGGGGGAAGACTGCGACTGATGGGAAGATTGTCCGTGACGGGGGAGGGGCTGCAACGGGGGAGGAGCCATGACGGGGGAGGGGCTTCAACATGGGGGGAGGCGCCGTGACAGGGGGAGGGGCCACAATGGGGGGAGGAGCCGTGACAGGGGGGGGGGCGGCAGGCCGCTGAGAGTGCCTAGGGCAGCAGGAACTCCAAATACGGCCCTGCATACTAGATGTAATTACATGCAATATTTGCATTTTTATGGTACCTATGTTCATTCTTTAATCCTAATTAAATCCCAGCAATAGTAATAAGACACGGTTAATTCAAGCATCTCCCTCAAGACTGTAACAGACCTGTAAAATTAATGAGAAACACTTCAATGTACGATGAAGGTCAAGTATCAAATTGATTTCATAGCAAGGGTTAATAGTCAGGTCACAAAACAATGTTAAAAATTCATATTTCATGATGAAAAGTGGAAACGACTTCAGGACTAGATTTTATATTATTAACAGACATAAATAAAATATAAGATCCCATGATGACGTGAAAATGTGAAAGTGACAGAGAACGATTCAGGTCTAAGCAAACATGGCATCTATTGTTAGAAACACCGGAAATGTTATTATTGTGACTCTATCATTTATTTTCTTTTGTTTAATTATAGCAATTATTAACGATGAGTGAGCACTAAAATGCTTGGGTGCCCTATACTCGAATTAATCAATTCGGGCTCCTCAACTCAAGTAACAAGTATAATGGAAGTCAATGGGCAGGTATTTGTGGGCCCCAGCGACAGAGTCTCAGTGGACTCCTTTAACACTCCACCCTCTTAACCCTCTGTCCCTCCTGCGCATCCGCACCTTAAGCCGCACACCAGGTGTAGACAGAAGAAAATTGAAAAAACTTTCTTCCTGTTAATTAAAGTTTCCCTGGCGGTGTAAAAGGGAGGGGTCAGTAGCGCTAATTTTAATGATCTAGGGTAGAATACAGAGGAAATAAATCTATTGTTAGTGTCTTTCTGCAAATTCTATATTATTATATATTAGACACACACAGCTCTGCTATATGCCCATAGACATACAAAACTCTGCTACAAGCACATGTAGACACATACAGCTTTGTTACATGCACATATAGACACACACAGCTCTGCTACATGAACATGAACACACACAGTTCTCCTACATGCATATGTGGTGCCCCGCCAGCAAGGCCACCACCATGGGTCTTCACTCCTCCATGTGAGGGAGAGTTTTGCTGGGATGACGCAGTTGAGCTTCACACACACAGACACAACAATCCACGGACACTAGATCCCCGGGACGGTGGTTGGACCAAACGGGAGGACCCAAGCGTAGCTGAGAGGGAAAAAGGAGCAGGAGGTAGAAGAAGTAGAGAAGTAGAGTAGAGTGGAGTAGAGAAGAGTGAAGGAGTGAGGAGTTGTTGGCTCTAGTGGGCTTGAGCACGGCCATGCCGAATACCCGGCACAACTTGGAGAAGGAGGCCGAACTGCAGTACCAGGGAGAGGTACAACTGAGCACCCGTGGATGTCGGTATCTGAGCTCTGTGTGTGGAGGTTCTGAGAGGAGCGGAGAGACTAGCTTAAAGTGCTGAGGGACCACCAGAGAAAGGAACACCCACAAAAGAGAAAGAAAGAGACAACCAGAGAGAAAGACAGGAACACCAAAAGAGGCTCGACTGCACTGTCCCGTTTCTGGAGACAACGCTGAACTGGAGGTTGGCAAAGGGAGGCACCCAGCGGCCATGCTGAAACTCCTAAGTAAAAGTAACAGAACTCCAGCAGTGGCGCATGAGACTTTTCTTCGCGGCGACCACTGGACGCAAAGTCTGCATGAAACACCGAGGTGGGTCAAGGTACGAACTAATTTCTCCTTCCCGATGCCCTGGGGACCACGCTCCACCTGTCAGGAGCAAAACCATCCAAGCTTACGGTCATCGTCCCCAGAGGTTCTGAGGCAGCGGCGGACGCTCATGGTCGCGCACCACAGGTGGCGTCACGAATATCTCTTCTCCCTGTCATCCCCATTAATTCTCCCTTTTTTAAATGAAACTGCCAGGCTCATGGGATTGGGTCTCGGCCCCTGTCTGTCCCTGTGCAAAGAACGAAGAAGAACGACGCTGCCCGGTGTCCCTGGAATGGGCATGTCACATACTACACACACAGCTCTACTACATGTATACTAGACACATAGATACACACAGTTCTGCTACTTGCACATTTAGAAGCATACAGCTCTGCTACTTTCACACTACATGCACATACAGATACATACAGCTTTGCTACATGAACACTACATACAGATACACACAGGTCTGCTACATGGACACTACTTGCATATACAGATACACACAGCTGTACAGTAGACACATTTACTTACACACACACCACATCTTGCAGTTCTTGATCGGTGCAGAGCAGGAAAGAAGAGCCACTGCAAGCTACATACAAGGAGCAGAACTTGAACAGCTGCAAGATCTTCCAGGACCTTCGTTTCAGTCATGTGTACAGTAACTTGACTGGAAGTTCCGTCAGTCTCCGTTCAGCTCCCAGTAAGCCTATTCTTCTGCTCTGTACCGATCACATAGTTCAGTGCAGAGCAGGAGAGAGAGCAGCTGTCTGTGATCAGGTCTCTGCTTCCTCTCACAGACAGCGAGTGGGACCCTCACTTTTCCAGGGCCTCGGCACTTGTCCAGGGGCACTCAGTGCTGATGCCAACCCTGTCAGTGGGAAACTCAAGCATTTTTCCGGAAGACCCTGCCAGTAGGTTTGGTGGGTCAGTAAAATCGAAACAGCACTCAAATGGAATGGTTTTGCTGCTTTTTTGCTGCATTTTTAGGGCCCGTTTGCGAGATTGCATCCCATATTTGGTGCGGATCCGCTGCAAATCCACACTAAGTTTGCAGGTGTGTGTTTTCCCTGGCAAGTCTATGAGATTTGGGATGTCCTGCCTGCATGGTAAGTTTTTTCCACAGCGTATCTGCTGCATATTTGATTGTGGAAAAATCTGCAGCATGTCAATTCTTGCTGCGCTTTTTGGAGTTTTTGGAGTTTAGACCCTCATATTAGCCGGAAATACACAGCAGATACACAGCAGTGTTCGCACGATGCGTATTTGTTGCGCATTTTGAGCCAAAATTACATTGAAATCTGCAAGCAGTGATAGTGTTGGGGGGGGGGGGGAGGGAGTCAGATTTTACATCTTTTTTCTCTTTTTTTTGGACCAGAGTATCCAAATTGTATTTAAATAGACAAAAAGCACCTACAAATACGCATCCAATCTACACCAAAAGCACATCAAATCCTCACCTTGCGGACAGGGATGGTTTTGATGCATTTTTCTGCCACTAGGTGCAGATTTTGGAAGTTCAAAATCTGCACCACAAATTCAGCGTGTGAACACAGCCTTAGTGTGTCATTTGTCTTCAGTACATGTTTAAAGGGAATCTGTCAGGTCAAAAATCCATATGTAACTGATATCATTTTTTAATTCCTTTCTCTCCATTCTAACTATTCATGTATTTCTATCATTTATGCTTCTCTCCTATCTTCTGTAAACTCCAAAATAAAAGATGAATTCCATCTGTCAATCACAGTGAGCTCTCTGTTGCCCACTCCTCAAAGAATGAATATTCATGTATCATTGCAAAGCCCTGTCCTTCTGGGTTTTATGTTGTGTGACTCATTGCAGAGGAAAAAGGAGGGGAAGGAGGTATGTGCTCTTGCTCTTAGCTGCAGCTCTTCATATCATGGTATGTATGAGGCATGTGCGCAGTGTGCAGTCTGAAATATTTCTTTGTGTTTATATGAACATTTGCTCTGCAGATACACACATTACATGTATGCAGGAAAACCAAACGTCATATAACAAAAATCTTTTATAGACAGCACACAGTGCAGCACAAAACACCCCCCCTTCAGCACAGAGGGGAGGGACAGAACACCAGCTTGGTTAGGCATGGATAGTTAAATAAGATTTATACAGCCAGACTATTCAGCTGTGAAAGTAATGTAGAGGACCATTGCACCAGCTCCCTGCAGGGTGGGAAAATGCTGATAGCAAGGAAATTACATAGGGTACATTAATGATTTTACATGTTTTTAAAAGATCTGCCCAGGCACTATTCAAGGATAATAGTAGTATTATACTGAAAAAGGACCTGACAGTGTCCCTTTAAAGGGAATATGTCAGCACTTTTATGCTATGGTAGCTGAGGACAGCTTGCTGTAAGGGTTAAAAAACAAGCAGCATCTGAGCTTTTCTTATCTGTGTGCCTGCTATTGTTTACCTAAACTAAAAGCTTTATTACCCTGTAATTGGCATAACTGCTGCACAGCAGTCTGACAGCCCCCTCCCCCTCTCCCAACTCAGCTACATGCTTAAAACTCAATGCTTTGATTGTGTCAGAATAGATGTACACAGTAACCTATGTGAAACATCTTTGGATTCAGAATCTCTTTGTTCTGCATTATGTTAAAGTCACATGAGGTAGCAAAATCCTGCTGACAGATTCCTTTTAAATAAAGTTAATTTCATTCACCAAAAAAAGCAGCAAAAATGCATAAAAATGCAGTTGCAGTTTTAGCTGTATCTTTGCTCTTAGGCTGCCTTCAGACTTGCAGATGCATCTGCAGCATTTTGCAGATGCATCTGCAAGCATCTGCATGCAGACCACGGCCCCTATGTTTATAATGGAGCGCACGGCGGTCTGCAGATGCTTGCAGACCGCCGTGCGCTCTCATTGCCCGCCATTAGTGATCTGTGCGCACGCGGATGCCTGCACACAAATCACACACTCCCGCCCGCACCAGGGACGCAACATCTCGCGTCCATGGTGCGGGCGGGAGTGTGTGATTTGTGCGCAGGCATCCGCCGGATGAAGCCGGGACAAGTGGGGTTTCTCTTACGAATCCAAAAACGTTGCATGTCTCTAATACTAGGTTATGTTATATAAGCAAAAGATGTTTCTCAGGAATATTAAATATAACTTATGCTTAGCTATAACATCAGTGTCAGAAATGAAGACCCATCTCCTGGTTTACCATATATCTAATTATCTATAAATGCAGCTCATACCTGAATGATGGGATCGGTGGAGCAAATATTACATTATTCTGTTGCACAACTGTTGCCATGTGTGGTCAGATTCTCATTTTCTTGATTGCAGCGTGATTACATTGATTACTCCGAGCGCTTGGAATAGTTTACTATAATTTGCTTTGATGGCAATGAAGTTACTTTCTATCATTACACATGACAACTTAAATATTACTAGTCAGATGTAAAGTGAATCTCCATCTTTTATCCTGTCGATTTTAGGTTTCAAAATAATGCGCTAGTTAATATCTATATACACAGTAAATATGTATTTATTTGTAGAGGGGTTGGAGCTCAATTTTTTAGAATACAGAGCTTTTAATGTTTAGATAATGTGTTAAAGTGAATCTGTCAGCTGGTTTTTGCTACCTCATGTGACAGCAACATAATGTAGTTCAAAGAAACTCTAAATCCAATGATGTACCACACGGATGGCTGAAGCCATTCTCACGTAGTTAAAGAACTTAGTTTTAGAAACACAGCAGAGCTGAGAGAGGTGCCCCCCTCCCGGCCACACCAGGCTCTATAGAGATTGTACATTGATAGTTAGGTGTCAATCACAACAGGGGGTGTTAGTTCATCTTGTGCATGAGTTTCTAGTCCTGTAATAGTAATCACCAGATGATAAAGCCTTTAGATTATGTAAACAATTACTCAGACACTGAAAAGGAAGGCACAGTTATTTTTTTTTATTAACCCGTACAGCATGCTTTTTCGGTTTATACAGCAAAACCTGCTGATAGATTCCCTTTATACAGGCTTTCTGTTGTCATGCCTCCAGCTGTGGGACCAGTCTCCACTGTGCAGGGAGATCGGTGCCCAGCACGTGGCTTTGTACGACCTGCCCAGGCTGCTGTGCTCTCTACCATACATATCTCTCATGCGGTCCGTGATCCACCGATGTCTCCTGACTCTCCGTCTGCAGCCTTCTCTGCCAAGAGTCTGCGATCACAGAAGAGCTCTTATAGGACCTTCCTTAGGTGGCACCCACCCCATCCCACTGAGATTTAAAGGTCCAATATGCTCTGACCTGTAAGTGCCTCTCAGCCTATTGCTGAGATGCTCAGTGTATTTAAGGCACCCTCCATGTAAGGGAGGTGCCTGAGTAACGTGTTCTATTCCTTGAAACGTTGCGATGTTCAGGTTCCCTGTCCCTGTGTCTTGCACCTGTGTTTTGCTCGGATAACTTACATGTGTTTCTCTACAGACAGCACTGTGTGACCACGTTTCTATTACCAGCTGGGCCTTCCTCAGACTACACAGAGCATCCACTCCTCTCCTATGGTCTGAACCAGTCAAGTTACTTCATATTCCAGTCTTTTGCTTGTGGCTCCTGCACGTGTTGTGCAGTTTACAGATTCTTTACTCAGAGACTCTTCCCCATACGAGTCGCCACTCTGCTCCTGGATTCGTGACATTTAGACCCTCTGGATTTCTGTAGTATCAATCTCTGTATAGGGGCTTGCACGCCGGTTGCTCTTCCAGGGGAGTTTGTCGTCACGGCCCAGAGAGTACTCTCTTAGATTCTTACTTCTGTGGGTATATTTCTGTACTTGAATAAAGTTTGAATGTTCACTGAAGTCACTGTCTGGCATGTTTGTCTGGCCCACAAGGGTCTGGGGTACTCAGATCTCGGTCGTTTGGCTGCAGGGATGTCATGGGTGGTTGGTGCCCGAGTCTGTGCTCTTGGGTGACAACAAAAAGGGGTATTTACAGGGATAAAAGTTTATAAAAGTAAATGTCGTTACGCCACATGTAGTTCCGATGATGGCACCGGCGCTGCTGGGGCCTCCAGGGTGATGGGCGGCAGCAAGGTATTGTAGCTCTCTACAAGTGGAGAGGGATCCCCGGGGCTGTAAGGGTATGATAGTGGAATAGGGTAGCGCAGTTGTTGCGGTGTGGGACAGGCTGGTAGGATGGACATACACACAAGAATGTCTTTTTCTGTACCTTTTACTGGTGTTTTGCAGGTACACTTCGAGGGTTGAAGGGTGCACTTTGGGATTTCCACACCGAGTGGGCTATAGGCCTCCTTGTCCTGTTCACTTGTCCCGAAGTCTGACGTATGTGAAACCAGTTAATACACTTAATTGAGGGATTGTCTATATCCACTACCAAAATTATCAGAAAAAGACTATGTCCCACACAAACTGTAGCTAGGTTGAATGTGCCTAGCTGGGTATAAAACCTTTATATATTGCACATACAGTGTTGGCCAAAAGTATTGACACCCCTGCAATTCTGTGAGATAATACTCAGTTTCTTCCTGAAAATGATTGCAATCACAAATTCTTTGGTATTATTATCTTCATTTAATTTGTCTTCAATGAAAAAACACAAAAGAGAATGAAGCAAAAAGCAAAACATTGATCATTTCACACAAAACTCCATAAATGGGCCAGACAAAAGTATTGGCACCCTCAGCCTAATACTTGGTTGCACAACCTTTAGCCAAAACAACTGCGATCAATCGCTTCCGGTAACCATAAATGAGTTTCTTACAATGCTCTGCTGGAATTTTAGACCATTCTTCTTTGGCAAACGGCTCCAGGTCCCTGATATTTGAAGGGTGCCTTCTCCAAACTGCCATTTTTAGATCTCTCCACAAGTGTTCTATGGTATTCAGGTCTGGATTCATTGCTGGCCACCTTAGAAGTCTCCAGTGCTTTCTCTCAAACCATTTTCTAGTGCTTTTTGAAGTGTGTTTTGGGTCCTTGTCCTGCTGGAAAATCCATGACCTCTGAGGGAGACCCAGCTTTCTCACACTCGGCCCTACATTATGCTGCAAAATTTGTTGGTAGTCTTCAGACTTCATAATGCCATGCACACGGTCAAGCAGTCCAGTGCCAGAAGCAGCAAAGCAACCCCAAAACATCAGGGAACCTCCGCTATGTTTGACTGTAGGGACCGTGTTCTTTTCTTTGAATGCCTCTTTTTTTCTCCTGTAAACTCTATATTGATGCCTTTGCCCAAAATGAGAGAACATTCTTCCAAAACATTTTAGGCCTTCTCAGGTAAGTGTTGGCAAACTCCAGCCTGGCTTTTTTATGTCTCGGGGTAAGAAGTGGGGTCTTCCTGGGTTTCCTACCATACAGTCCCTTTTCATTCAGACGCCGATAGATAGTACGGGTTGACACTATTGTACCCTCAGACTGCAGGGCAGCTTGAACTTGTTTGAATGTTAGTCGAGGTTCTCTATCCACCATCCGCACAATCTTGTGTTGAAATCTCTTGTCAATTTTTCTTTTCCGTCCACATCTAGGGAGATTAGCCACAGTGCCATGGGCTTTAAACTTCTTGATAACACTGCGCACGGTAGACACAGGAACATTCAGGTCTTTGGAGATGGACTTGTAGCCTTGAGATTGCTCATGCTTCCTCACAATTTGATTTCTCAAGTCCTCAGACAGTTCTTTGGTCTTCTTTCTTTTCTCCATGCTCAATGTGGTACACACAAGGACACAGGACAGAGGTTCATTCAACTTTAATCCATGTCAACTGGCTGCAAGTGTGATTTAGTTATTGCCAACACCTAGGTGCCACAGGTAAGTTACAGGTGCTGTTAATTACACAAATTAGAGAAGCATCACATGATTTTTCTAACAGTGCCAATACTTTTGTCCACCCCTTTTTTATGTTTGGTGTGGAACTATATCCAATTTGGCTTTAGGACAATTCTTTTTGTGGTTTTTTCATTGAAGACAAATTAAATGAAGATAATAATACCAAAGAATTTGTGATTGCAATCATTTTCAGGAAGAAACTGAGTATTATCTGACAGAATTGAAGGGGTGTCAATACTTTTGCCCAACACTGTATGTACACCCATAGGGTATAAACTATGTTGTACTAATACTTTGTATTATGTGTGTGTTTTTTTTTTTTTCCTCTGGCATGAAATAACCTTGTGCATTGATACTGTCTCACATATATCTTGTATGTGTCAGTGGTGCAGCCTGCCATAATGCTGCTTGTACTGTGGTTGTAACCCCCTGTTTTTACTTGTCATTAAAAATCACTTGTTTTTGCTAACTATGGGACGTTTGATCGTGTATTCCTATTCATATATGTGTGTGAAACCAGGCCTGACCTCTCTTCTCTCTCACATCCATGTTGCTGCACTAAGGGCTCTTGCTTGGCTACCGCTACCTTTCTGCAGCTCCTGGCTCTCAAATGGTGAGTGCTGCGGGTGTCCAGGAAGCTAAACCTCCCTGATGTTTTCTAAGTTCTTCTCCACACATTCTTGTACCTTCTTGTATTGCTGTTAACGGATAGAGTTACAATCTTTATCAGAATCATCTGGGTTTGGTACTACAATTCCCATCTCTAGGTCAACTGGGAGTTTTCCAGGTCTTGCTTGCATTAGGTATACTGGTGTGACGTTAGTAGAACTTACAGGTATGTGGTTGTACATATCCACTAAATCCACTAATATCAATGACAATGTTGCTCATTTTCTCACACAGTCCATTTGTGTGTGGATGATATGGTGTGGTTCTAATCTTCTTGCAACCATATAAACCCAAAAATTCTTGAAACAGTTTGAATTCAAATGCAGAACCTTGATCTGTTAATACCTGCTCTGGATACCCGTGTGGTCTACAGAAGTAGGTTTGAAAGGTTTTGGCTGCTGTTTCTGCTGTGAGATCTTTGACTGGTGCTACTGATGAGGCCAGGGATAGAGGTACTCGGACACCGGGACTGATAACGGCTTGGATGGGGAGATTACGGGTGGTCGGGATCCCGGTTCCGTGCCCTGGTTATCATTTGAGTTAGATGGTGGGGAGGTAATATTTACAAGGAAACGTGAAGCCGCCAGTAGTTCCCGGTAATATAGTACCGGCACTGCAAGCTGGCCGCTGAAGTGATGGGGGGTGCAGCAGAGAGTGGTCAAGCTCGGCACAGGTGGAGCTATTACCTCAGGGCAGCGGTGAAGGATAAGGATGAGGGAAATTGTATTGCTGCCAAATGTGGGGCTCCTAAATCCTTATTTCTAAGGCAATAGAAAGCATTATTGGCAGTCATCTAGGGTTTAAAGCTTAGGCTGATAGACGTTGGATGCACTGTCATCAAGATGATTGACTTAACACTGGATTTCATTATTTAAAAATTCTTATATTTGGCCATCATCCATTTATCGGAGCATAGGGAAAATAATGTTCTGCCCTTTTAACTGAACTAGTATTGATGATGAAGCAAAGAAGAAACAGTTCAATGTTTAATTCAGCTTTGCAATAAATGTACTCGTATTGTAGTTTTCTCCATTAATAGAAAATGTTCCCTTGCTTTAGCCTTATGTGCAAGTGTAGACAGACTGCAATACGTGTACATAGGAGAGGCTTCATATCAGTCCATGTGTAATATATATGGTGATGAGTGAGGGTATTCGTTACTATTTGCTAATCGCACAGGTAGTACGGTATTCACATTACTCGTTATTCTGCGAATATTTGTGTACATGCCTCGCTATATTCAGATGTCCTGCCCTGCAGTTTTGACGCCTCCTTTGCAGTCACTAAACATGTTGGGCTTCTTAACCAATCACAGTAATAACGCAGGCATCTTGGTTGTGGCATTACTGTGATTGGCTTCATAGGGTCTATAGTGTCATAGGGTCTATTTAGGCGCTGCCATCGCCATTTTGCCGGCATTGCTTCGGAGCCAGTGCTGGAGAAGCATAGCGAGAGATCGCTCAACTGCTAGGGAGAGTGTTTAGGCCTCTTGATAACACAAAAGCCCATTTGAGGGCTATCTCTAGTGTATACTAGGTCAGTGTACAGTCGGAAGGGAGAGATACTCGAGCAGGGACAGTTTAAAGTAGCCGGTCACTAGCTCCATAGTACCACCAATAAAATCGCTCTTTTCAGAGCTCAAGCCACATGAAAAACTCAGTAAAGGGAGGGAGACATTGTGCATTATGTAAGGAGAGGTTAAAATGTTCTTCCAGTATCCATCTTAATAAATGATTGAATGTTTATTAATGCAATAAAAGATTGAATTCAAGTTCTCAGTGCAAAGTCTCACCAATCAGAATTATCAATCCTGGAATTTCAAGGTGAAGGTGCTGCTCATAAGAGAAGGTATGTGGAAATATACACAGGAACAAGTGCCTCATCCATTACCTGATGATTGGGTAGAGAAGGATCAGAAAGCACAAAGCACTATCTCCCTCAGTGTAGATGATGATGATCAGATTGTGCATATATGCAAGTGTGCAAATGAAAAGGAGATGTGGAATGAATTACAGAAAGTGCATGAAAGATCAAATCTTAGCAATAAGCTTTATCTCATGAGAAAGCTGTACCAGTCTAAGCTAAGTGATGGCCAGAATATGCAGGACTATATAAGAAACACCCTAGAGATTGTGGAGCGTCTCAGGGGTATTGGAGAAGAAATTAAAGACTTTAATGTTGCAGCACTACTGTTAAGTGGTCTTCCAGAAGGTTATGACACACTTGTCACTGCATTAGATGCACGGTCAGATGATGAGCTCACACTAGAATATGTTAAAGGCAAGTTTGTAGATGAATTCAAGTGAAAGATGCAGAATGTAAGCAGCAGTAATGAATCTAAAGCAGAGACAGCATTAAAGACACAGGACTTTCCTAAATATAAGAGCAATCTAAGTGAAACCTGGGAATGTTTTGTCTGTAAAAAGCCTGGCCACTTTAAAGCAAACTGCAGAATTTGGATAGCAAGAATGAGAGTCAGTTTAAAAAGCAGAACAGTGATCAAAAGGTGAAAACAGCTGTAGTAGAAAAATCTGCATGTGTTGAAACTGCATTTAATACCAGTACAGGCTCATCTGCAAAGCATATATGGTGTATAGACTCAGGTGCTAGTAGCCATATGACGAATGATGAGGATTTCTTCACTGACCTTGATGAAAGCAAGTCAGAAAAGGTAATCTTAGCTAATGTTCAATATATGACTTCAGAAGGAGTAGGAGACAGCTACCTCCACTGTCCAGTTTTGTCAGCACAAAGTAGAAAGATCCCAGTAAACGATGTACCCTATGTTCCTAGCCTTGAAAGCAATCTTCTGTCTGTAAAGAAGCTTATGCAAAAGAAAAATGTAGTTACTTTTAACCCCTTCTATTTTGACCCTAAAGACCTTGGCATTTTTTGCAATTCTGACCAGTGTCCCTTTATGAGGTTATAACTCTGGAACGCTTTAACGGATCCTAGCGTTTCTGAGATTGTTTTTTCGTGACATATTGGGCTTCATGTTAGTATTAAATTTAGGTTGATAAATTTTGTGTTTATTTGTGAAAAAAAAAAAAAACATTTGGCAAAAATTTAGAAAATTTTGCCATTTTAAAATTTTGACTTTTTATTCTGCTAAACCAGAGTTATGTGACACAAAATAGTTAATACCACATGTCTACTTTACATCAGCACAATTTTGGAAAAAAAAATTTTTGGTAGGATGTTATAAGGGTTCAAAGTTCAACAGCAATTTTTCATTTTTCCAGCAAAATTTACAAAACCATTGTTTTTAGTGACCACATCACATTTGAAGTCCCTTTAAGCGGTGTACATGACAGAAAACACCCAAAACTGACCCCATTCCAAAAACTGTACCCCTCAAGCTACTCAAAACTACATTCAAGAAGATTATTAACCCTTCAGGTGCTTCACAGGAACTAAAGCAACGTGGAAGGTAAAAATGGACATTTTAATTTTTCTAACAAAAATGTTCTTTTAGCCTCAATTCTTTCATTTTCACTTGGGTAACAGGATTAAATGCATCCTAAAATTTGTTGGACAATTTCTCCTGAGTACATCGATACCTCATTTGTGGTCATAAACCACTGTTTGGGCGCACGGCAGGGCTCCAAAGGAAAGGAGCACAATTTGACTTTTGGAGCTAATTTTCCATTCAAAAAGTGAAATGGCGTTCCTTCACTTCTGAGCCCTGCCGTGCGCCCAAACAGTGGTTTATAACCACATATGAGGTATTATGTACTCAGGAGAAATTGCCCAACAAATTTTAGGATGCATTTTATCCTGTTACCCATGTGAAAATGAAAAAGGTTAGGCTAAAAGAAAAGTATTGTGAAAAAAAAGTACTTTTTCATTATTACAGATCAATTTGTGAAACATCTGGGGGTTCAAAGTGCTCATCACCCATCTAGATAAGTTCTCTGGGGGGTCTAGTTTCCAAAATGGGGTCACTTGTAGGGAAGCTCCAATGTTTAGGCACACAGGGACTCTCCAAATGCAACATGGTGTCCGCTAACAATTTGAGCTAATTTTTCATTCAAATTGTTAGCGGACACCATGTCGCGTTTGGAAAGCGCCTGTGTGCCTAAACATTGGAGCTCCCCCACAAGTGACCCCAGGGAACGTATCTAGATGGGTGGTGAGCATTTTGAGCCCCAAGGTGCTTCACAAATTAATCCGTAAAAATGAAAAAAGAACATTTTTGTGGAAAAAAAAGTACTTTTTCATTTTTACGGATCAATTCGTGAAGCACCTGGGGGTTTAAAGTGCTCACTATGCATCTAGTTCCTTGGGAGATCTAGTTTCCAAAATGGGGTCACTTGAGGGGCAGCTCCAATGTTTAGGCACACAGGGGCTCTTCAAACATGACATGGTGTCCGCTAACAATTGGAATGGAAAGTTAGCTCAAATTGTTAGGGGACACCGGAGCTTGCAGCCGGCCGGGAGGTGAGGCGGGGGGGACACGGGCACAGGGGGGGTGTCACCATCCTCAGCTCCCTCCGTGATCGCACCAGGAAGGGGCTGAAGAAGCTGACTGGCGGGTGCATGAGCGGGTGCAGCCCGCCGGCGGATGTCTGTCACCACTGGGTGGCGGTGGCGGGGGGAATAGGAGGGGGATGTTGAAAGGGATCGGGGAGGATCTCATCAGCCCTGGATGGGGAGGGCACCTGCCGATCCGCCCCTCCAGATCTGATTGGAGATCTCCAATCAGATCTGGAGGGGTTACCCGCTCTGATTGGCAGATTCAACTTCAACTGCCAATCAGAGCGAGTTTAGCCACGGGGGGCTAAGCCATCCCCCGGACTAAAGTATGGTTCCTTGCGACTCTGCAGCTCCGGTGAATTGCCACTGACACTGTCACCGGAGCTGCAGGAGCGCAAACACCCCATGACGTTATAGATACGTCATGGGTCGGTAACGCACCGACTTCCATGACGTCTCTGTAATGTCATAGGTCGGGAAGGGGTTAAAGACAACAGCTGCATTATATCAAAGCAGGGTCACACTCTTGGGGAAGGAAAAGTCCAAAATGAACTTTATCAGCTAAAATGCAAAGAAAGAGTGTACAGTGCTAGATAAGATCTGCATAAGAACTGTATCCATGTATGGAACAGATATCTTGGGCACAGGGACCCAGAAGCAGTAAAGAAGCTAGGTCAACTAGCAAATGGTGTTGAAATAAAGCAATGTAGTCAATGGATGAAGTGCACCAGCTGTCTTAAAGGGAAAATGTCCAGAAAAATCCTTTTCTAAAGTAAGCACCACTAGATAAATATAATAAAGCTTTATTTATATAGCGCCAACATATTCCGCAGCGCTTTACAATGTAGGGTTAGAGTACAGAAAATATACAGTAAGTAATTAGAGGAGAGAACAAATACAGTACAATAATTGGATACAAAACAATCAATGTAAATAAAAAATAAAATACAATAAATAAACCAAGAAATGAAGGTGACCCTGCTCATAAGAGCTTACAATCTACAACGGGATAGGGGTTGCACAAGGTACAGGGGCTTATTGCACTGACGGTCCAGGCATCTTGAGGAAGTGGGGCATAGGACTAAGCTTACATGGATGGTCATTATACAGTCTGTGTAGACCTTTTTGGTTTGGTGGAGTTTGTAGAAGAGTAATGTCCAGAGGGATAGCCCATTCACTGTCTACAGTACAATGGACTTCTATTAGGGAGTATGATAGGCCGCCTTAAAAAGATGCGTTCTTAGGGATCGTCTGAAGCCATGCAAGTTGTGGATAGTCCTGATTTCTTGGGGTAAAGCATTCCAGAGATTTGGTGCAGCTCTGGAGAAGTCTTGGAGCCGGGAGTGGGAGGATCGGATTAGTACAGATGTTAGTTGAAGGTCATTTGAGGAACGTAGAGAGCGGGTGGGGTGATAGACAGGGATGAGGGAGGAGAGGTAGGGGGGTGCTGCACTGTGAAGAGCTTTGTGGGTGAGAACAAGCAATTTGAATTTGATCCTGTAGTATACTGGCAGCCAGTGCAATGACTGGCACAGAGCAGAGGCATCTGAGTAACGATTGGCCAGATAGGTGATCCTGGCTGCTGCATTAAGGATGGACTGGAGAGGAGAAAGTCTGGTGAGGGGGAGGCCGCTTAATAGAGAATTGCAATAGTCAAGGCGGGAATGGATTAGGGCCACGGTGAGGGTTTTTGTTGTTTCCAGGGTGAGAAAGGGGCGGACTCTAGAGATATTCTTCAGGTGTAAGCGACAGGAGCGGACAAGGGATTGTGTGTGGGAGGAGAAGGAGAGATCGGTGTCAAACATAACACCCAGACAACGAGCCTGCTGCCTGGGCGTTATCGTGGTGCCGCAAACTGAGAGAGAGATGTCCGATTTAGGGAGGTTAGTGGATGGGGGGAGCAGAAGAAGTTCAGTTTTGGAAAGGTTTAGTTTCAAATAGAGAGTGGACATGATATTGGAAACTGCAGCTAGACAGTCATTGGTGTTCTTTAATACCGCAGGGGTAAGGTCAGGGGCTGAAGTATATAGTTGTGTGTCGTCAGCATAGAGATGGTACTGGAAGCCAAATCTGCTGATGGTCTGTCCAATCGGGGCCGTGTAGAGAGAGAAGAGGAGAGGGCCAAGGACTGAACCCTGAGGGACCCCAATAGTGAGGGGAAGAGGGGAAGAAGTGGAGCCAGCAAAAGATACACTGAAAGAGCGGTCAGAAAGATAGGAGGAGAGCCAGGAGAGAGCAGTGTCCTTTATGCCAATGGAGTGCAGTTTAGAGAGTAGGAGCTGATGGTTGACAGTGTCAAAAGCTGCAGAGAGATCAAGGAGAATAAGCAGAGAGTGGTCACCATTACGTTTTGCTGTCAGAAGGTCATTGGTCACTTTGATGAGGGCGGTTTCTGTAGAGTGAAGGGGGCGGAAACCAGACTGTAATGGATCTAGAAGAGAGTGAGCAGAGAGGTAACGGGTGAGGCGGGAATAGACCAGGCGCTCCAAGAGTTTAGAGATGAAGGGGAGATTGGAGACTGGTCTGTAGTTATTTGTGCAGGTTGGGTCGAGAGTGGTTTTCTTTAATAATGGAGTAATGATTGAGTGTTTGAAGGAGGAGGGGAAGATGCCAGAAGAGAGGGAGAGAGATCTGCACAGCCACTAGATTTTATACACACAGATGTTTACGGTCCAATGAATGTTCAAACTCTAAGCAAGAAGAGCTATTTTCTCGTATTTATTGATGACTACTCCAGATATACAGTCACCTACCTGCTTCACAGTAAGGATGAAGTTCCACAGAAACTTAAAGAATATCTTGCCGTAGTGTTCAACAAATTTGGAAGAATGCCAAAAGCCCTGCATGCAGATAATGGGACTGAGTATACAAATGGAAAGGTGCAAACCATTTTGAAAGGAATGGAATCGTGTTTCAGAGTATCGTTCCATACAACCCAGAACAGAATGGCATTGCAGAGAAAAAGAACCACACCCTCTGTAAAAGTGGAAGAAGTACCGTATTTTTCGCATTATAAGACGCACTTTTATGCACCCAAATTTTGGGGGAAAATAGGGGGTGCGTCTTATAATGTGAAAGTACAAGTGTGCTGTATGGGGAGGGGGGTGCTAGGCCAGCTCAGGAGCGATGTCTGGGGGCTGTCAGGTGGCTGGAAGAGGCTGCAGCTGCGGCCCCGTGATCCTTTGGGGCCGCTCATTATCTCCTGTAATATTCACTGCATCCCGCTGTCAATCACCAGCGGGAGCAGCGCATATTACAGGGGTGAATGGAGCGGCCCATAGTTCAGCGGTGGCAGCGCCATGTGAACAGCCAGTGCTTTCCACACTTCCTTTGAGTGGAAAGCACTGACTATCCTGGCGATAGAGGATCATACTCGCCTCTCTTCATCTTCCCTGCTGCCCGCGCTATCCCAGATGACTTTGTGCGGTCCCAGCATCCTGGTCATGTGAACGTCGCTGCAGAGTGACGTCATACCGCGCGCTGCTCACAGGACCCGAATGCTGGGATCGCACAGAGTCATCGGGGATAGCGCGAGCAGCAGGGAAGATGAAGAGAGGTGAGTATGATATTGTTTATTATTTTTGTAGCTGTGCCCTCTGTGGGGGCTCAGTGTGCCAGCCACCAAGGGGGACAGTGTGCCAGCCACCAAGGGGGACAGTGTGCCAGCCACCAAGGGGGACAGTGTGCCAGCCACCAAGGGGGCTCAGTGTGCCAGCCACCAAGGGGGCTCAGTGTGCCAGCCACCAAGGGGGCTCAGTGTGCCAGCCACCAAGGGGGACAGTGTGCCAGCCACCAAGGGGGACAGTGTGCCAGCCACCAAGGGGGCTCAGTGTGCCAGCCACCAAGGGGGACAGTGTGCCAGCCACCAAGGGGGACAGTGTACCAGCCACCAAGGGGGACAGTGTGCCAGCCACCAAGGGGGACAGTGTGCCAGCCACCAAGGGGGACAGTGTGCCAGCCACCAAGGGGGACAGTGTGCCAGCCACAAAAGGGGGACAGTGTGCCAGCAAAAAAGGGGGACAGTGTGCCAGCAGGGAGGGGGACAGTGTGCCGGAAAAAGGGGGACAGTGTGCCGGAAAAAGGGGGACAGTGTGCCAGCAGGGAGGGGGACAGTGTGCCAGAAAAAGGGGGGACAGTGTGCCAGCAGGGAGGGGGGATAGCGTGCCAGCAGGGAGGGGGACTGCGTGCCAGTAGGAAGGGGGCAGCGTGCCAGCAGGAAGGGGGCAGCGTGCCAGCAGGAAGGGAGGCAGTATGCCAGCAGGGAGGACAGTGTGCCAGCAGAGGGGTACAGTGTGCCAGCATAAGGGGGCAGTGTGCCAGCAGAGGGGGGCAGTGTGCCAGCAGAGGGGGACAGTGTGCCAGCAGAGGGGGACAGTGTGCCAGCAGAGGGGGACAGTGTGCCAGCAAAGGGGCTATGTGTAACAGCAAGGGGTATATATATACCAGGATGGGGGGTTAATTTACCAGAATGGGGGACATATACGGTATATGATTTGTAAGATGGACACTGGCATTATAAGATGGACCCCATTTTACATTAAAAACAATTTTTTTCTCTTTTCCTTCACCAAATTTGGGGGTGCGTCTTATAATCAGGTGCGTCTTATAAAGCGAAAAATACGGTATGTTGTTTGATGCTAATCTACCTAGAACGTATTGGGGAGAAGCCATCATGACAGATTGCTATCTTTAAAGCAGACTACCAAGTAATGCCACAAATAAAACTCCATATGAGCTATGGAACTGTGAGAAGCCTAAACTGAAGCACCTCAGGATAGTTAGAAGCAAAACGTTTGTGTATGTTCCCAAAGAAAAACATTTCAATCACATGCAAAGCAAGAAGTCCTGGTGGGCTACAGCGAAACTCAAAAGGGATACAGAATCCTGCACCCAGAGACCAACACAGTAAAAATCAGCAGAAACGTAGTGATTGATGAGAACTCTGTTTCGCTCAAATTTCATGAAGTTGCACCAGTCATTCAAGCAAAGGAACAAGAAGAAGAATCTCAGTCACCAAACCCAGACACTGAAAAAGAAAACAATGAAGTCTGGATAAGCTCCGAAGCCAACAAGGAAGAATCAGAACCAAGTTAACCTCCAGTCAGGAGATCAGAAAGACCAAACAAAGGTATCCCAGCTAGACGCCTTTCTTATAGGGTCAGAACACTTCCTGAATCAGAGTCACAGTCATGGCAATGAAAAGGAGCCCTCAGAAGCCAAAGTTTTGTCAAGACTCTGGCAATGAGAGTTACAGCCAAGCAGTGGTGGCACTTCTGTATATAAGGACAACCAAGGATGTATTAAACTTGCCAGCAGTGATACGATCAGTGCAAGGACTAAGCACATCGATGTTAAGCATCACCACTTACGTGATTTAGTGGGACGTGATGTACTAGAGCTTGTGTATTGTGAGTCTGATAAGATGTTAGCAGATGGTATGACAAAACCATTGCCAAGAGCCAAGTTTGAGGACTTCAGAGCCGCAATAGGACTAACAGGATAAGTAGTTGTAGAGTGGGGGTGTTGGAATATATTTAATGCAACAACTCCAATCCTATATATGTGTAAATGTTATGTTGCCAGGTTTGTGAATTGTCAGTAAAGTTAGTTTAAAAAAAAAGAACACTCCCAGAGGCTCACACACAGGAAATACCATGTGTCTCTAAGCAGTTTCCTGTGTCTGTGCATGTGAAGAGAAGCACAGCAGCTTGTTGATGCTGTAAAGGGACATTTAAGATGTATAAAGCGCTTCATATGTGTACCTGTTTGTTGCTAATTAAAGCTAAGTCCTGTTGTCAACACGCTTTCAGTGTATCCTGAATGATCCGCTGGCAACACTTTTGCATGAGAGCCTATGAGCTTTAAGTTATGCCATTGTGCAGGGTCTATATCCCAGCTCACTAATATAGATAAATCATAATTATATGTTAGGAATAAAATTATTAACAGATGGTTGCTGCATGTAACTCCATGAGGAAAACTATTCTCCCCTAGAATGAATGCATTTGTTTGTAAAATCAGCAGGTAAAAACCTTTTCGCACTGCTAGATACAAATTAGGAATTTACAGAGTTGCAGTATGGATTTATAGCATCTTATTGGTGTCTTAAAGGGAATCTGTCAGCAGGTTTCTGTTATATAATCTGAAGACAGCATGCTGAAGGGGTTAAAACACAGATTTCAGCAATGCCTCTCTTACGTGATGTTATTTATCTGCATTGTTTGTTTTAGCCCTCAGGGCGTGTTGCTTTGCTGCCTTCCTCGTTGTATTCATATTCTAGGCAGGCCCTGCCTGCTTTGCACGTCGCTGTCTGGGCATGTAATGACGCGAATTATGTCATTTCCGGTTTGGGTGATGTCAGTACACCCACGCCGCTCGTCCGACTTCAAGCACGCATGCGCAATGCCTAAAATATGAATACAAGGTCACGCCTATTAGGGCATGATCGTCTGACGAGGAAGGCAGCAAAGCAACACGCCTTGAAGGCTAAGGAATATGGTTCCTACTCATTATAATGGATAATGAGCAAGTATAAAAACGTTTTTTAGTACTTTTACAGCCAGCATTTAGTAGACAAAAGGATTGTGAGAATGGTCATAGGATGATGAAGGGACATGTTTTTATAGGTTAGGTGGCTTTTTGGAGGTGACAGGTTCTCTTTAAGGCCCAATTAAATGGTACGATATTGTTCAAATCGTTGGATCGTTGATCGCAGATTTGAGAACATGTTCTCAAATCAGATGATCCACAATCAGCCAACCTGCTGCATCATTGTGTGTGACACCGCGATAAAGATAAAGATGACGGTAACGACTTCGCCCATTCACATCAGTGAACAAGTATCGTTCACTGGGTTGGGCAAATGATAGCTGCTTGCTGGATCGTTGGTGCGTCGTGCACGATATCTAGGCATGTGACATCTCACCAACGATTTCTAAACGATGTCCTAATGACCGCACACCCCCGAGATTGTTAGTGATATCGTTTTAACAATGAAGCGTGTAACGGTACCTTAAGGGATACATCATTGAATTCAGATTATCTTTGCCTACATCATGCTGCTCTCAAATGAGGTAGCACAAACCTACTGGCAGATTTTCTTTAAATGGTTGCTGTCATTTCAACAAATGCAAGAGAAGTATGCGTCTTTCTCCACTTATAGACCACTTTTTTCCATCATCCTCTGCCTCCTAAACTCATTATCTCTTTTGAAAATAGCTGAAACCTGTGTTAGGCTGGCTTCACACCACGGCAGTTACACTGGACAGCCCCAGACCGGATTTTGGCCCCATAGTATCTTATGGGGCCGGATGGAGCCGGATGGCAGCTATTTACCATCCGGTTTTCATCTCCCCGGAAGAATCCGGGAGAAATCGGACTTTTCTCTCTGTACACACAAAAACGTTGCTTGCAGCGTTTTTGTGTCTGGGGAGAAAAATCTCCCCAAATTTCTGGATCCCGGATCCGGGGCAATCCGGTGCTCCCTAACATGGGAGCCTGTGGGGCCGGATTTCCCCGGTCCGTGAGGATCTGGGAACCGGACACCGGCGGCTGCACGCCGCTGTTGATTCAGGACTAGCTCCCCACAAGCCGCGGTCCTGATTCATCAGCAGCTGCAGCTGCGTCCGGCTGCACACTGGACCAGAGGGCACATTTGGCCCTCCGGTTCTGTGTGCTGATCCGGTCTGGGGCTGTCAGGTTCATGCTGACAGCCCCGGACCGGACTCTGCCGTTGTGTGAAGCCAGACTTAGTCAACACAAGATGCACTGCCAAAACAGTGAAGCATCAGAAAGCATCATGCATCGATATTTCACTTAAGTGCTGGATTCACAGCCACACAGTTCAGTACCACTGTATAATAATCTCCATGCTGCTGCTTCTGTCAGTGTGCTGCTGTCTCTCTGGGTGCACTGTGTATGAGAGTCATCATAGCAGCTAGTCTCCACCTACTAGCTCAGAAAGAACTGAATATGAGAGATAACGACAATAGAGGGGAACACTGGTGAAAATTGCAGGACACATATCACACAATGGCCTGAAGTAGTGTTATTCCTCAGGTATACATACCGGAATGTTAAGACTGGAGAGTTACCTGAAATGACAGGTCAAGCGAATCCAGAATGAGACTTTATACGTGAGTCCTGGCAAAAAGCCATCTGGATCACTCCATTGAAGTCATATGACACAGAGACTTTGTCATCTAAGAGACTGGAGCAGCCTTACAAGTATGCAGTGATAAATGATTACTACCTCAATACAAGCACTTTTCTACCTGTCATTGTGCTAATTCTTTACAGCATGAATCACAATCTGCCTGAATCTCCAATTAATGTTTTGCAAGCAAGGAACATTGATATATTTTACTTTTACAGCCTATTAGGAAGCATCCGTTCACATTAGAGAACATCACTACATATTTTATCAAAGTCATTATCTGAATGAGATTGTCATCATATTGGTAATGACATATTAGAATATGACCATGAATAACTTGTTGTCAAGTAATTTCTTCCTTTAGAACTAAAAGGGGCTTTCCGCTATTGACAATCCATATTTGTTAGAAAGGCTCCGTAGAATAATCCAATCACACGGTATATCAATGCTGAGATCTACATTAGTCAGCTTGTAAGCAAAGTATGATGGATTCATAACAGGATACAGCAGGTCAAAGAGCAGAAACGAGACCAGACAGTTCTTGGATAAGCAGACCTTTATACTAGAGAAGGGATAGGTAGGAAGTATTCTGGGGAACTAGCTATTTTCCTCATGGAGAGGAATTGCCTGCCAGCATAAGGAGACAGATAAGCTGATAAGGAGACTTATAGCCGCAATGCTCCCTGGGAAATATGCAAATTGTCACTTCAGTGAGGAAGTGAATGAACTCTAGCGCCACCTTTAGGTAGCAATCCTCAAAGTCATAGTCGAGCTAGAGCCAGAGTTTGTTACCCAGCCACCAAGAATCATCCAGACAGGTTACTGTAAAGGAGAGTTCGAAGAAAGATTCAGCTCTGCTAGTGCATGAAGATGCTGTCATGAAGCTAGTCCATTTCTTACTGCCTGGTGCACAGATTCACGTATAGCATCACTCACATCCACTAAGGACCAAACAGTTACTTTTTGAGGATCAGGATTAACGATCTCGGAAGTCGGACAGAGGTAAGTCATAGCACGTCTATACACCATGAGCTACCTGGGAACTAACGTCCTCAGCCCGTCCTACCAAAGAGTCTCCTAGCTAATCTTTGCAGAGTCCCTTGGTGGACGGATGTGTAAGCTACAGTCATTGTGTCCACCATGTTACAAGTTTTAAAGGGGCTGTGCACTTTTGAAGACAATTTTTTTTTACTTTAAAAACCTATAATGTAAAAAAAAAGCTATTAACCTTCAGAGATGGGGTTAATCTGTAGGTTATTAAAGTTATCAAACTGCCTGGTTACTGCACTGAGGGGAAATTAACTTTATTCCACCCGCAGCATTGGGCTTTCAGTCAAACGGGTGGACCACTGTCGCTTCAGTCACCGCTCAGTGTATAGTAAGCATTGGCTTTATCTGTGTGCCCCGGCTCAGCATTAGAGCCTCCCGTGCCTAATCACCGCCAACTTCCCACTTCCCGCCTTCAGACGTATAAGTAATTCACAGGTAGTGAGTGGCAGCCGCTGCTTCCCCTTCCTGTTGATTACTCATAAAACTGAAGAGAGAGCAGGCGGCGATGAGTGGGCGAGGGGCTCGTGCAATTAACAGCCTCACATGGGAGCCAGCAATGTGAGCCAAGACACTGCTGATGTGGCGCCCCACTGGTTGGGATGCCAGAGAGGGGTACTGCACCCAGACCAGAGTGTGTAGTATCCCTGTGACTGAGCCAGCCACCCGGATCCTGTCACTGTTACCAACTAGCTGCCTCATCATCATTCCTGGGGCTCTGCAGCAGCGTCAGTTTCATATGATACCGGATACCGTAGGTGGCGTCACAAACTTTTTTTTGTTTATTTTTATTTTTAACTTATTTTTCAGCGACCACCAGGGCCACGGGCTCGGGCAAGCCATCCGTGACATCCCCAACTACAACTCCTGGGACTGGGTACCCCACGGCCCTGGGGATGGTCACTGCAACGGCGTAGGCACAGGAGGTGATTATTAGCTGATGGGGATTGAGAAGAGGATGTCCTAGTAGTGGACAAAGCCTTTAATAGTGTTTATTTACATTACCGGTTAAAATGCATACGTTTTAGACTGAAAAAAAAATTACCAGACTGTTACAATCTTTTTATTTTCCTAGAAATGTTAAACTTTATTGTGGTCTAAGGTCAAATCAGTGGAGATGAGGTCAGAAAGACAGAGAAAAGAGTTGCAAACTCAGACTGTGAAAATGACCTCACTGGTGGGGTCCTGGGTTCAAATCCCACGAAGGACAACATCTGCAAGGAGTTGGTGTGTTCTTCCCGTGTATTTGAGGGTTTCCTCCAACACTGCAAAGACATAATATACTGATTGTAAGCCCCAATGGGGACAGTGATGATATCAGTAAAGTACCTTGGAATTAACGGGGCTATATACTGTAAGGGAGTAAAATAAATAGATGAAAACTCATTCTGAAGCCAGCAAAAAACCATACAAAACAGAGACAGTAGAAGGCTAAAGAAAATAATTTTTAGTCCCAAATACATCCAATGATAGGGAATATGTAACCAAGTTTTTACTTCCCTTTCTGTGATCAGTATGGTGTAGGGGCACAGACCTTTATTCCAGTTATGTGTCCCTTACTTGACTGAGTATTGCAGTTTTGATTAAAAACGGTATTATCTGCTGCAGATCTCCCAGTACTCTAATTGCTGAGCGCTGTATAATGATCGCCCACACCATTGAGTGGCAGCTGTATGTGTACACCCTTCATAGGCAGAAAACTGCTAATCAGTGATGTGGGTGATATAGGCAAAAAGATCCTGAATCCAACAATGTGCCACTTGGTTTGCTAAGTGCGGCGGTTCTGAAATAATCAATTTTTAGATTTAGCCATACAGCATAGCTGACAAAGCTGCTCCACCCACTCCAGGCTCTGTATTGACTACGTCTATAGATAGTGAGCTGGTAAACACACCAGCGGGTGTGCGGGACTGTAAGGCACATGCTGCTGTTGTCTGTGCAATGATAATCTCCTGGTGCTAAAGCAGTCATTGCAAGTAAACTACAGCCCAGACTTTGATAAGAGATGCATTGCTCAAATCTGTGTTTTAACCCTTATAGCATGCTGTCTTCAGATTACATAGCAAAAACTTGATGACAGGTTCCCTTTAAAAACAAAGATGGAAATAAACCTTCAAGGATCACATTACTTGCAAAATAATCCAAAAACGTAAAACCATTTTGTAGTGGTTTGGCCATCTTCTGTTTGCCTGGTGGACCAGTTTGATTTTGGATAGACCAGATACCCAGAAGAATAACTTGAAACTCATGGACACCAATGTAAAATCTCCAACAGGATCCCCAAATATTGCAAGCCTTTAAAAGCAATAGTCTTTTTGTAAAGGTTAGTTGGACCTTTTGGGCCTGGGTGCGAATACAACCCCTAAACCTATTACAGCTACACCCCCATATATCGTTCTTCTGTGCATTTGAAGCCAGCCCGAGACAGCAACTTTCCTATCATTTCATGTTGGAATAAAAATGGATTCCATTTCATCTCTTCCATATTGTGGCACCAAAACATTGTGGTCCAAAATGATCACTTTATGGATCCCAAGACCTATAGTACTATTGACCTATCAGATGTAATGAGATCAGAACATTAGACCTGGATTTGTGGCTTTAATATAAAGGCTAAAATGCTTCAATTCAAGAGTAGGAATATTAGGTATGTGTCTGACGTGTTTGATGGTGAGAGGTTAGCCTCTTTTGAGGTTGTCTCTTCTCGTTTCAGACGACCTGAATCTGACAGACCTACATGGACTTTACTTTGGTTCCAGCCAGGTATGACGAGGCAGCTGGGGGCTGGTGGCAGTCCGTAGCTGCCAAGTTGTACCTGGCTGGACCAAAAATATGGCGGAGCCCTATGTAATTTTTTTTCTAGAAATAATTCTAGAAATAAAAAAAAATAGGCTTCGCTGTATTTTTGGTTCCAGCCAGGTATGACGAGGCAGCTAGGGGGCTGGAATCCTCAGCATGGAGAGACCCAAATGTTTTGGGTCCCCTATGCTGCGAATTGCAACTACTAGACTAGTATGTTTTTTCACAAAAAGTTTCTTTATTCATTTATACGGCTTAATTTGTGAAGCACATGGGGGTTCAAAGTGCTCACTGTGCATCTAGATATGTTCCCTGGGGGGTCTAGTTTCCAAAATGGGGTCACTTGTGGGGGAGCTCCAATGTTTAGGCACACAGGGGCTCTCCATACGCAACCTGGTGTCCGCTAACAATTCCAATTGTTGGCAAACACCAGGTTGCGTATGGAGAGCCCCTGTGTGCCTAAACATTGGAGCTCCCCCACAAGTGACCCATTTTGGAAACTAGACCCCCCAAGGAACCTATCTGGATCCATAGTGAGCGCTTTGAATCCCCAGGTGCTTCACAAACTGATCCGCAATAAGGTAAAAATACTTTTTTTTCACACAAATTTTCTTTTTTAATTTGTACGGATCAATTTGTGAAGCACCTGGGGGTTCAAAGTGCTCAGTATGCATCTAGATATGTTCCCTGGGGGGTCTATTTTCCAAAATGGGGTCACTTGTGGGGGAGCTCCAATGTTTAGGCACAAAGGGGTTCTCCATACGCGACCTGGTGTCCGCTAACAATTCCAATTGTTGGCAAACACCAGGTTGCGTATGGAGAACCCCTGTGTGCCTAAACATTTGATCTCCCCCACAAGTGACCCCATTTTGGAAACTAGACCCCCCAAGTAACCTATCTAGATGCATAGTGAGCACTTTGAATCCCCAGGTGCTTCACAAACTGATCTGTAATAAGGTAAAAATAATTTTTTTTCACACAAATTTTCTTTTTTAATTTGTACGGATCAATTTGTGAAGCACCTGGGGGTTCAAAGTGCTCACTATGCATCTAGATATGTTCCCTGGGGGGGTCTAGTTTCCAAAATGGGGTCACTTGTGGAGGAGCTCTAATGTTTAGGCACACAGGGTCTCTCCATACGCGACCTGGTGTCCGCTAACAATTCCAATTGTTGGCAAACACCAGGTTGCGTATGGAGAGCCCCTGTGTGCCTAAACATTGGAGCTCCCCCACAAGTGACCCCATTTTGGAAACTAGACCCCCAAGGAACCTATCTAGATGCATAGTGAGCACTGTGAACCCCCAGGTGTTTCAAAAATTGATACGTAATAAGGAAACATAAGGTAAAAATACTTTTTTTTCACACAAATTTTCTTTTTTAATTTTTACGGATCAATTTGTGAAGCACCTGGGGGTTCAAAGTGCTCACGATGCATCTAGATATGTTCCCTGGGGGGTCTAGTTTACAAAATGGGGTCACTTGTGGGGGAGCCCCAATGTTTAGGCACACAGGAGCTCTCCAAATGCGACATGGTGTCCGCTAACAATTTGAGGTGATTTTCCATTCAAATTGTTAGCGGACACCATGTCGCGTTTGGAGAGATCCTGTGTGCCCAAACTTTGGAGCTCCCCACAAGTGACCCCATTTTGGAAACTAGACCCCCCAGGGAACTTATCTAGATGGGTGGTGAGCATATTGAACCCCAGGTTCTTCACAAATGAATCCATGAAAATGAAAAAAAAATTAGTTGTGGAAAAAAAAGTACTTTTTAATTTTTACGAATCAATTTGTGAAGCACCTGCGGGTTCAAAGTGCTCACAATGCATCTAGATATGTTCCCTGGGGGTCTAGTTTCCAAAATGGGGTCACTTGTGGGGGAGCCCCAATGTTTAGGCACACAGGGGCTCTCCAAATGCGACATGGTGTCCGCTAACAATTTGAGGTGATTTTCCATTCAAACTGTTAGCGGACACCATATCGCGTTTGGAGAGCCCCTGTGTGCCTAAACTTTGGAGCTCCCCCACAAGTGACCCCATTTTGGAAACTAGACCCCCCAGGGAACTTATCTAGATGGGTGGTGAGCATATTGAACCCCCACATGCTTTACAAATTGATCTGTGAATATGGAAAAAGTACTTTTTTTTCACAAAAATTTTCTTTTAGCCTCAATTCTTTCATTTTCACATGGGTAACAGGATAAAATTCACCTAAAATTTGTTGGGCAATTTCTCCTCAGTTCACCGATACCTCATATGTGGTCATAAACCACTTTTTTGACGTGCGGCAGGGCTCAGAAGTGAAGGAGCGCAATTTCACTTTTTGAATGGAAAATTGGCTCCAAAAGTCAAATTGCGCTCTTTCCCTTCAGAGCCCTGCCGTGCGCCCAAACCGTGGTTTATGATCACATATGAGGTATCGATATACTCAGGAGAAATTGCCCAACACATTTTAGGATCCATTTTATCTTGTTGCCCATGTGAAAATGAAAAAATTGAGGCTAAAAGAACATTTTTGTTAGAAAAATTAAAATATCCATTTTTTTGTTTCCAATTTGCTTAGTTCCTGTGAAGCACCTGAAGGGTTAATAATCTTCTTGAATGTAGTTTTGAGTAGCTTGAGGGGTGCAGTTTTTGGAATGGTGTCACTTTTGGGTGTTTTCTGTCATGTACACCCCTCAAAGGGACTTCAAATGTGATGTGGTCACTAAAAAAAATGGTTTTGTAAATTTTGGTGGAAAAATGAAAAATGGCTCATGAACTTTGAACCCTTATAACTTCCTAACAAAAAATTTTTTTTTTTTCCAAAATTGTGCTGATGTAAAGTAGACATGTGGGAAATATTATTTCATAACCATTTTGTGTCACATAACTCTCTGGTTTACCAGAAGAAAAATTCAAAATTTGGAAATTGCTAAATTTTCTAAATTTTTGCCATATTTTTGATTTTTTCACAAATAAACGCAAAAATTATCGACCTAAATTTAATACTAACATGAAGCCCAATATGTCACGAAAAAACAATCTCAGAATCGCTAGGATCGGTTGAAGCGTTCCGGAGTTATAACCTCATAAAGGGACACTGGTCAGAATTGTAAAAAAGGCCAAGGTCTTTAGGGTCAAAATAGGCTGGGTCCTGAAGGGGTTAAAGTTAAATTAAATAAAGGGATTTTTAAAAATAATAAATTCTCACCTTTCCACCGAGTGTCCCATGTTGCAATCACCTCCGATGCAGCTCCGAAGACTAAAGGACCTGTGCATTAGCTGACCGGGAAGGGGCAGGGCCACCTGATCAGCTGATGGATCACATGACCGATTATACTCACCTGAGGGTCCACATTGATATGTAAAGTGCCCACAAATAACACAACACAATCTGTGAGAACACAGACCAAAAACAGAAAGAAAATAACCTTGAACATGATTCGTGGAGGAAAAGCACAAAGGTGACTAACACATGTGCTGCAAACCACACATCAGTGCAAAGAACAAGCTGGGTAGAAAGATCACACAAACACAATTACCCACCTCCTGCGATGGGGCACGGTCTTGGGCTGCGCCTAAAGCTGGTTGCGGGCAGCGCTTGCTGCACCGTGTTCCCCCAGGCCCCTCCTGGCCCAGGGTGAAGGTGAGGAGGTCATAGTACCAGAGAGTTGGGCTACGGACCTCCTCAGCTCCAGCCCCAGACCGGGCCTGAAGCCACTTTTTGTGTGTCTTCTTGAACACGGTGCGCAGGCTTATGATCTTATCTGCAACCAGGGCCGCTGTCCAGTTTTTATTGGGTTGGAGCCGGTTTGCCAGCTCCACCAGCAGCCTGTAGGCCACAGCCCTCACTGCCTGGTCGTGATAAGCAGGCAGCGACACCCGCCACAGGCATTCATGTTCCTGGTACATAGTGAGGAGCTGTGTCACAAAATCGTGATACTCAGCCATCTGTGAAAACTACCAAAAAAATGTGTCATGCAAACAAAGACATGGCCAGCACAGGTAACACCCTTCTCTGTGTGGCCATGTCCATGTACAGCAATACTAATTACATGTGTTGTGGTAGTCAGGTTGCCTATGCCACAATCATTCTTGGCCTTAATATGTGTCCATACATGGGGCATGCAGGACATGCCTTGTTGATATATGTATTTTGGGGCACTGGAGGTAAATATGTCAAGGTCTGACATTACAAAGGGCACACATGGCCTTACTAAATACATTAAAACATACCATCATCAGATACACACATATTTAGGAATCCACATAGTACTGTAGTACACATTGTCCTGGCAAGGATCTCCCAGAAGATTATGCGTGCTACAGGACACGGAGTGTAGTTACGAAGCGTACGCGTCGCTAAATACACTTGTACACGACGCTACATGAAGCTGTACATAAGGCGCACAAACATCAGCCAATATATGGATCAGCAGCACACAGAAAATAACGTCCAGGAGTGCCCAATCGCATGTGCCCCCACTTACCATCTGTCCAACAGAGATCTTGTGATGAGACACTACTAGCACAATGCACATTCTAGTTGGAGCAGGGGTGGCGCCACAGCACATGCTTATTTAAACACAAGCTGACCAATCACGAAAGCGCAATGGCGCATCATCATTGGTCGCACCTGCGTATGCCCGGGCAGCTACGTCGATTACAAGACGCCGCTGCGGTCTGATTGGTTGGTTGGCATATAAAAAGCACACAAGCCCGAGGTCGGTCACGCTTGCTGCCCAGAGTCATTAAGTAAGTAGTGATGTGCAAACATGAACTGTGATATGGCTGTGTTGCGTTAACAGCACCTTAACATTACAGGACGCTATTGTGTAGTGTAGGTCACTTCCAAGTGGTGGGGTATGTAGTTACTCATGAAGTTAGTAAAACTATTTTCTATTGTGTCCTGGCAAATGGATGCATGAGTGTTTTGACAACCTAAACCCTATCCTCATTGAAAAGGAATTTTGCCTTTGCCATACAGGATCATATTTAAAGGATGCGTGTGTCTTTAGTTGCAGGGATCATCTGAATTGAGGACACATAGTACAGTCGTTTACCACACACAATGGGACGTTTAAGGCCAAAATCAGATGTGGAGTGGGGCGTGTGGTTTCTGCAAATGTCTGCTTCAGAAGATCCTGCGTTAACAACACATCAGGGATGTGTCTTGGACATGATGAGTATTCAATAGTGTGCTGCGTGGCGTGATATTTTGACCATGACCCTCAAAGGCTCGGGGTACGTGTCTAATGTAATTGTCTATATTTTGGCCAAAAAACAAAACAAAATAATGTGACCTATGTGTTTGGCCATGCGTTGTGGTCACACGTCAACATTGTGACCACGTATATGGCCTTAGTCTCATGATGTGTTGCTTTTGACAAGGGAGATGTATTGTACTGGTGGGCTAGGGTGTGTAGAGTGACCAGGTTTGGTTGCCAGACACTGCAATGTTGTGTTTGGGCCTTGATTGGTGGTCTATATGTATGTGTGTGGTCTAGTGAGCACACTTGGGTATGCTGTGGGAAAGTGTCCAGTAGATGGTTCGGGAAGGAGGTGGTGTGTGTAGATGATGTGTGATGAAGCGTTGTTGTACTCATGTTTATTTGTATCATTTTTGCAGGTGTTGGTACGTGAGATGATGTTCAACCCTGATGGAGATGCTATCGTGGCTCTTGCCTTGGTGGAAGAGCAATTGTGGCTGGAGGATAGATATGAGAGGTTGTGGGCTCGGAGACCACGGCGTGTGTGGGCTCGGGATTGGCTTCTGCACCGAGACACCCGGAGCTACATGCAGCTGTTGCGTGAGCTGGACGATCGTAGTCCTGCATGATTTCAGGAACTACCTCCGTTTGTCCGAGGACTCTTTCACATTCCTCTTGGAACGCATAAGGTCATTGATAGCCCGACAGGACACTGTGGGGCGTCGATCTGTCCCACCTGAGGAGCGTTTGGCTGTCACTTTGCGGTTCCTGGCAACAGGTCGTTCAAGGACCGACCTGCAATACACTTCACGTGTATCACTGCCCCTGCTGAGCCGCCTGATCCCCGAGATGTGTGAGGCCATCTGGAGTAGTCTGCTGCCATCCTATATGCAGCTTCCAACAACACCCGCTGAATGGATGGATGTTGTCAGAGGGTTTGAGGACCGCTGGCAATTCCCAAACTGTGGCGGTGCATTGGGTGGTAAGCACGTGAGGATCACCAAAGCCCCAAACTCTGGGCGTATCTCTGATGGGGGTGTGGTCGCACACTGCTCCTAAGACCTAAGGGCAGGTGGGCTGAACTTGCCCTCAAATGATGAGACCACCCATCATTTAAACTTTGCGTTTGTGGGGGATGAAGCCTTCCCACTTCAGGCACACCTACTACAGCCATAAACCCAGTGGACCCTTACTTCTGAGCAGCGCATTTTCAATTATCGGCTATCCCGGGCCCACAGTGTGGTTGAAAATGCGTTCGGAATCATGGCCAATACATTCCGGGTTTTTCATACACGTCTGCATATGAAACTGGAATCTATTGATGTGGTAGTGCTGGCCTGCTGTGTGCTGCATAACTTCCTGCGTCGTAGGGATCGGTCATCATACACGCCGGCAAGTTATGTGGATTCAGTGGACCCCACAACAGGGAAGGTCTGTCCCGGGGATTGGCGTGCAACCGACCATGGTGTAGCGCCACTCCAGCCGCTGAGCCAGGGTCAGACTCAGCAGGAGGCCAGAAACAGTAGAGACGCATACTGCTCCTACTTTAATGGCCCTGGGGCAGTGAACTGGCAGCACCAGCAGGTGTAGGGTGGCTGGTGTTGTCAGGCAGAAACATGATGAGAAGGGTGTAGTCACCAGGGTGGCTGCACCATGAGGATTTGTTTTTGCTTTTTGTGTGTGCACATTCTTTAGTTAGGTTCTTTTTGTTTTTTTTTTTACTTTGACATGTTTTTGTTTTACATTATTTCTCATCATGTTCCAGTTCTTTGTGTGATGTTAACACTTTTGTTTTATGTTATTTTGTGTGTGTTGTTGACCTTATTTTTTGGGTGCACAAAAATATAAAGTTAAAAAAATTGGATCCAAACAACAACCTGTGTGTGTCGTTACTTTGGGATACAGGGCAGTTGCACATAGCTTTATGCTGTGCACAGAGGTATGTGATCTGTAAAAAGCTAGTGATGGGTCCATGAAACATTGTGTGGTAATATGCCTACACAGGTCCAGCCCATTTGGCCACAGTGTATGGCGCAACTGTGTGTACATATCCATTGTGATGTGTTGGCCCCACAGAGGCACGTGTTCAGACACATTGAGCAAACAATGGTGTTTGTGGGGGATGTAGGTACAGGCCATTAAACACAAAAACATGTGTACATAAACATAGTTTAGTTGTGCCATGGCAGCTGTGCCATGGCATGGACCAATGTTGGCACATATGGGCATAGTGTTGTTTGTATGTTCCCACCATCAGCTACAGACGCACACATAGCAAACCAGTGTGTGGTATAAGCCACTGTCCTGCACAAAACCGCTCCCATCTGACGTTTGTGAACCTCGAAAGTGTCTCGCAGCAGCCACTTGTCACGACACGAGCGTGTATTCCTTCAAAACTCCGAGACAATGGCGTCACGTATTAGCCAGCCTTCCAGTGTAGGCTAGCCAATCAGGACGCTATTGCGTTGTCCAATGAGCGTGTTTGGGGCGCGGTGTAAAACAATTTGGCACGCTATTGTTTTCGCCGGGCTGAACAGGTACGCCCACATTCCTTTGGGGATTGCGGCGTGCGAAGCGGCGACGGAACTCTACCGGATGTTTCCCGCTGTTGGTGTGGGAACTTCCAGGACGACACATCGCCTTAGGTTGAGGGCGAAATTGCGGCGTGTAAAAGCGCCTTAGGCGTTCGGAGGCAACCATGAAAAATGTGCACGCGCACGTTAGATTGCCTCCTATTGCCGCCAAAAATTGCGGCGTGTAAAGGTACCCTTATACTTTTCCTCTGATTGTTCCTCTCCAGGTTTTGGCTAGAAAAGCTGAGGTAAAAAACTCACCAAATACTCAACGAGTGCACCTGAGGGGTTATAAACAAGGTTTCACCGTCAATTGTACAACTCCTTAGTGTTTTTTTCCTGTTCCAATCCACTTTCCTTCCAGTTAAGCCCTAATGTTGCACAGAAGTATTATTCAACCAATGTCCTATTGCTTGAGGTCCATTAATAAAAATTACAGGAACCAAACGTCTTCTGGAAAGTAGAGCGGATTATATAAGCCTTGGGATAAATCCTATTGACTTAGGATCTATTTCGTAGATCATTTTTCCTCTCGTTCCCCTTGAACTTCCCATCAATCACTGTTAAGTATAAAATTAGACAGAAGACTTTTATGACAGGAATTCAATATGCCCGTATTTCTCTACCTTGTACACAGAAATAGAAAATCAATAAATGGTAATATAACTCATAAAAATCCATCCCCTTTCATCATGAATCATATCCAAAATCCGTACGTCCCTCATGTGAAAGGGATTAATAGGTTACATCAGTCACATCGTCAATATCTGTGCTGGAAAGTTGGGATTGGGAGATTTGTATCGGACAGTCTTGTCACTTCAGTCTATAATGACAGTCTTTCTAACAAAGCCGTGATTAGATGAGGGCTGAAGGCTGTCACTAAAATAAAGCGATAGATTAAAATATCGTTAAACAGTTCAAAATGGCAGTGAGTAATAGTACAGCAGCGATCAGCCAAGGCGAGCCTGGCATCCAAGATCCTAAAGGTAAGTTATTAATATTGCTCATGGGGTTGGGCTTGGACACAGGACAGAATACTGTATATAAGTCCCCAGACTGATCTGTAAAACATAAAAAATATCTTTTATCATACTTACCCACCAGGGCGGTCCAGTCTGATGGGTGTCACTGATCTTGATCTAACATTTCTCTCTTCTTATGAGTTCCATCTTAGTTTGTGTGGATGACCACAATCTGTCCCCCCATATATCTCTGAACTAATCTCCCGATATCATGCAACTCATAATCTCCAATCCTCCCAAGACCTCCTTCTTTCCTCCACACTTGAACATTCCTGATCTAACCGCCTGCAAGACTTCGCCTGAGTATCCCCCATTCTCTGGAATTCTGCACCCCAAAATGTCCGACTATCCCCTACACTTGGAACCTTCAAGCGGAACCTGAAAACCCATCTCTTCAGAACAGCCTTCAACCTACAATGACCACACTGCTTCACCACCACTGGAGCCGGTACTCCACCACTACTCGACCCGGTGCTCCACCACCACTGGACCTGGCGCTCCGCCACCATCAGACCTGGCGCTCCACCATAACCAGAGCAGACTCAACCTACTGTCTCTCTCACCACCACCCTGTAGAATGTAAGCCCGCAAGGGCAGGGTCCTCTCTCCCCTCTGTATCGGTCTGTCACTGTTAGTTTGTTCATTGTATTTTTAATTTGTTTGTATGTATCCCTTTTTCATGTACAGCACCATGGAATCCATGGTGCTCTATAAATAAATAATAATAATAATCCACTTACTGACCGTCATTGTGCTCCAATGCACATACACTTCTCTCTGCCCTGCTGAGGGCAAAGCAAAGTACTGTAATGCACAGTTGTTCGGAAAGGTCAAAGAAAGCCCTCTTAGTGCGCATGCATTCTTTGACCTTTCCCCGTGAATGTACATTAAAGCACTTTGCTCAGTTCTCAGCAGGGCAGAGAGAAGTGCACATGCGCAGAAGCGCAATGAAGGTCAGTGAGTTGATGACATAGGACACGTCATCTACACAAAGGAGGGAAGGAGGATGGCGAACACAAAATGAGAGGAGGCACCGGACCAAGACCATCGACGCCCATTATTAGGGCAACAGAAGGAATGGGGCACCGGTGCAATCCAGGTCTTGGACACAGGGATATACGGAGACAAAGATCCAGGACACCGTGGTGCCAGTCCAGCAAACGGTTATAACATAGACTTGAAAGAAGAAGACGGCACTCACCGGTGTGGTTATTCGTGCTTTATTGCAGGTTCACATCACTTGGTGCAGGGAGGGGGACAGTGCTGAGGTGACGACGGCACCGTTTCGCGCTACATGCGCTTCCATGGGTCACGAGCTAATGGCGGTGCAGCTCACTTCCTATATAGGCGGAGTCTGCACCTGACACTGACGTCACCATTAGCTCCTAAAAATACATAGAAAATCTTAAAATCATGATTCTACTTACTACTAACTGCGGCATGTGGACAGAACTTTATACCTACATATCAGAAGAAACATTTCTACAACGCCTCTTAACTCATAATACAATGAGAGAAGCCAAGGACGAACCTGACACCGGACTGGAATATCATGCGGCCAGGAATGCAGGTGCAGCACAATCTACACAGTGGGGAGAACATAGTTTGTACTAAGGGCAAGAAAAAAAAAAAAAAAAAAAAAGGGATATACACCCCCGAGTATGTATGTATAAAGTTCTGTCCACCTGCCGCAGTTAGTAGTAAGTAGAATCATGATTTTAAGATTTTCTATGTATTTTTAGGAGCTAATGGTGACGTCAGTGTCAGGTGCAGACTCCGCCTATATAGGAAGTGAGCTGCACCGCCATTAGCTCGTGACCCATGGAAGCGCATGTAGCGCGAAACGGTGCCGTCGTCACCTCAGCACTGTCCCCCTCCCTGCACCAAGTGATGTGAACCTGCAATAAAGCACGAATAACCACACCGGTGAGTGCCGTCTTCTTCTTTCAAGTCATCGACGCCCATTAGACTGGACCACCCACAAGGTGATGTAGTGCAGCGGTGTTCACATTGTGCGGTAATGAGCCAGTGATCCAAGGAAAGTTCAACTTAAATGGCTTTATTTGCACAACTCACAACTTAAATGCAAAAGATGTCCTCCAGGTCGCAGCCGGGTGATCAACACAGTCTGTGTAAAACCTGTTGCCTTATGAGACGGCCGCGCCGTTTCACTCTGTGGTGCGCCAGATGCTTCGTTCTCACAGGTTTGTGTTGTGACTTCACACAGACCTGCCCTGCACAGAGCTCCCAGCTCTGCAGCACGGTACAGTTTAATTCGCACCCTCACCCGAGGCTCGGTGACAATGTCATGTTGTATGACAGAAGTACAGCTGGGCAGTTCGGAGAATACATCCGTATTCTGCTGCATCCGTTTGCACAAAGAAGGTCTTCTTGAAGTTGGGGCTGATGAGGACAGGCTGTCGGCACAATGCCAACTTTATGGACTGAAAAACTTCCTCAGCTTCAGAATTCCAGCATACCATAACTGACTTCTTACCCTTAAACATATCGGTCAGGCCTGCCGATCTCCCCACAAAGTTACGTATAAATCGTCGGTAGCACCCGACCATGCTGAAGAATGCTCTCACCTATTTAGTAGACACAGACCTGGGCCAATTTGGAATGGCCTCGTTCTTGTTGATTTGGGGTTTGATATCCCCATGGCCAATCACGTAGCATAAGTACCGGGCTCCTCAAGACCTATCACATTTTTTTGGATTAGCTGTCAGTCCCGCTGCTCTGAGCGAATCCACTACTGCCTGTACCAGGGACAAGTGGGTCTGCCAATCAGTACTAAAGATGATAATATCATCCAAATAAGCAGATGCATACTTGGGGCTCAAAAATATGTCCATCAGCCTCTGGAATGTAATCGGGGCCCCATGTAACCCAAAAGGTAAGACGACATAGTGATAGAGGCCCTCCGGTGTTATAAAGGCAGTTTTTTCTTTGGCCGATTCTGTCAGAGGCACCTGCCAGTAACCCTGGTTAGATCGAGCGTCGTGAAGTACTGGGCCTACCCGAGTCTCTCAATTAGCTCTTTCACCCAGGGCATTGGATAAAAGTCAAATTTAGACACCTCATTCAATTTCCAGAAGTCGTAGTGATCCGTATGGCTTTGGAATGAGCACGATGGGGCTAGCCCATTCACTCCTTGATTCCTCAATTACTTATAGTTTGAGCATTTGTTTCACTTCTGCTGCAATGGCTTGCCTTGGGGCCTCTGGAACACTGCACCCGAGGCGCAGTGACAATGTCATGTTGTATGACAGAAGTACAGCCGAGCAGTTCGAAGAATACATCCGTATTCTGCTGCACTAATTTCCGAGCCTCCCACCGCTGAGGTTTAGTGAGAGCGTCACTTATCTTTACCTCTTTTTTGGCCCCCTTTTGGGCCAAGGTCAGAGGGTCCCCAGACGACACGTCATGGGTTACCTCCGTAATCATACATTCCCGATCCTTCCAGGCTTTAAGCAAATTGAAATGATACAATTGTTTGGGTTTTCTTTTCCCGGGCTGGTATACTTTGTAATTTACCTCCTCCACCTTTTCCCGTACTTCATATGGTCCCTGCCATTTGACCAAGAGTTTACTCTCTGCAGTGGGCACTAAGACCAAGACTCGAGCCGCTACTTTAAAGGACCTGACAGTGGCCCTTTTATTATACGTGCGACTTTGTGCTCCCTGGGCATCCATTAGATGCTCTTTTACTATAGGCATGAACACTGTGATCCGATCCTGCATTTTAGCCACGTATTCAATTACACTTTTATGCGCAGTTGGTTTCTGTTTCCATGTCTCTTTGGCTACGTCCAGCAACACCTTGGATGCCTGCCGTACAATAGCTCAAAGGGTGAAAACCCTGTGGAAGCCTGTGGTACCTCATGGATGGCAAACATCAAACAGGGCGATAACATGTCCCAATCCCTCCCATCCTTGGAAACCCCCTTTTCAAGCATGGACTTTAGGGTTTTATTAAACTGCTCGAATAACCTGTCGGTCTTTGGATGGTACACCGATGTGCGCAGCTGTTAGATCTTCAGCAGCTTACACAGATCCTTTGTCACTTTGGACATAAAAGGAGTCCCCTGATCTGTAAGGATCTCCTTAGGCAGCCCAAGGCGACAGAACATGGCAAACAGCTCCCGTGCAATAAGCTTAGCCGTAGGGTGGCGTAGCGAAATAGCCTCTGAATATCGGGTGGCATAGTGGATGACCACAAGTATGTGTTGGTGGCCACGCGCAGGCTTTACAATGGTCCCCACCAAATCCATTGTAATCCGTTCTAAAGGTTCCTCTATAACTGGCAGAGGTACCAATAGGCTATGGAAGCTTGCGATGGGCATGGTCAGCTGACATTTTGGGCAGGATACATAGTACCTCTAGACCTCTGTGTAAATCCCAGGCCAAAAGAACTGCTGCAAGATGCGCTCTTGCGTCTTTTTAACCCCAAGATGCCCCCTCAGCAAGTGGGTGTGGGCCATCTTGAGCACTGCCCGATGGTGTGACTGTGGCACTACTAGTTGTTCCACGACCTCATCCTGGATCTTGCCATCCCTATAGAGTAAATCATGGTTGACCACCATGCGTGTGAAGACAGTCTCTGCCCCCAGTTGCTGAGCCACCCCATTTACCTCTATTACCCTTTCCCGTGCCCGGGACACTTCCAACTCTGGGATCCATGGGGCCTCCTCGACCTCTTCTGCCAATACTTCTCAGGGAAACCTAGGGTTAAACTTTGTCCCTGACTTGGGATCTTCAGGTTCTGCACCCGGACACATTTTTATTCAAGGAGGGTTCATCTTTCTCTCCCATGAGTACCAAAACAATGGCAAGCCTCTTTCCAGCACAGTCCTGTAAGGTAGAGTCTTTACCACTCCGACCACATGTTTTACCTCTCTGCACAGCGTGGAAAAGCTCACCTCTGCTGTCAGATACTCGCTGACTTCACCATTAATACAAATGACCTCGGCTTTTCCCCAGTGGGTTCCAACCCAGGGATCAATGATCCATGGACTAGGGTCGCTAAGCTTCCGGAGTCAAAGAAAGCCTGCAAACGATGACCATTGACGCGCACCTGGAACAGATGTGTGACCGACAGTGTCTGTGGTGTAAACGGTGCGAGCATACTTAGACATCCGGCATGTAAACCCAGTCCATGGGTTCAGCAGTCAGGGGGCAATAGGCAGCCACATGTCCTGGCCCTTTGCATCGCTGCACCTAATAGCAGAAACACCACCAGACCTTGAGACCAATCTAGGGGAAACTGTCCTCCTTCCAACCTCACTCCGGAGTACCCCCTCAGCTTGAGCTTGGCTTTCACTGTCCTCAGCAGAGGGACGTGCACCTTTCTGACATACTAGATGCATTGGGCAAAGTCCCGTACAAAATCCGGGGTGGCTGTATACCGCTCAATCAGGCTAACCACCTGGTCCAGGCTACCCGGGTCCCCTTGCCCCACCCAACGCTGTATAGCAGCTGGCAGAGTTCTCACCAGCCATTTGACCACCACCCGCTCCACCATCTGGGATGGAAACAAGATCTCAGGCTGGAGCCACCTTTTAACTAGCTGCAGCAAGTCATATGCCTGAGACCTGGCGGGTCGGGTCTCCACAAAGGTCCATACAAATACCCGTTGGGTTGTCACATAGGTATTAACTCCCAGTCAGGCAAGGATCTCACCTTTTAGCTTCCTGAAGTCCTGGGCATCCTCCCGACTGAGGTTAAAGTAGGCCTTCTGGGCGTCGCCCATCAGAAACGGAGCCACCACTTCAGCCCGCGTTTTCCCGCTCTGCTTTGTGCTCTTAGATGGTAAGGAAAGCTTCCACATCATCCTCCCGACTCAGCTTCCTCAATGCTGAGTGGACCCTGTCCCGGGCCGCTTGACGTTCTATGGTAAGCGTTGTTGGCGTGTCTCGCAGTGCCACGATCTGCTTTTGAATCATCATTGGTTTTCTGCTGCTGTTGGTATAATAGCTGCTGATGCTGATACTGGGTGTGCTGCTGGTGCTGCTCCTGTTGTTGCCGCTGAGTAAGTACCAACTGCTTCAGTAGTTCCTCCATATTGTCAACAGGCCTGAACTGTAGCTTTGCAGGCTTGATTACAGACATGCAATCTTTAGGGTATGCAATAGTTCACAGTGCCCGCATTCTCCACCATATTGTAGTGCAGCGGTGTTTCCACTGTGCGGTAAAAAGGCAGTGACCCAAGGAAAGTTCAACTTAAACAGCTTTATTTGCACAACTTACAACTTGAATGCAAAAGATATCCTACAGGTCACAGTCGGGTGATCCACACAATCTGTTGTGTAAAACCTGTTGCTTTGGAGATGGCCATGCTATGTCACTCTGTGGTGCGCCAGATACTTCGTTTTCACAGGCCTGTGTTGTGACTTCACACAGGCCAGCCATGCACAGAGCTTCCAGCTACCACACTCAAACCTTTGCTGAGGGTTTTTAAATGGAATCTGTGGCCATGAGCCACATGCAAAACCCAGGCTGGAGGGAATGGACTGTCCCTCTGTTGGAATATGTTTAGTGCAACAAATCCAATCCTGTATGTGTAAGTGTTATATTGGTAGGTTTGTGCATTTTCAGTAAAGTTAGTTTAAAAAAAAAGGATGAACACTCCCAGAGGCTCACACACAGGAATTACCATGTGACTGTAACCAGTTTCCTGTGTCTGTGCATGTGAAAAGAAGCACAGCAGCTTTCTGATGCTCCAAAGGGACATTTAAGATGTATATTCCTGTTTCCACAAAGCCCTTCATATCTGTACCTGTTTGTTGCTAATTAAAGGTAAGTTCTGTTGTCAACATGCTTTCAGTGTATCCTCAATGATACGCTGCCAACACCCTCTGTCCTGCACTCACAGGCTTGCCTGTGATTGCAATGTACTCCAGTCAGTTCAATATGTTTCGGTGTGCATTCTGGGGAATACATATCGTCCCTCACATATGATTCCCCTCACTACCTCACAGTGAGTATAATAAAAACTTGTTTTTATGTTATGCAGATTGACCTGAGGGTTTATATATAAGTAGATGTGAGCCTGATGCTATCGCATCAGGTGGGCAGTGACATCATGATGGGGGCACGCTCTGTGGGGCTGGGGGCGGCAGCCGTCTCTCCCCCTGTGCGGTCTCTCCCCTGTCTGTTGTTTTTTACCCCCTGCTGGCTACCCCCCTGTACTGCCTCTCTGCCCCCATTGTGGTCACTCTTTGCTCCCCTGTGCACACTCTCTGCCCCCTGTGGTGCCTTTCTGTCTCTCCTGTGGTCACTCTCTTGCTCCCCCCATGCTCACTCTCATGCGGAAGCGGCATGAGGAAGATGACAGCTGCAAGAGGAATTGGAGTACCGTAGTTCTTTATTTTGGTGGGCTGTGGGGTGAGTGGGCTGTGGAGTGATCGGACTGCAGATTGAGTGGACTGCAGGGCGATCAGGCTGCAGGGTGATCGGGCTGCAGGGTGATCGTGTGGCACCCCTGCTGGGGATTACCACAGGGCCCACCAGTGCAAGGAGAGACATACACCTTGGTGCACACACCGCACACCACCTTCCACCCCAGACCTGGAGGGGGAGCTCTACTTGCTGCCTTAAGCAAGTTCCCCTATAAGGATCCAGGCCTGTGGGGAGGAGTCAGTTAGTCTGCAGTGAGCAGAGGAGAGAGCAGGAGTGAAGGAACTGGTTGCTGGGACCAAATCAGGCCCAGCACCAGGGAACACTGACCCAGCTATGCTGCACCCTACGGAGAGGGTCAGAGGCCAGTGGAGGAAGTAGGAGAAAGGAAGAAGGGAACATACCAGATTTCCCTTTAGCCACCCAGACACCGGAGTCAGATTCTGATAACAATCTAAAGTGCAGCAGAGAAAGCCTGGACAGACCAGGAGGATCTAATCCACCTGGGGTAAAGAAAAGCGGACACTCAAACCTGACAAATTGTAGGACCAGGGACCTAAGCAGAGAATAGGGATCCCACAGAAAGGTCCTCATTGTCAGTTATGGAGTAGTACCCTGACAGGGAGAAGGAGCGGCAAGTTCAGTTTCAGGCAGGACTTACCCCAATCACTGTACACAATAACAGAGGAGTCCTCACAACTTTCCAGGGTGAACGTCGCAAATTGCACCGAGAACCTGGTTATCGTACTCTCCTGGACTGTACTTGTTACCGGACATCAGTAAAAAGGTACCGAAACAAAGACAATTGTGTGTGTGTGCCTGCTTCCCCGACGTTGCCTGCAGCGTTCACAGTAGAACCGCTATTACTACTCCCCTCATCCACCCCGCTGACCTGAGGTAAAGCTCCACTTGTGGGGAGCTGTACTACTCTGAGCTGCACCTCCATCACCTCAGCGGCCGGCCGCAGCGCTGGTATCCACGTTACCAGGTACCACAGGTGGCGTCACGTTACCGATTCCCCATCCATCATCATCATACCCCCCCCACTATCCCCGCCATTGAGGGTCTAGGGCACGGAACTGTGAACTGACCAGCCGTGATCCCCCATCGAAGTGACCATCAGTCCCGGTATCTGAGTGCCCCCCCCCTTACCCTGTTGACTCAATCGGGCTGTGGGGTGAGTGGGAAGCCAGGTGAGCGGAATGCAGGGTGAGTGGGCTTCAGGTTGAGCAGGCTGTGGGGTGAGTGGGCTACCAGGTGAGAGGGCTGCAGGGTGAGCGGACTGCAGGGTCAGTGGGGTGAGCAGACTGAGAGGTAAGCAGGCTGTGGGGTGAGTGGGTTGCGGGTTGAGCGGGCTGCAGGGTGAGCGGGCTGTGGGGTGAACTGGCTGTGGGGTGGGAAGACTGGAGGGTGAGTAGGCTGTGAGGAGAGCAATCTATGTGGTGAGTGGGTTGCTGGGTGAGAGGGCTGCGGGGTGAGCGGGTTGTGGGGTAAGCAGGCTGCAGAGTGAGCGGGCTGTAGGGTCAGTGGGGTGAGCAGACTGAGAGGTAAGCAGGCTGTGCACAGTGTATTACACCTAGCTTCCCCCATGACAGTGACATCACGACAGGTCCTGTAGGTAAATGTCAGATTATTGGCGATGGGTGCCGGGTTCGTGGGGGAGTGTTTCCAAGTGTCATCGCTGTACGAATATGGTGACCGAAACTACTTCTGGCCTTTGGCCAGTCAGAGGATAGGAGGACACCCTGACGGCAGAAGTTGATCACGAACGGGATAGGGTAGGTATTTAATAGATATTCTAGAATACTCTATATAAGGTCTAACTGGTGCTGTCCACAGTTTATATGGGAAACTTCTGGTGACAGTTTCATTTAAAAAATGAATTGGGCTCATAAAGCTTTGTACAATTGTGACCAGTTTTTGGAAAAATAAAAAAAATAATGTGGTGCCCCAGGAACCGGCTGCCACAATACTAAGCTTGTAAGCAAGGAAAGGTACCCACCTCAGGCGAAACACACGCACAACACCTTCCCAACTCCAGGCCAGAAAGGGGAGGTCTAAAGCCTGAGTTCAGGGTAGGTCCCCTATAAATTCTGGCCTGGGGGCGGGGTTAGGCAGTTCAGTTCCTAGGAGGACTGTAGAAGAATCCTACAGTCGGGTGCCGTGTCAGGCCCGTCCGAGGAACCTGACTAGCCATTGTGAGGGACCCTTAGGTGGGGGTCTGAAGGAAGTGGAGAAAAGGTGTGTAGCAGAGCCAGTTCGCCACAGCACTGAGTGCAGCACGGACACCGGAATCTGAGGTCGCAAGGGACTTTATGCCCAGCAGCCAACACTGGAGGATGGGTAATTCCAAGTTGCTCACCCACCACAAGACCAGGAGACACAGCCGCATCAAAGAGAGCTCAGGGAGACGCAGTGAAAGGAAAGACCAAAAGGGCTCAAGCCGCCTGTCACACGGCCAGAACACACAAGATAGGAGAGGATCACGGCACAGCTTCAAGCAGCTAGGGCCCACAGGGAGTAGCGCAATAGGGAGGCCTCAGGACTTGCCAGGTGTGGAAAACCTTGCTTCCAAGCTCCGGCCGGACCCCTAACACCACTTATGAACTGTGCCCTGGATGAACCTGCATCTGACTTCAGTAAAAGTTAAGGAGACTGTTACCCCTGCGTCTGTCAGTTATTCTGTACACTATGTCCTTGCACCCCCAACGAACGTATCTTCTCCATAGACTTTATGGTTGCCCATGAAGAGGTCCCGACTGCAGCAGCGGCTATACCGGCCGCATCCCACGGTGGTGTCACGACAAAAACTTTTATTTTTGCTTTTAGTTTATTTTTCTCCATTTTTCAAATCTCCTTTTAACTGACCACATGACGAGGGGATCACGGACCAGGTCACGCCACCATGACATCTCGCAGCCCCAGATGACGACAAAAGGGCCCAGTTCAGAGTACCCCACAGTCCCCACCAGGGGCGAGTCATTAACACTAAAAACCCCTTAAGGTTATGTTCTCATGATGAGTATTTAGTGAGTTTTTAATGTTGCACATTTTCTGTATCATTTCTACATCTATTATGTAAATTAAGCTACTTGCGTTTTTTCATTCCATTTTTCAATGCATTTTTTCAAATAATTTTAATCGCATTTTTAAAACAGTTTTTTTTATAAGTTCAAAGGTTTTGTTTTTAATACTTTCTGGTATTTGGAGTTGAGAAAACTTTATTGTTCGTCATGCAGATTTGGTGCGAAATGCACTAAAAACGCATGTGCGTTTTTGTCTGTGGATTTTCCTCATCCAATGTAAATTTACGAGTTAAATCTGCACATAAAACTCTGAACCTGCAAGAGAAATTGACATCTGTGGATTTGAAACATGCACAGTTTACTTTGAATATTAAAACCTCATCGATCTATAAATACCATCCACTTTGCTGGAACTGTAAAAAAATACACAAAGTCAAATCGTGAATGCAGAGTCTGAGGCGAGGTTTATATGATGAGCAGAGTCAGTCTGGACTGCCGGAGTCCCGCGTAAAGCCCCGGTAGGTCCCGCCCCTTGGACTCTCACTTGCATCAGTCAGACGCGGGATGGGCAGGGCCCCTCCGCACTGTAGAGTAAAATCACCAGGGGCCCGCAGCTCAGATGTGGTCGCAGCCGGCAGGTGAATTCAAGGTGGCAGAGGATTAACATACACACTCTTGCCCAGCAGAGAAAATACCATTATTACTGGCTACTGGAGCAAGAGCACCTACGATGACGTCATGGACATGTGACTCAGATGGGCGGAGCCAGGGTTTTGCATGGCGGGAAGGAAGGAGCAAAATGTCAACAAGAAGCTAGAGAAGATGGACAAGAGGAGTGGGCATCCATCCCCCTGCTCTCACCATCCCCCTGCACTCTCCATCCTCCATCTACTTCAGTCTCCATCCTTCACACCCCTGCTCTTTTTCCATCCCCCCTACACTTTCTCCATTCCCCTGCACTCTCCATCCACCCTGCATCCTCCATCCTCCATCTTCCTGCACTCTTTGTCCTCCATCCCCCTGCACTCTCCATCCTCCATCCCCATGCACTCTCCATCCTCCATCACCCTGATCTCTCCGTCCTCCATCCCCCTGCTCTCTCCATCCTCCATCCCCCTGCTTTCTCCATTCTCCATCCCCCTGCTCTCTCCATTCTCCATCCCCCTGCTCCCTCCATCCTCCATCCCCCTGCACTCTCCATCCTCCATCCCCCCGCACTTCACATCCTCCATCCCCCTGCTCTCTCCATCCTCCATCTCCCTGCTCTCTCCAACCTCCATCCCTCTGCTCTCTCCATCCCCATCCCCCTGCACTCTCTCTCCTCTATCCCCTGCTCTTTCCATCCTCCATAACTCTACATTCTCCATCCCCCTGCAATCTCCATCCTCCATACCCTACTCTCCATCCTCTGCTCTCTTCATCCCCCATCCCCCTGCACTTTCCATCCTCCAACCCCCTGCTCTCTCCATCCCCCTGCTCTCTCCATCATCTGCTCTCTCCATCCCCTGCACTTTCCATCCTCCATCCCTTGCTCTCTCCATTCTCCATCCCCTGCTCTCTCCATCCTCCTGAATTCTCCATCCTCTATCCCCTGCTCTCTCCATCCTCCATCCCCATGCACTCTCCATCCTCCATCCTCTGCTGCCTCCATCCTCCATCCCTTGTTCTCTTCATCCTTCACTCTCTCCATCCTCCTGCAATCTCCATCCTCCATCCCTTGCTCTCTCCATCCTCCTGCACTCTCCATCCTCCATCCTCCTGCACTTTCCATCCTCCTGCACCCTCCATCCTCCATCCCTTGCTCTCTCCATCCTCCATCCTCTGCACTCTCCATCCTCCAGGGGCAGGGAAGAGAGAGCGCAAAGGGCAGGGAAGAGAGAGCACACAGGGCAGGACAGATAGAGAGCATATAGTGTGGGGAAGTGCACAGGGGGCAGAGAGAGTGCATGGGGCAGAGAGAGCACATGGGGCAGAGAGAGAACAGGGGCAGAGAGAGGTGCACACGGGTAGGGAAGAGAGAGCGCACAAGGTGGGACAGAGAGAGAGTGCACAGTGTGGAGCAAAGAGAGAGCACATGGGGGGCAGGGAGAGAGCACACAGGCAAAGGAGAGAGCACATGAGAGGAGAAGACAGCGCACAGGGGAAGACAGCTCAAAGGAGAGAACACAGGGAAAAGAGAGACAGCACTCAAGGGAGTGACAGTGGACAAGGGGGTGTGACAGCAGCTGTCCCCAGCGCCACAAAGTCACCCCCATTGTGATGTCGTCTGCATGAAAATCTTTACAGGACGATAAAAATACAGCGTCCAAAAAATGGATTCCTTCACTGCATGTGTCAGTGTAATCAGTGTCGCAGTGACAATATGGCCTGGGCTGTAGTGTATAGGAATACTTCTGCTGACAGAATCGTTTAAGAATTTTATTCCTATACAGAGCAGCAGATATCACAACACTTACTAAGAAGGAACCAAACAACGACAGAAAGTAACAAAGGAGGAACGAGAGCCCTGATCACAGGAGCTGACAATCTGAGGACACAGGAATGCTAAAAAACAGTCTATACTGATCACTAGATTATTTTATTATTATTATTTATTTATATAGCGCCATTGGTTCCATGGCGCTTTACATAAGGAGTGGGGGTAACAAGGACAGGTACAGTACATATGAGCAGTTAATGCTTGCTGATACACGAGATCCCTGTACATGTGTAGAATGACGAGATCACTGTACAGGCAAATCTCTGTAATTATTACAATGTGTAGAGCAGGATTATTTACAAAAAGAGCCTTTTTTGAGTCAAAAGAGCGGAGTCGAATGAGCCGGATCACTAAAAAGAGCCGGACTGCCCATCATTAGAGCAGAGAGCTTGAGACTCGCAGACTGGAGGGAGTGGGACCTTCTCTGGAGGGAGCGGGGCCTTCTCTGGAGGGAGTGGGACCTTCTCTGGAGGGAGCGGGGCCTTCTCTGGAGGGAGCGGGGCCTTATCTGGAGGGAGTGGGGCCTTCTCTGGGCCTCCTCAGGAGGGGGTCAGGCCTTCTCTGGATGGGGTGAGGTCGCCTCCTGCACTGTGACACTGTGATTACACACAGCCAGAGAAGAAGTCTGAGGAGCTAAAGACTCAGGTAGGAGTGAGGGAGGGATGATCTGGGACACATAGGAGCCTGACACTGTGTGATCTGCATGCACAATGTCGCACCTAATGTGTCTGCTACTCTAGTGAAAGGAAGGGAGTAAGAGGGGAGGAAGAGGGAGAGAGGGGGAGGGGTTGGCTTAGAGAAAACTGTGGAGTAATAAAGAGAAACCCAGCCCCTCTTATGCTAATGTGCTGCACACTCTGTCCCCCTACTGCACACTTTATAAGGATTTCTATAACATTTATCTCTGCAATCATACATGTAATCATTGAAGTAAAGGTATGATTGCTCTCAGTATTCCAGTGCCTGTAAGGCTCTGGCTTCACTTTATAGCCTTAAAACTTGCTGGTTGGTTCCCTTTAAGGAAGAACCCAGGTTGGGACAATTAACCACCTGGCTACAGAGTTTGCGGTGCTCGGTTAGCTTCCTATACTTAGCGCTATTGCTTTCTTGGTGGATGCCTGCCTCTCTTGTGCTAATATATAGAAATAAGTCTGCTCACCCCTTCCCAGTTGAGGTGCTCAGAAAAATTTGTATCAACAGTAAAGATTATTTCTGTCATACTCAAAGTGAAAAAATAAAGTCTAAGTTCTGTTCATGTGAAGCAAATTTTGTTTATTTGGTCCTGATCTCACAAGGAATGCTGTATATCCACAACGTTTCGGCGATACATGCCTTGATCACGTAACAGCTAATTCCAATGGCATAAAAGCAAAGATACAGAACACATATTAATATAGTCAAAAAGACATAGCATCAAATCATTGCAAATGGCAAATCAAACAACAATATTTGTAGCCTATCACTTATTTCGTTAAACATGTTAATTTCTCTTTCATTAACAAAATATAACATAATGTAGTATACCATAGTATTGTGGTATACTATATGAAAGCAAACAAATCATCCAAGGTGAAACAAACAATGGTGTGTGTATACCTTTAAATATGAGGTCCAGCTAGTAATTAATCTTGTGCGAATTTTATAAGACGGGTGCCAATGTTATATCTGATAACTAGAAAACATGTGTCAATCACAAGCATATCTAGAATGCGTATGTAAAGAGAACATGACAATATAGGTAGAAGTGCCTTAATGTTACCTCAATTAGATCATTAGAACTCCAATTATCATGGGGTGTTACTAGGTCAAAGGATTACCCTTGGTGAAAGTGCCATCCAACTAGTGCTTATATAACTAATGCCTATAAAGAGAGAAATAAACTTCACATGTATATGTATATCTGGATATATACTTAGAAGTGGCAATATTCCATCACCAATTGGGCACCCAGAATATGGAGCACGGCACACCACCTACTTGTCACATGGAGAAGTGTTGTGTACAACTAATCCTAGTTCCAGATTAACATGGCTCCACTATGGAAAGACAACATAATCCAATATAATGCCCCAATCATGGCAATATGATATAGTAAAATGAAGGTCCCAGTGAGGGATTGCTTTACCTGACCGTGCAGTGTGCAGAGCGTGTGGACCGCTGGTGTAGAGCAGCGTCCGCGCTGAACGCCACCCTTTAATAGCGAGTGGCCAATGACGATTACAACAGTGTCTGCCTTGTGCGCGTGCGCGCGACTCTCGTCTTTGCGAGTCGCAGCGTCACTCCGGACTAAGCAGGAAAGTAACGAAGCTGAAGAGAGCGAGTCAGTGTCGGGAGTGACAGCAGAGATCCCGGACAAGGCCGGGAGGAGAACTAATTAGTTAGTCATGTGAATAATGTGTATCAGTGGTGACTATTGATTAGTCATGTAAACAATGTATATCAGTGGTGACTACTGGTACTGTAAGTATCCAGAGAATAAATGACATCCTCAGATTAGGACTCTGCAAACTGAAGGAAAAAAAGGAAAATCAATATATATGCATGAAGGAAAAAAATAAAATAAAAACATAAAAACATATACCGTATATACTCGTGTATAAGCCGAGTTTTTCAGCCCAAAATTTGGGCTGAAAAGTCTACCCCTCGGCTTATACACGGGTCATATACGGTACATGTAGGTGGGGGCTGTGTCCCGGGGCTGTGGAGGCTGCAGGAGGCGGGGGGAGGCTGCTGTATGAGCGGCCCCGTCACGTGGGGCCGCTCATTAAATATGCACTGCTTCCCCCTGTCAATCAGCGCAGGGGGAAGCAGTGCATATAGCCCCCAAATGCTGGCACTGTCCCCCCTTGTAAGGGCCCCCCCCCCAGGGCGCTTATATTACCATTCCGGTCTTCTGATCCGCGCCGCTCCTCGGTGCTCCTCGCTGCTCCGTCCGTCCGTCCTCCTACATCCGGGATCTCCGGCCGTCGCAGGCATATGACGTCATCGCGCGACGGCTGGGGATCCCGGATGTAGGAGGACGGACGGAGCAGCGAGGAGCACCGAGGAGCGGCATGGATCAGAAGACCGGAATGGTAAGAGAAGCGGGGGGGGGCCCTTGCCAGCGAGTGCCAGCATTTGGGGGCTGCGGATACCCCCTGGGGGCTGCTGGGTACCCCCAGGGGGCTGATGGGTACCCCCAGGGGGCTGCTGGGTACCCCCAGGGGGCTGCTGTATAAACCCCCTGGGGGCTGCTGGGTACCCCCAGGGGGCTGCTGTATAAACCCCTGGGGGCTGCTGGGTACCCCCAGGGGGCTGCTGTATAAACCCCCTGGGGGCTGCTGGGGACCCCCAGGGGGCTGCTGTATAAACCCCCTGGGGGCTGCTGGGGACCCCCAGGGGGCTGCTGTATAAACCCCCTGGGGGCTGCTGGGGACCCCCAGGGGGCTGCTGTATAAACCCCCTGGGGGCTGCTGGGTACCCCCAGGGGGCTGCTGTATAAACCCCCTGGGGGCTGCTGGGTACCCCCAGGGGGCTGCTGTATAAACCCCCTGGGGGCTGCTGGGTACCCCCAGGGGGCTGCTGTATAAAGCCCCTGGGGGCTGCTGGGGACCCCCAGGGGGCTGCTGTATAAACCCCCTGGGGGCTGTTGGGTACCCCCAGGGGGCTGCTGTATAAACCCCCTGGGGGCTGCTGGGTACCCCCAGGGGGCTGCTGTATAAACCCCCTGGGGGCTGCTGGGTACCCCCAGGGGGCTGCTGGGTACCCCCTGGGGGCTGCTATATGTACCCCTGGGGGCCTGCTGTATACCACTAGGGCTGCTGTATACTACCACTGGGGCTGCAATACCACTGGGGCTGCTGTATATAGGGGCTGCTGTATACACCACTGGGGCTGCAATACCACTGGGGCTGCTGTATATAGGGGCTGCAATACCACTGGGGCTGCTGTATATAGGGGCTGCTGTATACACCACTGGGGCTGCTGTATATAGGGGCTGCAATACCACTGGGGCTGCAATACCACTGGGGCTGCTGTATATAGGGGCTGCTGTATACACCACTGGGGCTGCAATACCACTGGGGCTGCTGTATATAGGGGCTGCAATACCACTGGGGCTGCTGTATATAGGGGCTGCTGTATACACCACTGGGGCTGCTGTATATAGGGGCTGCAATACCACTGGGGCTGCAATACCACTGGGGCTGCTGTATATAGGGGCTGCTGTATACACCACTGGGGCTGCTGTATATAGGGGCTGCAATACCACTGGGGCTGCTGTATACACCACTGGGGCTGCTGTATATAGGGGCTGCAATACCACTGGGGCTGCTGTATATACCACTGGGAGCTGCTGCATATACCACTGTGGCTGCTGTATATACCACTGGGAGCTGCTGTATATACCACTGGGGGCTGCTGTATATCATACTGCTGGGGCCTGTATACCACTGCTGGGGGCTGTAAACCTGTGCTGGGGTCCACCCTCGGCTTATACGCGAGTCAATAGATTTTCCCAGGTTTTGGGGGCAAAAGTAGGGGGGTCGGCTTATACACGGGTCGGCTTATACACGAGTATATACGGTACTTATATATACACAAATGGTACATATTCCTGTGGGATAATATTGAATGACCAGATCACTTACAGACTATAGTCACCACGTTTACGTATACATTAAGCACTTGGATATGACAATGTCACACATAGATAAAGGAGGCGGTGCACTAAACTAGGGAATTTAAAGAGACATGTACCCAATCTTTTCAGAAACGTTCAAATGTTCTACAAATGGAATTTATGTGATTATTTCGTATTCCCTATTTAAGCCCCGCGGTTCCAATGTATCCAATGTGTGGATCCAATAACTCTCTTTTTCTTTCAACTTTCTGATTCTGTCACCCCCTCTCCTGGATAAGGGTACTTGGTCTATGACCTGAAATTTTAATTGTGAAATCCCATGGCCACAGGTATTAAAAATGATGTGGGATTGGTAAAAGATCCTTTTTACACCGGATGGTGGACTTATGCTGACTGATGCGGTCTCGGACATGCTGGATAGTTTCCCCAACATATCCGAGACCGCACGGACACTTGATGAAGTAAACTACGTATGAGGATTCACACGTGAAGAACCCCCTGATCTCAAATCTTTTCCCTGATCTTGGATGAAAGAAGTATTCCCCCTTGGTCACATGCGAACATTGCATGCAACTGATGCAGGGGAAAGTGCCCCTTCTAGTCGTGGTTAGTGTTCTTTGAACCATTCTAGGTATTGTAAAACCTATATCGGCTCGTACGAGATGATCCCTTAGATTCCTAGGTCTTTTAAAGCAACATGTTAATCTGGAACTAGGATTAGTTGTACACAACACTTCTCCATGTGACAAGTAGGTGGTGTGCCGTGCTCCATATTCTGGGTGCCCAATTGGTGATGGAATATTGCCACTTCTAAGTATATATCCAGATATACATATACATGTGAAGTTTATTTCTCTCTTTATAGGCATTAGTTATATAAGCACTAGTTGGATGGCACTTTCACCAAGGGTAATCCTTTGACCTAGTAACACCCCATGATAATTGGAGTTCTAATGATCTAATTGAGGTAACATTAAGGCACTTCTACCTATATTGTCATGTTCTCTTTACATACGCATTCTAGATATGCTTGTGATTGACACATGTTTTCTAGTTATCAGATATAACATTGGCACCCGTCTTATAAAATTCGCACAAGATTAATTACTAGCTGGACCTCATATTTAAAGGTATACACACACCATTGTTTGTTTCACCTTGGATGATTTGTTTGCTTTCATATAGTATACCATAATACTATGGTATACTACATTATGTTATATTTTGTTAATGAAAGAGAAATTAACATGTTTAACGAAATAAGTGATAGGCTACAAATATTGTTGTTTGATTTGCCATTTGCAATGATTTGATGCTATGTCTTTTTGACTATATTAATATGTGTTCTGTATCTTTGCTTTTATGCCATTGGAATTAGCTGTTACGTGATCAAGGCATGTATCGCCGAAACGTTGTGGATATACAGCATTCCTTGTGAGATCAGGACCAAATAAACAAAATTTGCTTCACATGAACAGAACTTAGACTTTATTTTTTCACTTTGAGTGACAGAAATAATCTCTCTTGTGCTAATACCACTAAATGTCCAGGATAACCCACTTTGAACAGGGTTTGTCTATGTTCAACCCATTTTTTCAAAAGGAGACTGCTAACAATTATGCCAGACAAGTCGGTCACATTGGGATCTGTTTTGGTTTGGCTCTGAGCCGAATATATAATCTTTTACTTAAGCCTTTCATGCCCCCGGTGATTTTCAATTTTTCGTTTTTTCCCTCCCCTTCTTCCAAGAGCCATAACATTTTTATTTTTCCTTCACTATAGACATATGAGAATTTGTTTTTAGCAGGACGATTTTCGCATTCAGAAGAAATTATTTATTTTACCATATAGTGTGCAGGAAAATGGGAACCCAAAAAATTGGGTTTGTTATTCACCATGATCACTATATGGTAAAACTAATGTGTCGGTATGATGCCTCGGGTCAGTACGAGTTTGTAGATACCAAACATGTATACTGTTACTGTTATGTAAGTGGCGAAAAGAAATTCAGAAGTTTGCAAAAAAGAGAATTGCGCCTGTTGCACTATGTTCCACGCCCCGTAGCGTTGTCATTTTACGGGATCTGGGGCTGAGTGACGGCTTATTTTTTGTGTCTTGAGCTGACGTTTCTAATGATACCATTTTTGGGTGGATGTACAGTTTTGATCGCCCGTTATTGCAATGATGCGGCGACCAAAATAACGTAATTTTGGCATTTGGACTTTTTTCCATTTCCTGGAGCCAGAGAATCCTCACAATGAGGAATCACAAGTCTGCAGTCACATAGAGTGACTGCACACTTGTAGTTTAAGAGCGGACAACCCCTTTAAGGACTTAGACATAATTATATATATGCCTTTATTTCATTAAATCTCGGATGAACTTTATGTTATCCATCAGGTTTGTGCTGTGTCAATATAGCAGTTCTCTATCATTCATAACTAAATGTTCATGAAAAACTTAGAGGGCCAGAAGAACAAAAACTCCCTCATAGAAAGAGTAAACTTTTAACACCTCACAGCCAATCAGTCTTCAGCTTTTACATTCTACATTGTCCTGGAAATGAAACATGAGCTCTGATTGGCTGCTGTTTTGTGGTACATGAGACTTCAATGTGAGGATTCAGTGTCTGCACCCAGCAGCCAGGTTTATGGAGGGCTCTGCATTAAGTAGCTACGATTATTGAATAAACTTGATTATGGTATTTCAAAATATAAAGACGTGAAAAGAATGCCTAGTGCTAAATATCTCTATATCTTGGTTATGCAGCATTAACCACGAAATTTAACCTGAAGCCGTAAATTGAATTAAAGTGATTTAGAAATAATAAGAGATGTGACTGCACCGGCGTCATGTAGCTTAAAACTGACATGTCTGATATCTAAAGTCATTATGGCATTATTAAGGCTTCAGTGTCAGGAAATATCTCACCAATAAGGAGCTTAGGTACTTACACTATAAAAATAAAGGGATTAAATAGGGACACGGGTGCAATGTTCACCTATGAAGAGTTGAAGGAAAAAACACAACATAAAGGGCTATGTGCACACCTACATATCTCATTTGCTGCAAACATGAAGAATATCTGCAATTTACTTGCTTAAAAAACATACAGCAAAGAGCTTTATCATTGTGTTGCATAGTATGGCGCCACCTAGTGTCCATAGTGTATAGCAATATGCACGTCCACCTAATGAGCTGTGTGCTGGTGGTCACACATGCTCAATCTCACGCAGACAATTCTTGGAGCGTCACACTGGTGCAGTGAGTCCCCTGTTTATGCTCGGTGACCTGATTGAATAAAGCAGAGCAAAGTATTGTAGTGTGCATGTGCGGATGTTCTTTGACCTTTCCTCATGCATTACAGTACTTTGTCCTTGGCAGTGCAGAAAGACGTGCATGTGCGCAGGAGAACAATGGAGGGTCACGTAGGAGGCATCATCCACATGAAGAAGAGAATGAGGATGGCGATGGCAAGAAGAGAGGAGGCACTGGATCAAGATCAGCGACACCCAACTGACCGGACCGCCCCGCAGGGGAGAATAGTAAAAGCTGTTTTTTTTGCATTATACAGATCAAACTGGGGACTTATATACAGTATACCAGAATTTATATAAGGCCTTACTAGTGATGGACGCAGCTTCCAGGCAAATAAGCAGGTGACATGTTCCTTTTAAAATATAATATATGTGCTTGGGTATAATGAGTTTAATATTGGACGGGGGGAAGACACACATAGTTATAACTGTCAATGGATGAAGCAGTGAAAAATACGATAGGTGCTTGTAATCCACATTACGTCATTGCCTTCACCCAAGACCAGTGTTCCACATCTGTGTTTCTGGTATGTGTGGTGTCTGTTTTCACACGGACCAGAGAAACGTACACACACAGACATATTGAATTGTATGAGAATCATCTCATGTCCATGTTTTCACACGGACCATGTGTTTGTGTGGACCGTATGTGTGTCCATGTGATTCACATTGAGAATAAATAGATAGATGTAAAGAATAGATAGATGGAATGAATGGATAGATAGAAAAGATAGACAGATGAATGGAAAACATAGATAGAAAGGATAGATACAGCTAGAGGTACAACAGCTATATAATGTCCCACCCCCCTACATATTTCAAGCATGCACCCGTTAGTGCCTTTCATGTGGCGCTCATAGGTGTTTAGCCTTGTATTTAGCCCCCAAATAAATAATTATAAAAAACGATGTAAGATTCCCCTTATTTGTTGTACCCAGGTAGGGTAAAGCAGACAGCTGCAGTCCACAGTCGGCAGCTTTGCCTTGGGTGATAATACAAAACAGAGGTCACCTCATGCAATTTTTTGCATGAATTATTTGCTTAATACATAAGTAAAAAAAATTAAAATATGGGGTCCCCCCCAAATTGGATCACCGGCCAAGGTAAAGCCGATATTACTCGAGAAACACCACGATATTGCGAGGCAGTATGTGACATGCTGTGACGTCAGTGAGGTTTCTTTAGGTTACACTCGCGGGATACCCCCTATGTAACCCCGAGAGTATGGCAGCAGTAACCTCTCTGACCACACTGCTCATCACACTGCTCGGAGTCAGACAGTGGTGGCTTTCCCAGCACATGGGGATCAATTCACTGAATGTGACCCCTTTATACTGGGAGAGGGAGACTTTGAGGAACCTCCATGGGACTGTGCCAGACCTTCCTGGATTATGATCTGGAATAAAATGGCTAGTTCAATAATTCTCTCCTTTATGTCTTGCAGGATTAATTGTTGGACTACGTTGTATCGTTGTATTCAGTGGATCAAGGCAAAAATCCTGGACTTCTGCAGAATTTTTACTTTTTTAATTTATTTTTTTTTTGCGTGGGGGATTTCTTTGTGTTTGTTTGTTTTTTAATAAATTGATGACACAGGGAATGTGTTGTGGAGTTTTTTTTCCAATAAAATATTTTTTATAAGTAGATGTAGTAATACACCGGAGATAGATGTGGGGGTATCTAGTGAGAGTGATTCTATCAATGTTGAGTACCCTTATGAGTTGCTGCTGAAGATCTTTGTATAATTTCTCAGATAAGAAGTATAATGAGGATAGGCTAGTGTATAGATCCAGCGCCACTCTGAAAATCACTTTGGTATTATTCAACCACACCTTAATTGTATTAGAAAGGCTATGGGGTTTGGTTAAACTCAATATTTTATACTTGTCCGATGTAAATTTAAAATTAAAGGTCTTAAATTATGGTATTTCTAAACATGTATGAAACAAAGAATATAAAACAATGCTACGTGCTGTAAAAACACTGTAGTTGATAACATAAAACCCATTAAAATTATTTATCAAGATTTGACACTAACACTTGAGGTGGTGCGCGTCACCGCGTCTTGTCAGTCACATGACCAGGCGGGTGGGGATTAGCTCCGGGAACTGTGTACTTGGCAGAATGAGCGATCGTCAGTGGAAAATACAGGCTGTCTTGACACGTTTGGTAGGAGGGCGTCCTACTTCCTCCGGATGACTGCCCCCTGACTATCTTCACCTATTTATAGTAGTTCATGTATGTCCGTAGTGGCCTGTTTGGCCAATATGGCAGTGTCCATATGTTAACCCTATCTTGGTTGCTCTTGCTGCTGTTCTTGTATGGCAATCATTTATATGTTATTTAGGAATCATATACATAAGATGTTCTGTTTTGCCCCTGCATGGGTGAAATGCTGCATTTGGTACCTATGTATAGGATGACTCTTTTTCTAAAAATAAACATTAATACAAGGATCTTATATTTATTTAGACTTGGGTTTAGATCATGGGTTACGACATCCATTTATAAGAATTCTAAGAATTCTTTTATGTTAACGTGGGCATAGGTACTTCTGCATGACATTAGGTTTTTGTACGATGATGCTTTCCCATAAACCATGGGTATAATAAGTTAGATGTTGTGAGATTGTTCTATTCTGTAAATACAGGAACTGAGGGGAAAACGAATCTCAGTATGGGTGATTGATTATTAGGTCTCCCTGATGTCTTATATGTTAAGTGTCCCATGATTCTTTCGGTATTTGCTTTGTTGTAGGAGATAGTTTTTAGAAGTTGAAAAATTTGGTGTCTTGGTTTACACCAATAGGGGCTAGGGTGTTTAAAGTGATCCTGAACTCACAAACTGACCCCCGCATCTTTATACCTGTCCCTGCACCCCCTCTTATCATTTCTAGCCATCCCCTCCAATTCTTGTTTATTTGTTGTATTGCAAAGAAACTAGTTGTTTTGATGTTAGATTGGTGATGACCCATTAGAGGATGAACCTCAAACTCTTTCTTTATATTTCTCACATGTTCCGCCATTCGTGCAGAAAGTGACCTCACTGTCCTTCCTACATACATTTTCTCATATGGGCAAGTGATTACATAGATGACACTTGTTGTGTGACAGGATAATTGTTGTTTGATGTTAAAAGTTTTTCCTTCAGTTTTACTTTCAAATTGTGTTATGTTCTTTTTTGAGATGTCTGTAGACTGACGGGCCATGCAATATCTACAAGGCATGAATCCTATTAGGGCATTGTTCCCATGTATTGATCCTTTGGGGTGCTGAGTTGGGACTTTTCGTCTATCTGATGGTGGGAGATAGCAAAAGACTTAGTGATGTTGTTTTTTTTTTTAAAACAAAATTTGGTTTCTCTGGGAGGATGTCTCCCACTATTTTGTCTAGTTTTAGGTAGTGCCAATGTTTGGTGATAATTGTTTTGAATTTATTGGAGTTGTTTTACTATTCAGTTATGATGGGAAGTTTTTTGATTTGATCTTGGATAGATGTTTGCCCACAAGCTACTAGAAGCTAAGCGAGGACAGAAAAGATGACCCCACCACTTGGAAAGAGTTGAGATAAGCTATCACACCAGGCAATGGCGTAACTATGGCGGTCGCAGCAGCCGCGGCTGAGATTGGGCCCGCCCGAGGACGAGGAGAGGAGGGAGGATGAGAAGTGAGTGAAGCCTCACTTCCTGCAGCTGTGCCCGCCCCTCCTCTCCTCTCAACGGCGCAGAAGCTGGCCAACCGCGGAAGGCACTTGAAGGCAAGTACTCACGGAAAAGCTCCCGCTAGCACCCAAAACCCCCCTCCCCCGGTCATCAACTCTGCACGGCAGTAGTAACAAAAATCTTGCTAGCACCCCCCCGGCTTCTCACCTAAGGGCCCCGGATTAATTCCCACACCTGGGCCCGCGGCAATGATGTTACGCCCCTGGCACCAGGTGGACACAAAAAATTGCATGAGGAAGTAAACCAAACTATACTAATAGGGTATTACTCTTTTCTCCCTAGAAAAGAAAAAACATTCTCCGAACAGACCAATCAAAAAACCTAGGATAGAGAAACTACCTCAAGTATTAGTGTCAAATATTGGTAAATGATTTTAATTGGTTTTATGTAATCAACTTTTTAAATAAACTACAGTGATTTTAAAGCACGTAGCATTGTTTTATATTCTTTGTCTTATACATGTTTAGAAATACCATAATTTAAGACCCTTAATTTAAAATTTAGATCAGGCAAGTATAAAATATTGAGTGTAACCAAACACCATAGCCTTTCTAATGCAATTAAGGTGTGGTTGAATAATACCAAGGCGATTTTCAGAGTGTGTGTTGGATCTATACATTAGTCTATCCTCAAAATATGTTATGTTGTCTTTAATTTTGTTATTACTGACTGGATTAGTAATGTCAGGTATCTGATAGCTGCCTCAACATTACTAACCCCTGGGCTTGATGCCAGCTAACATTAAACAGCTAACATCAACCCCAAATACCATTACCCCATTTGCCACCTCACCAGGGTAGCGGGAAGAGCTGGAGCAAAGCGGCAGAAGTGTCTCATCTAATGGAGGTGCCATTGTAGGGCATCTGCAGCCTGCTATTTTTAGGCTGGGGTGGGCCAATAACCATAGCTCTTCCCACCATTAGAATACCAGACCCCAGCTGTCAGCTTCACCTTAGAAGAAAATCTGGAATGGAAAAGGTGCATTCTAGGGTGTTACCAGTATAAAAATTGGAAGTGTTCAAAAGGTACACACTCACCTGGCAGGGATGTGTAAGCCACAACCACTACAAAAGCGTATTAGAAGGTTGCTGCTTTCGTCCCAATAAAATTGTGTCAATAAAATAGAAATTAATAGAAAGGGAATATTGATCGCGCGGTTCTATTTATTTCTATATTATTGTCAGCTTCACCTGGGCAGGGGATCCAATTTGGGGGACCCTACATTTTTTAAAATTATTAATTGATAAATAAATAATTAACAGAAAACAGAGTGGGGTGACCCTTGTTTTGGATTAAGGGTACTATTAGTATCATCCTGAAAAATGACCTGACAGAGTTCCTTTAAAGAAGCACTCCCATCAAAATTTTAATCCTCACAACATATTGCAGTCATCATAATATAGAAAGCTGTGAACTTACAATTGCTCATTTTGCCTTTCTAGCTAGTTAATTCTTCTCTTTTTCATTAGGTCTATGACATAACCAGATTAAAAACTGACTAGCTGAATCCTTCTAAGCTCTATGTAAAAACAAGAAGCCTCTTTTCCCAACATGAGTAATCACTGTAAAAGTCAATGGCAGGGGGAGGAGAAGAGCAGATGGGTCAAGAATAAAAGGGGGATGATTTATGCAGGGACAAGAGACTTACTATTTTATTTAGAGCAGAGAAAAGTGTAGAATTTACTGGGTAGAAAGGCAAAATGAGCAATTGTAAAAACACAATGCTTTATAATTTGGTGATTGCAATATGTTAAGAGGATAAAAACTTTGATGGGAGTGCTTCTTTAAGCTAAATCCACAATTATAGCAGTCTTGCTGCAGGAACATCAATGGAAGCAGATGACATGAACTTTGGCTGCTTGCCAACTTTTCAAGCTATTTAAAAAAGTAAACCTCTTAAAATTGAATCTAATTATTAGAGACAAAATTAATATCTAAGGAAAAGCTAAAACGTTTTATAGTCTAGACACAGATTTTATTAGGAATACACTGAATGGTGATATGGAACCTTCTTACATGAGGTCACAGTTCATTTATCATGGCTGAGAGTGGACTCATCCCACACACACCACAATCTAAAGGTGTCATGATTCTAAAATGGTAAAAACATTAGCCAAATTTTAGCTGAAGTGCAGCTAACAGGAGTTAGATCTAAAGGAATAACCAAAGAGTGATTTACTGTAAATGTTTTTTAATACTATTTTAAAGTGCACCTGTCAGTAGTTTTGGGGATTCTAAACTCTGCCCACCACCTTTATCATGATGTCAGTGGGGTTCCTGTAACTCTATTCCCAGACGTCTCCCTGTATGCCACAGAAAACGACTTTTATTCTGTTCAGCTCCATATGCTAATTTCATGGTTTGGTCAGACAGGTGCCCTGCTCTATGCAAACTTTGCCCTTCCTGATTGTATGAAAGTAGATGACATAGCGATATCATCCACACAATTCCCAAGTCTCGCGCCTGCGCAGTGGTGCGCCTCACTGTGCCTTATTGAACAGCCAGTGACTTTTAGAATTCTGAAGCAAGTAAAAGATGCTCAGAAACCTGAACATATGAACAGCAAGTCCATTTTATGTAGAAATGCATATGTGTAATGTTCAATCTCTTGAGCACTTTCTGATAGTTTTTATAGGTACTGTAGTTTCTACGGTGAAATCTACATAAAAAAGACATTGTGTGTAGTGATAAGCAAGCACTACTATCCTTGTGTGGTCGGTACTCATTAAGAGCAGTTGAATACACGGATGGGCGTGACTGGAGTACCAAGTATAATGGAAGTCAATGGGGAACTGAAAAATTCCCCAAGTTCCTCATTGACTTCCATTATACTCAGGTACTCAAGTAGATGGACTAAAGGACTTATTACATAGTGTCAAGATGGAAAACTCGAACATGGGACTCTTACTCAATACAAAGAAGACAAAGATTTTGACTACTGCCAGGTACAACAAGGATACATTTGAGATGGACAGCAATGATCTAGAAGTGGTAAAGGACTTCACCCTACTCGGATCGATGATCACTCAATTTGCAATGATGACAACGGAAGTCAATAAGAGGATAGCTACGGGCAAATCAACAATGAAGTCACTGGACAAGGTCTACAAATCAAGAAATATTTCACTTGCAAAGAAGACACAACTCATATATAGTCTCGTATTTTCATCTTATAGTCTTGTCTTTAGTAGCATACAGAAGTGACACATGGATGATATAGAAACAAGACAGAAGAATCAAAGCCTTTGAAATGTCGCGATGGAGAAGGATGTTATGAATATCATGGATGGCAAGAAGAACAAACAAATCAATACTGGAACAAATCAACCAAACATGTCACTTGAAGCAAGGATCACCAAGCTATGATTTGCCTACTTTGGACACATCATATGAAGAGAAAAATCACTAGAGAAGGACATTATGGTAGGAAGAATAGAAGGTACAAGACAAAGAGGAAGACCAGCTACCCAATGGCTTGATACTGTGAAGATAAGTTTGACAAAGACTCTGGTGGACCTATCTAGGCTTTGTAAGATCGATCTTCCTACAGAGCGTTTATCCATCAAGTCACCATGGCTCGAGATCGAGCTAAAGGGTGGTAAATAATAATAATAATTGTAAAAAAATACTTGAGTAGTGCCCATCTAAGCATCTAATACTCTTAACGAGCACCGACCACCCAAGCATGGTAGTTGTGTGCCCTCACAAAAGGCTTTAGAAAAACTGGGTTGTCCAGCAATTGCAGATTTCCTGCATATGGGGAGTCACAATTTACTTTTATCTCTTATACCTCATCCCTAGCGGGACCTAATCGGCTGAGTATATTAAGATGACAATGGAAAAACTCTAAAGTTTAGCGGTTTTAGCCTTACATGTATGTCTGTCACCTAGGAATGTGTGTTATTCACTTTTTGTTTGTAGTAATAGATAAAGCAAGTGTGAACTGGTGCCAGCTGCTTTGATAGCATAATGTACACACAAAAAGTGTTCGTAGGTGCTGGTCAGCTTTTTATAGCACACTGTTGGTGGCGGTGATTTCATCTATATTTGGCTGAGTTGCTCCCATTAGCCTAACGGATTATTCGCACATCAGTATGCGGTCGGTATTGTACATCAATGTTTGTAAGACAAGACAGGAGTGGAACTCATTGAGAAAAACTCATCGGGGCACAAAAAAAATGTTTTGGTGCCTCAGATATAAGGCTTGATGTTAGGTATATTTAGTCCTGTGAGTCAGAATATGTCATACATTTTTTTGTAGCAGCTGTACTCTTTGAGATACAGATGGGCGAACCCATAGAAGTCCGGGTTCGGCGGATCCGGACGTACTTTTCTCGAAGTCCAGGTTTGGGCCGGACTTGAGTCCAAACCTTAAACATGGACTTTATTGCTATAAAATGGTGCCTAGGGAGCTGTAAAAGGTAAGAAAACAGTGATTAAGTCAATAGCATTATACTTACCAGCCTCCGTTGCAGCAGCCATGCTCCTTCACGGTCTTGTTCATAAACTTCCTCTGCATACACTGGAGTCTGCCTCTAATAGCCTACTCTCTGTTACATTGTCTGTGATTGGCTGTTGTGGTCATACCCGTTGTGTCGGTGTCTGTAATTGGACTGAGGACTTCCCTGCTGATGTCATTGAAATCAGATGATTCTGCTGTCGGATTGTGTTCCGCACTCTAGCACAAGGGTCACCTGAGTTCACTGACAGCGAGGATGTCCTCAGTGACGACACTGCTCTATTACATTGCACTGACGCCACCGCACATACAGCTTTCAGTGTCTGAGTTCCAGTGTGCTGCAGATAGAACAGAGTCCGTGGACACCGCAGGATCTCACTGGATTGCAACGGAGGGGCTTTAGGGGAGCTAATAAATTCTAATTTCTTGAGATGCACCTGTGTATATATAGCAATCCAAAAAATGAGACCACATATCCAAAACTCTTTATGCTAGAAAAAAGTCTGCAAGGAGAGAGCTGAAAAATAGCTGGCTTGAGGCTTCTTCCATTTTTTTCCTCAGTCTTGAATGTGATGTCTAATTTTTTGGCATTTTTTTGGGGATTTCTATATAAAGAATTGGATACAGGTAGATATTTCGATAAATCGTTGACTTTAAATCTTATTTCCACCTATTTTCTCTTGTCTTTAAACAATGTGAAGCAGAAGGTGTTAGCGAAATGCATTGATTGGCAGAAGTCCATATAGAAAGAGAAAAACCTGAGAACATGCTAAGCTTTAAAAGCTAGGTCAAAGCAATAAAAAGAACGCTGGCACATTTCCCAAGACTCACACTGTTATTCTTACCAGTTTGGGCCATTTTAAAACTAATTAAAAATGTTACAGTTATTCTGGAATCTCCAATTACTGTAACTCAGAAAAGTGTATTTTCTTCTTGTTTCTATGCTAATAATTACAATTTCTCCCAATTAAATGTCCTTGTAGTATTTCTGTATATAGTGTGTGGCCAATTATTGCCTCTCTGAACGACAGATAGTGATTGTAATCTCTTATAATAAATGGACTGTAAGACAAGAGAGCTGAGCTGGCTTCTCGGATTGTAAATGATGAAATGTCCTTCTCTGTCCATCATGTTAAAGTAGTGACTAGATTGGATTACAATAAAGATGCCTGGACACTTGGTTGGTCCCTTAATGAGGTTGTCTCATGTTCTCCAAGTTCCTTCACGCTTTGTTTACTGTTTTATACACTGGATTTATCATTCAGAAATCCAATAACTTCATAGGTGAATACAAGAATTAACTGTGATGAGCTTGGTATAAGGAGAACTGGTAATGTGTGTACCCCGAGAGTGGTTCAAGGGCACCAACAAGCCATTGTACCTTGGCCATGGACAAGAGCAAAGAACTGAATCTTTTTCTTAGATCAGCGTCACACGTCTGTTGAAAAATCGCATGTGTTGCATGGTCCATTTTGGACATCCATATGGCAATCTGGGTGTCCATGTGTGTCTCCCGTGTTTCAACTGTGTGCTATCAGTGTGTCCGACATCCATGTGACATTCATAAAACATCCACGTGACACGTACCGGAGAAAACCGCATGCAACTGAAGTTAATTTTTTTAAGTGTAAAAGATGTACAAAGATAAATAATAAATGATGATACTGTAGATAGAAAGATATAGATAGATAGATAGATAGACAGACAGACAGACAGACAGACAGATAGATATTAGTGATGGGCGAATCCTAAATTACTCGGAATCGCTTGACTCTAGCGAGTCCGAGCCCGGGACTCGCTACTCGTTGCGAGTCTAGCGAGTCCAATGTTAATGAATGGGGAAGCGAGTAATAGCGGGTAGTGTGCGATTTACAAATCACAGATGTGTCTCGGAAGCTTCAGCCTGAAGCAATCCTAGTTTTGCCATTGATTTGCATTGGACTCGTTTACTGTGCAAGTAATCGCTGGGAAACTCGCACAGATAAGAGTCCGGCTGTCTCTTCTGTGTGCAGGCTGCCGCAGCTCCAGGGTCCTAGAGCCCGCCTGCCACCTGATGTAGCAGAGCTGAGATTGTTCTCAGTCTGCTCATTCCCTGTGCATAGACATCTATATATATGCACAGGGGATGTAGCAGAGAAGACATCGCGTTTTGGACTGCGTCGGACGGAAGAGGATTTTTTTAATTAAAGATGGAGTCCCTAATGGCTTTTTTTTTTTATTTCTAATAAAAAATTTTCTCTGTGTTGTGTTTTTTTAAAACAATTTAATAGAAATTCATGGCGGTCATGTCTAATATTGGCGTGACCGCCATAAATTTCGGGCTTAGGGCCAGCTGATAATACAAAGCTGGCCCTAACCTCTTTATTACCCAGCGTGCCACCGCCACCAGGGCCGCTGGAAGAGCGGGGTTCAGCGCCAGAGGATGGCGAATCAATGAACGCGCCATCTTCTGGGGCGCCTGCGGGCTGCAGTTTGCAGCGGGGGGTGCCCAGAAAGCTTGGGCATCCCTGCGCTGCGGATTCCAGCCCCCAGCTGCTTAGCTGTACCTGGCTAGACATAGAAATTGCGTGGAGCCCCACGCGTTTTTTTTTTATTATTTCATGAAATTCATGAAATAATAAAAAAAAAGGGCTCCCCTATATTCTTGTGTCTGGCCAGGTACAAATAGGCACCTGGGGGTTGGGGGCAGCCTGTCGCTGCCTGCTGGATCCGGCTGGTTCCAGAAATACGGCGAAGACCATGTAATTTTTTTTCTGAAAAATCAATAAAACAATCCTTAAAAAGGGACTGCATTTTTATTAACCCCTCGCCCATGGTCCAGGGTTAATAAAGATGCAGTCCCTTTTATTTACATTGTTTTATGGATTTGTCAGAAAAAAATTTCACGTGGGCTTCACCGTATTTCTGGAACCAGCCGGATCCAGCAGGCAGCGACGGGCTGCCCCCAACCCCCAGGTGCCTATTTGTACCTGGCCAGACACAAGAATATAGGGGAGCCCTTTTTTTTAATTATTTCATGAGTTTCATGAAATAATGAAAAAAAAATGCGTGGGGCTCCGTGCAATTTCTATGTCTAGCCAGGTACAGCTAAGCAGCTGGGGGCTGGAATCCGCAGCGCAGGGAGGCCCAAGCTTTCTGGGCACACCCCGCTGCAAATTGCAGCCCGCAGCCGCCCCAGAAGATGGCGCGCTCATTGAAGCGCCATCCTCTGGCGCTGAACCCCGCTCTTCCAGCGGCCCTGGTGGCGATGGCACGCTGGGTAATAAAGGGGTTAATACCAGCTTTGTTATACAAGCTGGTATTAAGCCCAAGATTCTTAATGTCAGGCCATGTTTGACCCAGCCACTAAGAATCTCCAATAAAGGGTTAAAAAAACACAACACAGAGAAAATTTTTTATTAGAAATAAAAAAAAAAAAAGCCATTAGGGACTCCATCTTTAATTAAAAAAATCCTCTTCCGTCCGACGTAGTCCAAAACGCGATGTCCTCTCTGCTACATCCCCTGTGCATAGATATAGATGTCTATGCACAGGGAATGAGCAGACTGAGAACAATCTCAGCTCTGCTACATCATCTCTGTGAGCAGGCGGGCTCTAGGACCCTGGAGCTGCACAGAGAAGACAGCTGGACTCGGCTCGCAAAGTAACAGCAGTTTCTTTGCGAGTTTCCCTGCTATCACTGTCACAGTAGCCGAGTCTAATGCAAGTCAAAGGCAATCCTAGTTTTGTCAGCATCTCTGACAAAACTAGGATTGATATTGATTTGCATTGGACTCGTTTACTGTGCGAGTGATCACTGGGAAACTCGCAGAGTACCGAGTCCTGCGAGTCCCTTACTACTCGCCGAGTAACGAGTCCTAGCGAGTAGATTCGCCCATCCCTAATAGATATACTAGAAAAAAACCTTGCAGCACTCAGCTACTACCAATGATGTACATATGCTGACAAGCTGTATATATATATGAGAAAAACTTACCACTCCACACGATACAAAAGAGAAAAAAAAACTGCACAGCACTCACAGACAATGTGAACTGGTGCCAGCAGGGATGCTGGGTCAATATACTAGAAAACAACCTTGCAGCACTCAGCTACTACCAATGATGTACATATGCTGACAAGCTGTATACATGAGAAAAAAATTAAAAACTTACGTTTTTTTAAAAAAAACTCAAAATTGTTATTATTTATTTATTTTTTTTTTAATCTGAAGTTCTTAGTACACACATTGGCCTATGTCTGCTTGCTCATCGACTGTGACAAAATGACTTCAGGTCCGATGAGTCCTATCGCTGACCTGAACTTCAGATTTAAAAAAATAAATAAATAAATAAGAAGAAGAATTTTGAGTTTTTTGAAAAAAAACGTAAGTTTTTAATTTTTTTCTCATATATATACAGCTTGTCAGCATATGTACATCAATGGTAGTAGCTGAATGCTGCAAGGTTTTTTTCTAGTACATTGACCCAGCATCCCTGCTGGCACCAGTTCACATTGTCTGTGAGTGCTGTGCAGTCTTTTTCTCTTTAGATAGATAGATAGAACTGAAAAAAACTGCACAGCACTCAAGATATAGTGTGAACTGGTGCAAGCTGTGATGCTGGAATAAACAACCAGAAAAAAATCATTGCAGCACTCAGTTACTGCCAAAAATGTACACATGCTAATAAGTGGATTATATATGACGAAAAAATCTAAAAACGTACGTTTTTAAAAAAAAACTCAATATTCTTATCTTTTTATTTACTGGGGTTCTTGGTACATATGTTGGCCAATATCTGTTTGCTCAACAACCACGCCATGGTGACCACAGAGCTGATGAATCCTACACTGACATCCCTGTCCTCCTTGTCCTCCCTGTCCCACTTCTAAGTGGGTGGACACCATCTCAATCCCAGACCACCTAGAGGCGATGAGGGTGCAAAGTGTAGCTGTGGAGCCAGCAACTCCACATGTTAGACATAAACAGAAAAAAAGCTGCACAGCACTCAAGATATAGTGTGAACTGGTGCAGTGGGGTCACCGTGTCGTGGTTGATGAGCAAACAGATATTGGCCAATATATGTACCAAGAACCCCAGAAAATAAAAAGATAAGAATATTTTAAATTTTTTCCTCTTATATAAACTGCTTATTAGCATGTGTACATTTTTGGTAGTAACTGAGTGCTGCAGTGATTTTTTTCTGGTTGTTTGTTCCAGCTTCGCAGCTTGCACCAGTTCACATTATATCTTGAGTGCTGTGCATTTTTTTTCAGTTTATGTCTAATAGGTGGAGTTGCTGGCTCCACAGATACACTTTGCACCCTCACTTCTTCCCAGGCAGCTATTCCCTCCCTCCCCCTGTGCTCTGTGTCTCACACCTGCTTTCATTTTCACTTTGGTTGTGTGTTTGCACAGAAGGGCAGTGTAGTGCAGGGATGTCACTATATGAATATTCATTCCCTGGGGAGTGGGCAGCAGAGAATTAAGTGATCACTCACTGTGATTGACAGATGGAATAAAACTTTTATTTTGCAGTTTACAGAGGACAAGGGGAGTATAAATAAAGTAAATACATGATTAGAAAGAGCTTCACCAGAGGAATTAGAAAATATCAGTTACATATAGATTTTTGACCTGACAGATTACACACATATGTAAAAATTAGCAGATACTGTAGGTGAGTGGCAGAAGTGCCTCTGGGATGTTAGCATCACAGAAACAAGACAGTTTTCAACCTATCTATTGTGGCTACAAGATAATTATACTAGACTACAGCATATAGATTATGCAACTTATGCAGTGCGGAAAAACAGCACTAAACGTGGGTGTATTGACACACCCCTCCACGGCCTTAGGATACTCGGGCCTGGGCTTTCTTGAGGACTCATCTTAACGGAGATAACTGGGACCGAGACCTGGCTCCATGACCCTGGCGGTGTCATTAAAGGTTCGGTGTGGGTGTCTCTCTCTCTTAGGGGTAGGGTGAATCACCCTCATTCTCTTTAAAGAGAATCTGTCAGTAGCTTTTTGCTACCTCACAGGACCATAATGTAGGCAGAGAATCCCAGAATCCAATGATATACCAGACTACTGGATGCAGCCGTTCTGATACAATCAAAGTAACTAGTTTTAGAAACACAGCAGAGCTGGGAGAGCTGCCCCCGCGCACACCAGGCTCTCCATAGAAATTGTGCATTGAGGTGTCAATCACAGGAGGGAGTTTGTCAGACTGCCATGCAAGTGACAATGTAGTCCTGTAATGGTAATCACAGGGTAATAAAGCTTTTAGTTTAAGTAAACAATAGCACAGAGCCTGATATGAGAGGCACAGTTGATTTTTGTTTTTAACCCTTACAGCATGCAGTCCTCAGGTTCCACAGTGAAAACCTGCTGACATATTCCTTTTAACTCCTACATCTGTCCCATCTGTTATATTGATGTGAGATATTTCCATGTGAAAATGAGTCTCATTGAGATATGTAAAACCCATAAAATGACTTGGTAAGTCTCAATTGGACATATGTCAACACATTTTGTCTAATTTTTTCTGCAGTTTCCTGTGATCATAAAACGTGCAGTTCTTGTAGAAGCATTTGTAGCGACAATAACGGTTTTACTCTAACATGTCCTGCAATAATAAAGTCTGGCTGGGATCAGTCAGCTAAATCTAATTATCAATTACATCTGATCAACCGTTTCAATTACTACAGTACATTCACATCTTCAGATGACTGTCAGCAGCTCTGACAACTGCACATATAATACATTTATGTTTACAGCATAAATTAATAAAAAGGTTATTGCTTTCTATTCATCTAGTGAGCTCTCTATGACCTACTTTTACAATGACAAATTTCAAAGCCAATATAGCATCCATATATTTTTTATCATGTTAATGCATCTACATATGGTGCAGGATGCAGGGTTTGTAGCCTGCAATTAGGCTACTTTCACATTTGCGTTCGGTACGCATGCATCTTGAACTCAGACGCAAATGAAGTCCTGAATCCAGCCATATTGATGTGAACGCAGCGCTCATTATCTGCATGCGTTTCCATCAAAATGTCTATAGGAAACCATTATAAGCTGGGAGATGTCGAGAGGAAAAGAGGAGGAGGAGAGGAGATATCGGAAGGAGGAGAAGAGATGTCGGGAGGAGGAGAGGAGATGATATCGGAAGGAGGAGAGGAGATGTTGGGAGGAGGAGAGGAGACGTTGGGAGGAGGAGAGGAGATGTCGGGAGGAGGAGAGGAGATGATGTTAGGAGGAGGAGAGGAGATGATGTCGGGAGGAGGAGAGAAGAGATGTTGGGAGGAGAAGAGATGTCAGGAGGAGGAGATGATGTCGGAAGGAGGAGAGGAGATGATGTCGGGAGGAGGAGAGAAGATGATGTTGGGACTCCCCATCCTCCTGCAGTCCCCATACTCTATCCTCCTGCACTCACCATCCTCCTGCACTCTCCATCCTCCTGCACTCCCCATCCTCCATCCTCCTGCACTCTCCATCCTCCTGCACTTCCTATCCTCCTGCACTCCCCATCCTCCTGCACTCCTCATCCTCCTGCACTCCCCATCCTCCATCCTATTGCACTCCCCATCCTCCATCCTACTGCACTCCCCATCCTCCATCCTTCTCCACTTCCCATCCTCCATCCTCCTGCACTCCCCAACCTCCGCCACTCCACACCCGTCATCCTCCTGCACTCCCCATCCTCCTGCACTCCCCACCCTTCATCCTCCTGCACTCCCCATTCTCCTGCACTCCCCATCCTCCTGCACTCCCCATCCTCCATCCTACTGCACTCCCCATCCACCATCCTTCTCCACTCCCCATCCTCCATCCTACTGCACTCCCCATCCTCCTGCACTCCCCATCCTCCATCCTCCTGCACTCCCCATCGTCCTGCACTCCACACCTGTCATCCTCCTGCACTCACCATCCTCCTGCACTCCCCATCCTTCATCCTCCTGCACTCCCCATCCTCCTGCACTCCCCATACTCCATCCTCCTACACTGCCCATCCTCCTGCACTCCCCATCCTCATGCACTCCCCATCCTCCATCCTTCTGTACTCCCCATCCTCCTGCACTCCTCATCCTCCATTCTCCCACACTCTCCATCCTCCTGCACTCCCCATCCTCTATCCTCCTGCACTCTCCATCCTCTTGCACTCCCCATCCTCCATCCTCCTGAACTCTCCTTCCTCTATCCACTGCAGTTTCCATCCTCCACCCCCTGCATCCTTCATCCCCGTGCACAGCCTGCCGCCCTCTGCACCCCTCTCTCACACACCTCTTGTACCCTTGTTAATTTGGTTCCATCTTCTCTTCAGCTTCTTGTATGACATTTTGCTCCTTCACGCTGGGTATACTCCATGGCTCCGCCCACCCGAGTCACATGCCTGTGACATCATCGCAGGTCCTGCTGCTCCATGGTATTGTCTCTTCTGCTGGGCAGGCTAATACAGCCCTGAGTGACACTACCAGCAATCAGAGGCTGCGCCCATCACTCCAGAGCCCCGGGATGCAGGGTCCCTGATGCAGCTGTAGCGACCGGTGGCAAGGCCGCGGGTGTGTGTGTATGATCTTTCTCAATAGAATCACCATACTCAGGTTTAATCGTTAATAACGTTTCTTTACTGTCAAACATGTTTATATCACAGTCAACCGAACTATATACGCACTTGTATATATTAGAGTCTCTGGATCTTCACTTCTTCCGGGTATGCCGCAAGAAAAGAAAAAAACACAACAATGAAAGTATCTTTCCCTAACTTTCCCTAAAATCACGTACCAGTCTATCACAGAAGAAGATGTCGCTCCCACGTCGCAGGCCTGGGATCTCACGAGGACGGGTCCCGGTGCAGCGCTGAAGGGGAAACTCCTCAGTCTTCTTCTTTGGTCTCCTTCCGCAGGTAACGGAATCTTTCTTTGTTAGTCTCTCCCAGTCTCAGGGCACACCGAGCAGCAGAAGGGGGCCCACAGCAGCACAGACACTGTGACACTGTGCACGGTAGACACGGGAACATTCAGGTCTTTGGAGATGGACTTGTAGCCTTGAGATTGCTCATGCTTCCTCACAATTTGGTTTCTCAAGTCCTCAGACAGTTATTTGGTCTTCTTTCTTTTCTCCATGCTTAATGTGGTGCACACAAGGACACAGGACAGAGATTGAGTCAACTTTAATCCATGTCAACTGGCTGCAAGTGTGATTTAGTAATTGCCAACACCTGTTAGGTGCCACAGGTAAGTTACAGGTGCAGTTAATTACACAAATTAGAGAAGCATCACATGATTTTTCTAACAGTGCCAATATTTTTGTCCACCCCCTTTTTTATGTTTGGTGTGAAATTAGATCCAATTTGCCTTTAGGACAATTCTTTTTGTGTTTTTTCATTGAAGAAAAAATTAAATGAAGATAATAATACCAAATAATTTGTGATTGCAATCATTTTCAGGAAGAAACTGAGTATTATCTGACAGAATTGCAGGGGTGTCAATACTTTTGGCCACAACTGTATGTTATTGTCAATCATGATCTCCGTATCACCCTGATTAGAGTATCATGGTAACATCATCATATGGAGAGGGTTCTGAGGATGGTTCACATTTGTCCCTATAGTGGGGACTTCTCATTACCCTATATTTCCTCTTTTTATCCCTATGTGTTTCCCCATGTGATCCCACTCTCCAGGTTGGGCTTTAGCCTCTATTCCTTCACCCCAGGATACATTAATAATGTTATAATGATCTAATTTTATAATCTATCATTTATGTAATCCATGGGTTTTACAAAGGCTTTTCAAATGCGTAACTTAAACTTATCCTGATTATATAAGACTAGATGGTGGCCCGATTCTAAAGAATCGGGTAGTCTAGAATCTATATAGAGTTTATTTAGTAATAGGGGAGTGCTGTGAAATTAATTGTGTGTATACAGGCGGCTCAGTGGTTAGCAGAGTATACGGTGGCTCAGTGGTCAGCAGTGAGTGCGGTGGCTCAGTGGTTAGCAGTGAGTGCGGTGGCTCAGTGGTCAGCAGTGAGTGCGGTGGCTCAGTGGTCAGCAGTGAGTGCGGTGGCTCAGTGGTCAGCAGTGAGTGCGGTGGCTCAGTGGTCAGCAGTGAGTGCGGTGGCTCAGTGGTCAGCAGTGAGTGCGGTGGCTCAGTGGTCAGCAGTGAGTGCGGTGGCTCAGTGGTCAGCAGTGAGTGCGGTGGCTCAGTGGTCAGCAGTGAGTGCGGTGGCTCAGTGGTCAGCAGAGAGTGCGGTGGCTCAGTGGTCAGCAGTGAGTGCAGCACAGGCTGGAGGGGGCAGAGGCTGGAGGGGGAAAGGAGGGAGGAGGCAGAGGAGGCAGAAACTGGAGGGGTTAGAGGAGGGAGGGGTCAGAGGAGGGAGGGGGCGGAGGCTGGGGGGCAGAGGAGAGCGGTGGGCAGAGTGGGGGCCAGTGGTCAGAGTGGGAGTCAGTGGGCAGAGCAGGGGCAGAGTGGGGGTGGGGGGGCAGAGAGGGGGTGAGTGGTCAGAGTGGGGGTCAGGGGCAGAGTGGGGGTCAGTGGTCAGTGTGGGGGTGGGTGGTCAGAGTGGGGGTCAGGGGCAGAGTGGGGTCAGTGGTCAGTGTGGGGGTGGGTGGTCAGAGTGGGCGTCAGGGGCAGAGTGGGGGTCAGTGGTCAGTGTGGGGGTGGGTGGTCAGAGTGGGGGTCAGGGGCAGAGTGGGGGTCAGTGGTCAATGTGGGGGTGGGTGGTCAGAGTGGGCGTCAGGGCAGAGTGGGGGTCAGTGGTCAGTGTGGGGGTGGGTGGTCAGAGTGGGGGTCAGTGTGGGGGTCAGGGGCAGAGTGAGGGTCAGTGGTCAGTGTGGGGGTGGGTGGGCAGAGCGGGGTGAGGAGATCGTGGGTCAGTGTGCAGCGCAGGGGGATGAATAGGCAGAGTAGGTGAGATCGGGACAGGACCTTTGATGACGTCACGGTCATGTGATATGTGACTCCACCCATCATCGTGACGTCATCAGAGGTCCTCAAGCCCCATGAATAGAGATCGTGGCTGGCTGGAGGGAGCTGTGGTAAGAGGCGGGGGGGGGTGACCGGAGAGTGGGGGGGTGACAGGAGAGTGGGGGGGTGACAGGAGAGTGGGGGTGACCGGAGAGTGGAGGGCGGCAATGGTGACAGGCAGGTGGGTGATGGGGCAGCGGGGGAAGTGTTGTGACAGGCGGGGAGCGCGGGCAGTGGAGGATGGCTATGGTGACAGGCAGGGGGGTGATGGGGCAGCAGGGCTGTGGGCCGGATGTGGGTGGGCGCAGACGGGGCTCTGTGCAGGGCCGGTGGCTGGGGCTCTGTGGGTCTGGTGCTTCCGGTTCCGGTGTTTGACACAGGAGGGAGGCCATCACGGAAGCGGAAGCGGATTTTGGGCGGAAGTGGCCTTCGGGTTTTATATAATAGATGGAGTTAACCTGACATATGTAATCAATTTACTAATTAATTTAGGGAGTTTGTCTTGATATAGGTGTATGTGATGTTTTACAGTTGTATATAGCTGCCGATGAGTAAGGACGTTGTCCGAAACGCGTCCGGCGTTATTATGATTTTAATTTTTGAATAAAGTCAGCCTCTTATTATGGACAAGTGGCTCCGGATCCTTTAAATTCATGATTGTCTTTTATTGCTATAGTCAATAGGTAGCATTAAAGTCCTCTTTCTCTCTGAAGAGGGAATTTGCATACTTCTTACTGATACCAGCATTCTTCTGTAACTGGAACCACCGACGTAACAAATCAGTTCACGACATTCTTCTCCTACAAATTCCGCCATCGGTATTGAGTGATATTAATATATACTGTGTATACACATTTATGTGAAGGGACAAGCCATCTCTAAATATCTACAACCTAACTAATAACAATATCATTATGCTGAATCTCAGGAATACAATAACAGTATCTGGCTGATATTTTCTGTCTGAAGTCATTAAATACAACAGAACAGTTACTACAGGACAATAGTACTGTATAATGAGGTCCCCTGAAACCATATTCATTACACTCGGGCAATCGCTGAGTAGAATAAATAAGATGACAAGATGTCCAAGAATGTCAAAGCAATATTAGAAAAAAAACGTGTCCTGAAAAGGCTGTGCACACAGTGGATTCATCATTTGTGCTGTTTGCTCATTAAAGTCACAGTCATAAAACTATGGTAACCCTGTAATGGTGTCACAGTGATTAACCTTTGACCCTAATATAGATGTCTTTTAGAGATGAAGGTGGAAATAATATGTGCGGAAGCACCTCAGATATTTTATCTATACATATAAGAATTCAGTTTGTCAATGCAAGTTTTTTTTGGATTAACTCCTTGTGGTATGACGACTGGCTATCTTGTAAATGGCCGGTATGTATCGCACAGGCAGAGCTCTGTTGCGATGTAAATTTGTAGGGTTTCAGTGGGACATGTAGTTCTACAAGACGGTCAGGCATTCAGATCATGTGTACTGAAAAGACATGACTCCAACCATAGGTGTATCTAATGATATATCATGTGACTGTATGCTGGTCAGCTGTCTGTGTGCCCAGGTCCTGCAAGTTTGCAGGACATGCCAAGGAGACCACATGTTCTGGAGCATGGCCGAAGCTCCTAAAAAAGGATAGAAATGAAATCCATGTAAAGACTAACCGGTGTTAGTAGAATTGCTATGGACATTTATCTAATAGTAAAGCCTGAGGAAGGCTCATGTTCAGGGGCGTAACTACCGGCATAGCAGACGTAGCAGTCGCTTTGGGGCCCGGCCCTTGTGGGGGGCCCGGACCCAGCGCCGCTACGCCGCTATGCGGTCAGCTACAGGCCCCCAGTGTGTATATACAGGTCCCCCACTCCTCCTCTGCTGCACACGTCACCTGTAAAGGAATACATCATACTTACTTATCTCTGCCGGCTGCCGCCGCTCTGCACCGCGCTCCGTCTTCATCCAGCTTCTTCCTGGTTGTGACGTCATTTCCTGCGCCCGGCGGTCACAACCAGGAAGAAGCTGGATGAAGACGGAGCGCGGTGCAGAGCGGCGGCAGCCGGCAGAGATAAGTAAGTATGATGTATTCCTTTACAGGTGACGTGTGCAGCAGAGGAGGAGTGGGGGCCTGTATATACCCACCAGGGGCCTGTATACTACCACCAGGGGCTCTGTATACTACCACCACCAGGGGCTCTGTATACTACCACCAGGGGCTCTGTATATACCACCAGGGGCTCTGTATACTACCACCACCAGGGGCTCTGTATACTACCACCACCAGGGGCCTGTATACTACCACCAGGGGCCTGTATACTACCACCAGGGGCTCTGTATACTACCACCACCAGGGGCTCTGTATATACCACCAGGGGCCTGTATACTACCACCAGGGGCTCTGTATACTACCACCACCAGGGGCTCTGTATACTACCACCACCAGGGGCTCTATATACTACCACCACCAGGGGCCTGTATACTACCACCAGGGGCCTGTATACTACCACCAGGGGCCTGTATACTACCACCAGGGGCTCTGTATACTACCACCACCAGGGGCTCTGTATACTACCACCACCAGGGGCCTGTATACTACCACCAGGGGCTCTGTATACTACCACCAGGGGCTCTGTATATACCACCAGGGGCTCTGTATACTTCCACCACCAGGGGCTCTGTATACTACCACCAGGGGCTCTGTATATACCACCAGGGGCTCTGTATACCACCACTGGGGCCTGTATATACCACCACTACGGAGGCTGCTGTAATACTGCTGGGGCCTGTATATACCACTGGAGAGGCTGCGGTATACCACTGGGGCTGCTGTATATACTGCTGGGGCCTGTAAGGGGGTGTGTCTTGAAGGGGCGTGTCATTTGGGGGGGGCGTGTCTTGGAGGGGCGTGTCATTGGGGGCGTGTCTTGGAGGGGGCCCCGTTCAAAAGTTTGCTATGGGGCCCTGCCAGTTCTAGTTACGCCCCTGCTCATGTTTGTTTGCTGTGTCACTGGAGCAATTTAGGAGAGTTAATAAACCGGCTGGACTTATTTAAAGTAGGAAACCGTGCCTATGTGTCTCTGTCCTGTAGCAAGCTAGTGTCCCTAACACACTCAGTGAGCACATCACCACACCCGTTTCCTCCTTCATGACCAGGCCATGTTATATCAATTCTGACCAGTGTCCCTTTATGAGGTTATAAAACTGGAACGCTTCAACAGATCCCAGTGTTTCTTAGACTGTTTACTCGTGACATATTGGACTTTATGATAGGGGAAACTTTAAGATGGTATTTTTTGCATTCATTTGCAAAAATATTGGAAAATTGGTAGAAAATTGTGAAAATTTTGCAATTTTCAAATTTTAGTTTTCATGCCCTTAGACTAGAGAGTTATGTGACACAAATTAGTTAATACATAACATTTACCACATGTCTACTTTACATCAGGACAGTTTTTGAAACCTAATATTTTTAAACTACAAAGTTAGAAGGATTAAAAGTTCATCAGCAATTTCTCTATTTTCCAATGAAATTTACAAAAACATTTTTTTCGTGACCACATCACATTTGAAGTCCCTTTGAGGGGCCTACGTGACAGAAAACACCCAAAAGTGACACCATTCCAAAAACGGCACCCCTCAAGCTACTCAAAACCAGAATAAAAAAAAAGTTTGTTGACCCTTCAGGTGCCTCACAGGAACTAAAGCAATGCGGAAAGAACAGATGAAAATTGTCCAACAAAAATGTTACTTTAGTCCCAAAGTTTGCACATTCACAAGGGTAACACGAGAACATGGACCCTAATATTTGTTGTACAATATCCTGTTTGGGCAGGGCTCGGAAACAAAGGAGCAACATATGACTTTTGGAAAGCAAAATTGGCTGGAATAGATAGAGGACACTAAGTCATGTTTGAAGAGCCCTTGATGTGCCTAACCAAGGCAAATCTCACACAAATGACCCCATTTTGGAAACTAGACCTCTCAATGACTTTATCTAGATGTTTGGTGAGCACATTGAACCCCCAGGTGCTTCACAGAATTTTATGACATTGAGCCGTAAAAATTAAAAAAATACATTTTAACCACAAAAATTGTTGCTTTAACCCCAAATGTTTCACTTTTTCAAGAATAACAGGAGAAGATGCACCCTACAACTTGTTGCACAATTTCTATTGAGTACACTCTTACCCCACATATGGTGTACTGTTTCGGCACACAGCATGGAAGGGAAGAAGCGCCATTTGACTTTGGAATTCAAAATTCAATGGTATTGTTAGCAGACACCATGTCACATTTGGAGAGCTCCCTGATGTGCCTTAACCGTGGAAGCTTCTCACTAGGGATAACCGACTAGTGAAATATTCGGACTCTCTATAATCGTAACGAGTAGGTCCTAATACTCGGGTACTTGTTATGAGTAGTGAGTCCAATGTAAGTCCAATGGGAAATGCGAGTACTTTTGCAGTGTATCTTTATACAATGCGAAAGTGAAATAAAAGTTAACAAAAGGTGTTAAAAATAAAAACATAACATACTCACCTATCCGACGGCTGTCCAGGTACCCAAAAAGAACACATCTGCTGACCTGCCAGGACCCTACATCTGTTGGTCAATCAGATGGCTGGTAGTGATCTCACACACCACCTGATCGCTACCAGACATCTGATTGGCCATCAGACTTAAGGTGGTTACAGAGCTCAGATAAATAGTGGTTATAGAGCTCAGATAAATAGTGGCTATAGAGCTCAGATAAATAGTGGTTATAGAGCTCAGATAAATAGTGGTCATAGAGTTTAGATAAATAGTGGTCATAGAGTTTAGATAAATAGTGGTCATAGAGATCAGATAAATAGTGGTTACAGAGCTCAGATAAATAGTGGTTATAGAGCTCACATAAATAGTGGTTATAAAGCTCACATAAATAGTGGTTATAGAGATCAAATAAATAGTGGTTATAGAGCCCAGATAAATAGTGGTTATAGAGCTCAGGTAAATAGTAGTTACAGAGGTCAGATAAACAGTAGTTAGAGAGCTCAGATAAATAGTGGTTATAGAGCTCAGATAAAATGTTGTTACAGAGCTCAGATAAATAGTGGTTATAGAGTCCAGATAAATAGTGGTTATAGAGCCCAGATAAATAGTGGTTATAGAGTCCAGATAAATAGTGGTTATAGAGCCCAGATAAATAGTGGTTATAGAGCCCAGATAAATAGTGGTTATAGAGCCCAGATAAATAGTGGTTATAGAGCCCAGATAAATAGTGGTTATAGAGCCCAGATAAATAGTGGTTATAGAGCTCAGATAAATAGAGGTTACAGAGCCCAGATAAATAGTGGTTATAGAGCTCAGATAAATAGAGGTTACAGAGATCAGATAAATAGTGGTTATAAAGGTCAGATAAATAGTGGTTATAGAGCTCAGATAAATAGAGGTTACAGAGATCAGATAAATAGTGGTTACTGAGCCCAAATAATTAGTGGTTACACAATTCAGATAAATAGTGGTTAAAGAGCTCAAATAAATAGTAGTTACAGAGCCCAGATAAATACACTGTGTGCAGAATTATTAGGCAAGTTGTATTGTAGTGGATTATTTTTATTATTGATCAACAACTATGTTCTCAATCAACCCAAAAGACTCAATTATCAAAGCTTAATATTTTTAGAAGTTGGAGTGTTTTTTTTTAGATTTGGCTCTTAGGAGGATATCTGTTTGTGCAGGTAACTATTACTGTGCAAATTATTAGGCAACTTAATAAAAACCAAATATAATCCCATCTCACTTGTTTATTTTCATCAGGTAAACTAATATAACTGCACAAAATTTAGAAATAAATATTTATGACATGCAAAAACAAAACCCCAAAAAATTAGTGACCAATATAGCCACCTTTCTTTATGATGACACTCAACAGCCTCCATCCATAGATTCTGTCAGTTGCTTGATCTGTTTACGATGAACATTGTGTGCAGCAGCCACCACAGCCTCCCAGACACTGTTCCGAGAGGTGTACTGTTTTCCCTCCCTGTAGATCTCACATTTTAGGAGGGACTACAGGTTCTCTATGGGGTACAGATCAGGTGAACAAGGGGGCCATGTCATTATTTTTTCTTCTTTTAGACCTTTACTGGCCAGGCACGCTGTGGAGTAGTTGGATGCGTGTGATGGAGCATTGTCCTGCATGAAAATCATGTTTTTCTTGAAAGATCCCGACTTCTTCCTGTACCACTGCTTGAATAAGTTGTCTTCCAGAAACTGGCAGTAGGTCTGGGAGTTGAGCTTCACTCCATCCTCAACCCGAAAAGGTCCCACAAGTCCATCTTTGATTATACCAGCCCATTCCAGTACCCCACCTCCACCTTGCTGGTGTTGGAGTAGAGCTCTCTGCCCTTTACTGATCCAGCCTCTGGCCCATCCATCTGGCCCATCAAGAGTCACTCTCATTTCATCAGTCCATAAAACGTTTGAAAAATCAGTCTTAAGAATATTTCTTGGCCCGGTCTTGACGTCTTATCTTATGTTTCTTGTTCAAAGGTGGTTGTTTTTCAGCCTTCCTTACCTTGGCCATGTCCCTGAGTATAGCACACCTTGTGCTTTTTGATACTCCAGTAACATTGCATCTCTGAAATATATGCAAAACTGGTGGCAAATGGCATCTTGGCAGCTTCACGCTTGATTTTCCTCAACTCATGGGCAGTTGTTATGCACCTTTTTTGCCCAACACGCTTCTTGCGACCCTGTTGGCTATTTGCCATAAAATGCTTGATTGTTCGGTGGTCACACTTCAAAACTTTGGCAATTTTAAGACTGCTACATCTGTCTGCGAGACATCTCACAATTTTGGACTTTTCAGAGCCCTTCAAATCTTTCTTCTGACCCAATTTTCCAAAGGAAAGAAGTTGCCTAATAATTAAGCACAACTTATATAGTGTGTTGATGTCATTAGACCACATCCCTCCTCATTACAGAGATGCACATCACCTGATTTACTTAATTGGTAGCTGGCTCTCAAGCCTCTACAGCTTGGAGTAGGACAACAAGTATAAAAAGTATCATGTGATCAAAATACTAATTTGCCTAATAATTCTGCACACAGTGTAGTGGTTACAGAGCTCAGATAAATAGTGGTTATAAAGGTCAGATAAATAGTGGTTACAGAGCTCAGATAAATAGTGGTTACAGGCACTAGATTAATTCTATCACCTTTGTGGCTTAAGGTAGTGAAGTGGTGATTATAGAATTGTATGGTTTAATTTCACCATCTCTAATGGCCACTTTACACGCGCAACAGGAAGATAGAAAACGGCAGGTGTCGGAGACAATTGTACCTTTTACCTTCAAAACACCTTGAAGTGGCTGCGTCTAATTCAGGTATCTGCAAGGTGTTTTGAAGGTAAACAGTACAATTGTCTCCGACACCTGCCGATTTCTATCTTCCTGTTGCCGCGTGTAAAGTTGGCCATTAGGGGTAAGCTTTTCTCTTTATGGAGAGAGACATGCCAATCCAACATGCCAGTAATGAGGAGACTTAAAAGCCCCAAGATCTTCTGGGAAAGTAAATATGCAAATGTCTCTTCAGAGAGAGATAGTTCATGTGTGCTTCCTTTCTGAAGAGACCTTTGCATACCATCTCTGACTAAAAGGAATCAATTTATACTGTAGCCAATTTTGAATGGTTTCTTACCCAACACTGATCAGTTGCCTCTATGACAAGTCAAAGATTTAAGAACCTAAGGGTCCATCAGATAGTTTGTGGTGGCCCTGAACAAGGTGAGTTTTGAAGTTGAACATTTATCTTTCCATTTTCTTTGCATCTTTTTCAGTTCGGCCATAAACATAGGATTTTTTTTTTAGGGATGACAACTTAGTTTGCTGATATCTCAAGCGGAACTCAAAGAGAGTTTGTTGTTCCTAAACAACTGTTAAAACCAATCACAGGAGCTCAGTGCAGCCTTGTTGTAACCAAGAACCTTCCAACCTACTTGTTGCCATGAGTTGGGATTTGAACCCTTGATCTGTGCTTTATGGTGAGCTTATCTGTACACTGAGGTAAAGCAGATACACCTTTTCTCTGGCTGTTGATTACTTGTTATCCTTACTTTGCTTTGGTCTTTTAGGTTAACTCATAGTTTTTACTTTTCCATGTGTCTATTCAATCACCTTTTGGGTGTGGCTATATATACCTTCCCCATGCTGGTGTTTCCAGCTGGTGATATTCTCATTTGGATGTCCAACCATACTGCTGTTGTACACTGGTGATCAAAATTAGAGAGCAACACACAATTTACTTAATGTTAAGGTCATTGTGTTGTCCAATGTGTAAATATCCTAACATGAGTAAAATAGCAGTATTTTAAGATTATTTAATAAACTCAATATTTCTAAAGCACAGAATAAAAATGTAAATGCAATAAATATAAAAGATGCTGATCAAAATTAGAACACAATTACCTGCAAGTTATTGATGTTAATCTGGTGCTAATTTCCTTAATTATCTGACAAACCCTATGTAACGGGCAGCCTAACTTTCCAGTTTGCACTCACTTTGCTGTTCCAAATGACTGAAACCCTCCGGCAGCAGGTTGTCCAGATGAAGGCCAAGGGGTCACTTTATCAGTCACAGCAACAGAAGTTGGTCGTTCCAAGTCTGTAATTTCTAGAATATTGCATCTTCACAACATCACAAACTCTTTCAAATCCCCCAAGAAGGCTGGTTACCCTTGAAAGACAAATACAAGAGAGGACAGGATAATGTGGGTAATCTCCACGGGTAAGGCTAGGGTCAGACTTGCCTCTGCCCCTAGCCTGCAGGATCCGTCAGAAACTTAGTTTCTGAACGGAGCAGAGCATTACGTTACCAGCATGTAATGCTATGCGCCGCCAGGATCTCTATGTCAACCGGAAGCTTACTGCAGCTGCCGACTCCACAGACAATCCCCGGATATGCGCTTTTGCAGAGCGCACAGGAAAACGCTGGAAACAGCATTTCCTGTGTGCTCATCAAAAGCGCATATCCGGGGCATGTAAGTGATGTTGCCGGCAATGCAATGAATCCGGTTGCCATAGGGATTCTATATATAGGCAGCGCATAGCGTTACATGCCGATAACGCTATGTGCTGAGCCTGAAAATGTCTAAGTTTTCAGTGCTTCCAGCAAGCTAGGGGCAGATGCAAGTCTGATCCCAGCCTAATTGTTTCAACACTGCAGCTGAAATAGCTCGCTAGTTCCACATTGGACAGGGTAAGGATCTGTCTCATCATACAGCGTCACAATGTTTAACAGCATTTGGACTGAAAGCCCACTCTGCAGTAACCAAACCTCTCATTAGTAGATAGAATCAAAAGGCTAGATTCATCTTTGGTGAGGAGCATGTTGTGTGGACAGAGGAAAAGTGGTCCACAGTTCATTTTAGTGATGAAAGCGAGTATTTGGATCTGATGGGAAACATTATGTTTGTCGACAAACTGGGGAAAGACTGAACCCAAAGTGTGTAAAGAAGTCAGTGAAAGGGGGTGGAGAAAGTGTCGTGACTTGGGGAATGTTTTCTGCTGCAGGGGTTGGACCTCTCATATACTGTAGCTACATGGCAGAGTGAATACAAGTGTGTATCAGAACCTTCTTCAACAACATATGGCTCCTTACTTGCGTTCAGCACTCAATCAGCCAACAATTTTCATGCAGGACAATGCCCCTGTCAAACAGCAAAACAGGTAAAGCAGTTCCTTGAAACAGAAAACATTGAAACAATAAAATATCCGCCCAGAGTCCTGACCTAAACCCAATAGCAAACCTCTGGAAAATCCTTGGTGAGAAAGTTATGGCCAAGAAACTCACAACAGTCACAGAACTGTGGATGAGACTTGAAGAAGAATGGACCAAAATCCCCCCAGAGCAGTGTGATTCACAGTCACTCACAGCAAAGGCCTGTACACAGCAAAGGCCTGTACACTTCTACTGATTGGTGACTGATGTAACCTTCACAACATTTAGTTTTAATCTTTCTCTGTCTACAACCATTGCTATTCTCTAGTTATGATCATCACGTTTTGTGTAAAATAAAGGTTTTAAGATGATAAACTTTGGTTATTTTGGAGAACAGTGTTCTAGTGATGTACCTCTTACACAAAAAAACAGGAAATGTTGATCAATGTAGATTATATTCTGTCTTAAAAAATAAAGTGATTGTACATTGAACTCTAATTTTGATTGCCAGTGTATATGCCAGTCAGTGTGTTTGCTTCAGCCTAGTAGTAAGCACCACATCCTACTAAAGCTAGTAGGTACCAGATATACTCTAGTGCTTCCCTGGGTCAGTCCTGTCTGTTTTGCCTGTTGTATTCATTGTTCCTTGTTTTTACTTCTTGCTTATGTTTTATGACTACTCTTAAGGATCCAGATTTTCTCCTTTACGTGACCTCCCGTTTTAGACCCTGCTTCACAACTATTCCTGCCTCTGACTTGCACCTCCGGACGACAATCCTTCCTTGGGTAGCAATCCACTGGACCCCGTTGTAAATCCATATCCCTCTATAGGGGTAAAAGAGTGTCAAGAGCTTCTATGGATTCTGACAAATGGAGTGGCTTGTGCTAAGTCTGTCTGAGGAAGCCTTAATTAGCCTGCGACCTCTTGCCTTTCCTCAGCATCCTACAGTCTCTTCTTCTGAGTGACATCCGAATCGTATGCATGCGCAGAAGCCTCTCCAGATCGCGCAGGCACGCTGTGCACTTGCGCAGAGGCCTTATTTCTCCCAGAAAATTATTGTAATTACACATGTTTTGCTATTCATATGTGTATTTCCTTCTTGTATATTGGAACAACACAAAAAACAGAGAAAAAAGGCAACTTGGACAAAATTTCACACAAACCACAAAAAAGGGCCAGACAAAATTGTTGGCACCCTCAACTTAATATTTGGTTGCACATCCTTTGGAATAGATAACTGCAATCAATCACTCCCTATATCCATCAACAAGCTTTTACATCTGTCAACTGGAATTTTGGACTCTTCTTTATAAACTGCTCCAGGTCTCTCACATTTGAAGGTGTCTTCTTCCAACTGCAATTTTAAGATCTACCCACAGGTGATCAATAGAATTTAGATCCGGACTCATTGCTTCCACTTCTGCACTGTCCACCGCTTTGTTTCCATTCATTTCTGGGGTTTCTTGAAGTGTGCTTGGGGTCATTGCCCTGCTGGAAGATCCATGACCCATGACCTAGACAAAGCTTTCTGACACTGAGCCCTACATTGTGACCCAAAATCTTCAGATTTCATGATTTCTTGAACACAGTCAATGAATCCAGTGCCAGAGGCAACAAAACAACCCAAAACATCTTCAAACCGCCACCATGTTTGACTGTAAAGGTACCTTTACACGCCGCGACGGCAGGCTGGATACATCCCGCTACTTCACGTGCACGAGCACGCTCAAACGGTTACAAACGGTCAACGCACCCTCTTTACACGCCGCCACAAGGTGCGCTACGCTACGCTACATCTATAGCTAGCTACATCGCCGGGTGTCTCAAGTAGCCAGCTGTAGCTCATTTACACACCGCTATAACCAGCTACTATGGGCGGACCTGGTGCAGCAGGGCCAGCACATAGGCGTGCCACAATTGTGGATTACGAGCCGTCCGTACGCTGATAGGACGAAGCAATAACATCCTGATTGGGCAGGCAATGCAGGAGGCTGAGTAATACAGCACGCTCGAGCGATTGTGTAGTGTGACTCGTCAGCTCCTTAAATATGCCTCCCTATGCAGCGACTACCAATCGTCATGCAGCAGCTTCCACCAATGATCGCACATGGGGCGCGGTAACACGGAGCCAGGGTCACGCCTTAGCTACATCGCAGGGTGTCCCGAGTTCCCTTCCGTTGCTTCTTTACACGCCAATACAGCTCGCTACCATCGGCGTTGTAGCCATCAGTTTTCGAGCAGAGCTAGGAAACAGATGTATCTGTTGCCGGCTGTATCGTCACGTCTTCAGACGCCGCTACGACGGGCTACATTGGCGCTACAAGCTACATTTGTAGCCTGTAGCGGGATGTATCCAGCCTGCCGTCGCGGCGTGTAAAGGGCCCTTAAGTCCTGTGTTCTTTTCTTTGTCGGCCTCATTCTGCTATTGATAAACAGTAGAATGATTTACTTTATTATAAAGATCTGTCTTGGCCTCATTTGACCACAGAACACTTTCCCAGAAAGATTTTGGCTTTCTCATGTACAATTTGGCAATCTGCAGTCTAGCTTTTTTATGTCTCAGTGTCAGCAGTGGGATCCTCTTGGGTCTCCTCCAAAGCATTTCCTTTCATTCAAATACGGATAGCTTGCGCCAACACCGATGTGCCCTGAGCCTACAAGATAGCTTGAATTTCTTTGGAACTTGATTGGGGCTGTCTGTTCACCATCTGGACTATCCTGCGTTGCAACCCTTCATCACTTTTGCTTTTCTGTCCACATCCAGAGAGATTAGCTACAGTGCCATGGGTTAACTTGTAATCATCTTGCTTATGATGTGCACTGTGGACAAAGGAACTTAAAGGTCTCTGGAGATGGACTTGTCACCTTGATATTTTTGATATTTTTCAACAATTTTGGTTCTGAAGTCCTCCTACAGTTCTCCTCTCCTCTTTCTATTTTCTATGCTTAGTGTCGCACACACAAACACAATGCAAAATTAGAGTCAACTTCTCCCCTTTCTATCTGGTTTCAGGTTTGATTCTCATATTGCCCACGCCTGTTGCCACAGGTAAGTTCACCCACAATTTTGGAAAGTTGCCAACAATTTTGTCCAACCAATTTTGGGGGTTTGTGTGAAATTATTCCCAATTTGTCTTTATTCTCTGTGTTTTCTTGTTGTTCCTATTACACACAAAGAAAAAAAAATTTGCATTTCAAAACATGTATAATCTTAATCATTTTTTGGGAGCAGTGTCACTTTCTGAAACAATTTCAAGGGTACCAACATTTTTAGCCTTGACTCTACGTCCTATAAGGGGTTGTATACGAGGAGGAAAAAGGATTTTCTTGTTTTGTTCTTATTCCAGTCTATTAATATTAAGAGGATGATACTCGCCCACCAGAGAAAACTCGAGTGGAAGAGGCAATTGTGTATAAATATATAATAAAACTTTCTATTAAAAATTCATATTGCATATAAACATACTGAAAAAGCAGGAGTCACCTGAGATATATAGATGCATGCATGGCGAGTAGCATACACATAACAAAAACCGGTTTTATTAATAAAAGGCTAATGGGGATCACATACAGCAGGATAGGTTTAGGCTTGGAAGGACATCATATTCATTACACATATTTATTCTACTGTGGAAAAATAAAACCTGATATAGTGCTGTGCGTTTGGTAATTATTCCATTGTATCTACACATATAAGTGGAGATAAAGAGGAGGCAAGTAATAGTGCAGGGAAAATGGTCTAAGGAGGGAGGTGAAGGTAAACTCAAGCATCTTATTTAGGCCTGTGCTAATCTATAGGCAGACAGATTCAAAGTCTGGTTTGCTATATTTCTCCCCACCCCACGTGCTGGAAGCACAATTAGATATATAACACATCTTCTATTTATTGTATGTGAGTGACTGTTCTTGATCACCAAAGAGTTAGCTGTTTTTTTCTGATCCTCAATCCTTCCATCATGACTGTCCTAAGTTATTGTAAGGTTGGGTGATGGTGAAATGACCAGCTGAAAGCCAGCAAATGCAGTGTGTCAGTCATACTTTGCTACCGCACACCCTTGAGGGCTGGGGTATACTCTTCACCCGCCTCCCGGTCCTGGCAAGGGGGGACTTTACCGGAGCCCTTCCCAAGCAGCAGGTACCACGGCAGCTGGTGACTAGACACACAAGCAGCAGACAGGTCAAACAGGTCTTCTTCAGGAGAAATTAACGAAAGACATTGGGGATCTTAATGGTAGCAGGGAGCATAACCTTAAAAGCAACTGGATTAACCACCTCCAAGATGGGGTAGTGTCGAATAAACCAAGGGGCTATCTTAGAGCAAGGTAACTTGAGTTTTTAGTGGACACCCACATCAGATCCCCAACCACCAACTGCTCCCCCCGAGACAGATGTTTGTTAGCCACAAACTTCTGCCTGGAAGACGCCTTATGAAGCCTTAGGGCCCTTTCACATCTGCGTTTATTTGAAATCGCGGCAGATGTGGTGAAAAAACCGCATCTGCCGCGATTGCCGCATAACCGATGCACTTGCGGCGCGGTTGCGGTAATCCCCATAGAAAGTATAGGGGGACTTGCGGCAGGTGCGGCAAGTGCGGTTTTGCACTTGCGGCAGGTGCGGCCGTGAAAAAAACCGCGGTCAGCCGCGTTTTTTTTTCGCGGCCGCACCTGCCGCAAGTGCAAAACCGCACTTGCCGCACCTGCCGCAAGTCCCCCTATACTTTCTATGGGGATTACCGCAACCGCGCCGCAAGTGCATCGGTTATGCGGCAATCGCGGCAGATGCGGTTTTTTCACCACATCTGCCGCGATTTCAAATAAACGCAGATGTGAAAGGGCCCTTACTCTATAAATAGTCTCAGAAACCGCAGCAATCTCCTCCCACCTTCTGAGGAAAGCTGGTGACCAGGAGTATACATGGAGTATAGCAGCTACCCTAGGTGAGGGCGCTAAGGTTAATAGAGCCAGGATTTGGGCCTGATGCCCCACAGTAGCACCCAAATCCTGAAACATGCTAAGCATACTCATTGGATCCATTGAATCTGGGCTGATTAAGGCTGGTTGATGGTGAAATGACCAGCTGCAAACCAGCAAGTGCAGTGTGTTGGTAAACTTTGTACTAGCCATCATGCTGCCAGACACCCTTGAAGACCAGGGTACTCTTCACCCGCCTACCAGTCCTGGCAAGGGGGGGGACTTTAGCAGAGCCCTTCCCAGGTGGTAGGCAGCATGGCAGCTGGTGACCAGATACACAAGTCAAACACACCAAAACCAAACAAACAGTGGAAACCACAAGAATTTAGGAGAACAATGATAACCAAGAACAAATACCAAAGTATGAACCGCCTCAGGAGCACAGAAGCACTGACCTCAACCACCTAACAAAACTGAAATAATCAGCAATAAACAGAAGAGAGTTTAAATCTGTGTCCCAGCAGTCACCTAACTAGGCTAGGTCAACGCCGAATCTCCACCCTCAGGCCACAGAGACACTAGAGGAGGGGAGGATAGAGGAATGGAGGGAACCTCCCACCACCTGGTTGCCCCAGCAGGCATGGAATCTTGTACCTGCCAGCAACAGCTAACACCAGGGGACCCAGTGTCCCAGGACCCCCGAACAGTATAAATGCTGGGAGCAGTGGTGACCTTCCAGGGATACTAGGAGTGGATCTCCTAGAATGCTATTCCAGGACTAAGTGAGCACCTGCAAAAGTCACCCCCCCCCCCCAGAGGTGACACCCTGCCCCTCATGGCCGGTGAAGGGAAATGGGTGACCCACTGGAAAGTTGGAGCATGTCCAAGAGCATGAATGGCACATTCAGGTACAGAGCTACCAGTCCTGACTGTTCTATACTGAATCATACATGTGTTTTTTACTTCTTGTTAGACCTTATCTATGGTATTAATTCCTTTAAACACTCCTAATATTTACCTGCTTATACTAAGGTCCTGACTCCTGGGTCCTAACATCTTTTTCTCTGACATAGTGATATGTTATGATATACCTACATGACTTTCTTCAACTCTGGTTATGATACTGCCAGTTCATCTGGTCCTACTGTATTGTTCTACCTCCCTTGGGTTCCCTTGGGATGCCCTGAGGAAGATTCCTATTGAAACGATCGTCGGCAGGAGGGGTGAGGAGCCTGTGTGACCGAACAGCAGAGGTGCAGCCTAGACTTAAAGGTAATAGCAGCAGGACTCTAATGTGCTGCTTTGCAGGGGGTCCCTTATCTGATTGTGTATGGGGATAGTGAATTTGCCTCTTCTAGTGAGTCTGCTGGTCTTAGGCTGCAGTTGGTGAAGGAATTTTATAGGAGCACCAATATTGAGCTATCAGATAACCTTTGTCACACAGGAGCACCCTTTTAAACTGTTGTTTACTATGTAATGAGTTTTTGTAGAAATTGTTTCTTTTTAAAGGAGTAGTGCCTGTAATAATTGTGGTACCTCAAAAGATATATAGATCACAGAAAAAAACAGTATAACAAAACGTGTGGAAGTACTCTGCTATAATAAATAGTAATAAAAAGCAAGTGCTAGTAAAAAACAGTATAAAAACAGGGTACTTAATTAATACGTTTTTGCAAAAAAGTACGTAAGCCGTTCTACGTCTTCAACGTGACCCATATCAGAACGGTCCTATCTAAACTAATTTAAAACCTGATCCTGTATAGTATACCTCATGGATGCAGGGTGAAGAAAGGCCAGAGTCCAATATGGACACAGAGTAGCAGATGGCTTCTGTGCCTGGCTCAGAATGGGGGGTGGGTGGGGCACTCCCTGTCTTACTAAAAGACTGAATAATGAGAAAACTGCAGCTGAGCCAGGGCACAATGTGCCCCACCCACCCCCCATTCTGAGCCAGGCACAGAAGCCATCTGCTACTCTGTGTCCATATTGGACTCTGGCCTTTCTTCACCCTGCATCCATGAGGTATACTATACAGGATCAGGTTTTAAATTAGTTTAGATAGGACCGTTCTGATATGGGTCACGTTGAAGACGTAGAACGGCTTACGTACTTTTTTGCAAAAACGTATTAACTAAGTACCCTGTTTTTATACTGTTTTTTACTAGCACTTGCTTTTTATTACTATTTATTATAGCAGAGTACTTCCACACGTTTTGTTATACTGTTTTTTTCTGTGATCTATATATTTGGTGTGAGTGAACGTGTCTTACACACCCGTTCACATTGTGCCCTGGCTCAGCTGCAGTTTTCTCAATAGATATATGTTTACTAAATTATTTTAATGAATTCTTGAATAAAAATCATTACCGTATATACTCGTGTATAAGCCGACCCGCGTATAAGCCGACCCCCCTACTTTTGCCCCCAAAACCTGGGAAAATCTATTGACTCGTGTATTTAGACCCCCTGGGCTTGCCCCTGACAATCCCTGTATAGGGCTTGGTTAAACTAGAACCAGCTCACCCAGGGGAGTTCGGTACCACGGCCCAGTGGGTCCACTCTAGGGCACCTCCCCCAGGAAGCGTGACAACATCTACCTTATCCATACTTCCCAGCTACTAAAATCGTTTCCACTCCTTCTTGCCATTTTACTTTTCGATCCAATATTTGTATCATAGATGGGTGTTTACTTTGTCGATAACTTCCACTGCCATGGAAGTTTGAATAGACCCTTTATCTTTATTTGTCGGCAGTCATGAATTCCAAATTAAATTATTTGGGAAAATTAAACTGAGATTTCAGAAATGTTAATCATGTGAAGTTGGAAGAGGACACATGAGAAGATCAAGAATCTGCACCAAAATAAGGAGTGAAGAGAAGAATCAATTGAGGTGGTAACCTAGTAAAGATTCAAGAAAGAAGTAGCACAAGTATACAGCCCCCAGCAGTGTGGTATACAGCAGTCCCAGAGGTAGATACAGCAGCCCCAGTGGTAGTATACACGCAGCCCCAGTAGTATATACAGCCCCAGTGGTATATACAGCCCCAGTGGTAGTATACAGCAGCCCCAGTGGTAGTATACACGCAGCCCCAGTAGTATATACAGCCCCAGTGGTATATACAGCCCCAGTGGTAGTATACAGCAGCCCCAGTGGTAGTATATATAGCCCCAGTGGTAGTATACAGGGCCCCAGCAATATATACAGCCCCAGTGGTATATACAGCCCCAGTGGTATATACAGCCCCAGTGGTAGTATATACAGCCCCAGTGGTAGTAGATTGCAGCCCCAGCGGTAGTATACAGGGCCCCAGCAGTATATACAGCCCCAGTGGTATATACAGCCCCAGTGGTAGTATATACAGCCCCAGTGGTAGTAGATTGCAGCCCCAGCGGTAGTATACAGGGCCCCAGCAGTATATACAGCCCCAGTGGTATATACAGCCCCAATGGTAGTATATACAGCCCCAGTGGTAATAGATTGCAGCCCCAGCGGTAGTATACAGGGCCCCAGCAGTATATAGCAGCCCCAGCGGTAGTATACAGGGCCCCAGTAATCCAGGGCTTCCCCAGCGTCTCTCCGGTCACCTGAAAAGCAAACTATACTTATCAGTGTCCGCTGTCCGCGCCCGCTCGCCTCTGCCGTCTGCGATCCTCCATCTTCATGCGGCGTCTTCCGGTTTCCTGTGCTCGTCGCAGGGAATGACGTCATTCCCTGCGACGAGCACAGGAACCCGGAAGACGCCGCATGAAGATGGAGGATCGCAGACGGCAGAGGCGAGCGGGCGCGGACAGCGGACACTGATAAGTATAGTTTGCTTTTCAGGTGACCGGAGAGACGCTGGGGGGGCCCTGGATTACTGGGGATGCGGGGGCTGCTGTATACCGATGTATACATCGGTATGTACCGATGTATACATCGGTATACAGCACTGACTCGCGTATAAGCCGAGGGGGGTACTTTTCAGCCCAATTTTTGGGCTGAAAAACTCGGCTTATACGCGAGTATATACGGTAATTGATATTTGAGACAGTTGTTTCATTCATCCTCTGTTATCTTATGGGGGATTTTGGTTTTATCAGTATATGAGTGAAACTTTTAATTATTGGACAATTGATTATACTCCCTTGGGTACATGTCATAACTTCACCTACTTCTTTCTTGAATCTTTACTAGGTTACCACCTCAATTGATTCTTCTCTTCACTCCTTATTTTGGTGCAGATTCTTGATCTTCTCATGTGTCCTCTTCCAACTTCACATGATTAACATTTCTGAAATCTCAGTTTAATTTTCCCAAATAATTTAATTTGGAATTCATGACTGCCGACAAATAAAGATAAAGGGTCTATTCAAACTTCCATGGCAGTGGAAGTTATCGACAAAGTAAACACCCATCTATGATACAAATATTGGATCGAAAAGTAAAATGGCAAGAAGGAGTGGAAACGATTTTAGTAGCTGGGAAGTATGGATAAGGTAGATGTTGTCACGCTTCCTGGGGGAGGTGCCCTAGAGTGGACCCACTGGGCCGTGGTACCGAACTCCCCTGGGTGAGCTGGTTCTAGTTTAACCAAGCCCTATACAGGGATTGTCAGGGGCAAGCCCAGGGGGTCTAAATACTACAGCTGCTAGTACCAGGGGGACGGCTTGTAGGGTTAGCCTATAAAACAGTATAGCTAAGGAGGATTCTAAGAATCTGAGCCCGTGGCTAGGAGGGCATGAATGGGTCTACCGGAGGAGATCACAAAGAGGGCCTGACTAACAGCCAGAGAAGCAGAAGCTTACTAACTCAATAATCAGGCACCTCCCATCAGTGGAGGTGGTCTGATATACCAGAGGACGGACAGCTATTAGTCAAGGAGAGTGTCAGGTTGAGCTGTGCCGGCCCCTACATTCACAGGGGAGGAGTGTGACCGCGCATAGTGCACTGCTGATTAGGTTCATGACTCCGACCATTGTAGTGTGGCTGATGTGTGAGCCTGGTGGTCAGCAGACAGGAAGGGGACCCGGAGATGGCTCCAAGACAAAGCACGCCTGGATGCCGGATGCCCTATTGGTAGAGGAGCAGAGGATGCTGACCCAGGAGAGGTGAGCTGGGGAGCGGTGCCAGAGGACCTAAGAGATGTCTCTTTCGAAGCTCTACACTAGAAGAGTACTGCCCTTGACCATGTTGAAGCTCAATGTGATTAGTAGAAATTCTTTAGTGTCAGATAAAACCAAAGCTAACTGCAGTGCCATCGGTTGTAAACATCTTGATTATGTTCAACATTGAGGAAAAAACTCACCAAAAATCAGCCAGGTCAAATATCCATTGCACCCAGCAATGTAGTAGAAAAGTAAGTGGCCTTATAGCATGGATGTGACCAACAGGCTTGGCTCTGACACTGTGCTTCACATGTACGTGTATGACTGATGCTCTTTTGGTGACCTGGTGTCTATAGATACCACCAGCCTCCTCCTTGTTAGCATGGCTGGATGCAGGTGCCACAACCGCCCCCATTGCTTGGGTTTCAGGGGACTGAGCACCGGTATTCAGACATCTGTGTTACCTCCCAGTGGAGCTGGCAGCCTGCTGCTGGGTGCAATGGATACTTGACCTGGCTGATTTTTGGCATGGTCCAGTCCGAGGACAAAAGATCATCAAAATCTCTGGAGATGGACTTATAATCTTCAGATTGTTGATATTTTTCAACAATATTGGTTCTCAAGTCCTCAGACAGTTATTTTCTCTTTCTGTTCTCCATGCTTAGTGTGGGACACAAACACACAATGTAAAGATTGAGGCAACTTCTCCCCTTTTTATCTGGTTTCAGGTGTGATTTTCATATTTCCCACACTTCTTACTTTCCACAAGTGATTTTAAACAAGCAACACATGCTTGAAACAAAGTTGTTTACCCATAATTTTGGAAAGGTGACAACTATTTCGTCAGGCCCATTTTTCTAGTTTTATGTGAAATTATGTTTAATTTGCCTTTTTTCCTCTTTTTTTTTCATGTTGTTGAAAGAATATAAACGTATTTAACAGAACATATGTAATCGCAACCACATTCTGAAAGAAATACTTCAGCTGCTTCTGATTGTTTTTTAGCATACATAGATTTTTCCCTAACTAATTATTTCACTATAAATATATATATATAGTATATTATATACAGTACAGACCAATAGTTTGGACACACCTTCTCATTCAAAGATTTTTCTGTATTTTCATGACTATGAAAATTGTAGATTCACACTGAAGGCGTCAAAACTATGATATTGCTTTGATTCCTGCTTTGCACACTCTTGGCATTCTCTTGATGAGCTTCAAGAGGTAGTCACCGGAAATGGTTTTCACTTCACAGATGTGCACTGTCAGGTTTAATAAGTGGGATTTCTTGCCTTATAAATGGGGTTGGGGCCATCAGTTGTGTTGTGCAGAAGTCTGGTGGAGACACAGCTGATAGTCCTACTGAATAGACTATTAGAATTTGTATTATGGCAAGAAAAAAGCAGCTAAGAAAAGAAAAACGAGTGGCCATCATTACTTTAAGAAATGAAGGTCAGTCAGTCTGAAAAATTGGGAAAACTTTGAAAGTGTCCCCAGGTGCAGTTGCAAAAACCATCAAGTGCTACAAAGAAACTGGACCGCCCCAGGAAAGGAAGACGAAGAGTCCGGGGGGGGGGTGTTAAATCTACCTTCATGCCTCCAGCATTGCCTAATGATAATGTCGATCTTTTCACTGAATTAGTGGATCGAGATTTTAGAGCACTCATTTACCCAGAACCATCTAAAAACTTAAACCCTCAAGAAAAAAAGGCTCTAGAAGTGATGCGCCAGTGGGAGAACATAATTTTCTATAAGGCTGACAAAGAAGGGAGTATTGTAGTGCTCCCTTGGGCTGCGTATGCAAAAGAAGCCAAAAGACAATTAAGTCAGATTAACACCTATACACCCTTAAATTCAGATCCTACTTTAAACTATACTAATAAGTTAAAATCACTACTGAGACATTATGTTAATAAGGCAGTTCTGACAGTGTCAGAAGCTGAAAAATTATTTCCTGAGAATCCCACAAAGCCCCACTGGTATTACTTACCAAAAATTCACAAAAACGACAAAGAGCCCCCTGGGCGACCGATCGTGTTTGCTGTGGGCTCTCTAACTGAGCCTCTATCAAAATACATTGATTGGTTCTTACAACCATACTTAGCTTCGATTCCATCGCTAGTGAAAGATTCCTATGATTTTATTAATAGTAGTGTTTGGCGTGCACACCTGTTGGATCTAGTCGAGGTGCTTGTGTAGGAGGCCCTTAGGTCTCGGTACCAGTAGAGATTACAGAACACCGCACACTCAAAGTCTTTATCAAGGTGATTTGCGTTTATTGTGGTGCATATAGACAATGTTGCGATGAACTGACGTTTCGACCACGTCCGTGGTCTTTATCAAAGTATCGCTGTGAATACAAACAAAGGTGTAGTGACTATACAGTATTTACAAAATATACATACAATTCCAGTGTTGTTTAGAATCAACACATCATGATTTACATAGAACCATAATACAGTTTTAAAGTTGAGAAATACAGAGGTTAATCTATATAAAATCCAAACTGGGTGGGAGATAGGGGTACAGTAGGTTTAGGAAGCATCATTTGTGACTGGTGATTTCATTTATTAATTAATGGTATAATATCCATATAGTGATGGAAAGATCAATCGAGTAAATCAGCCAAATACCTGTCCTTATCAATACAGAGGGTATGCACCTAGGGGAACCTTAGGTCCTGTGTTGCTTAGGATTATGTTATCCTCAGGTAGTTGTCTCTGTTAATAGAGTACCCATAGTAAATGTAGGTAAAGAGTTATCATACGTTTGCCAATGGTAAGGTGTTTACCTTGATGTTGCAAAGACTATGCTTGCTGCATTCAGGGGGGTCTTAACCTGGTCTGTGCCACCGGGTGGTTTTTTCACCTTAATAGGGGTAGGCTGTATCCCTAGTAAAGGGAAAACATGTGGGGTATTATGAGGTAGGTTAATACTTAGCTTGTGGTAGCCCGTATTGGTGGTTCAGTGGTCTTGCCTCCCGGTCCGGGGTCCGCCAGCGCGTCCTGCGCCTTGGCTGGGAGTGTGTGTTTACCGGGAGACGCGGTCTATTTAGCCGCCATCCCAGGTCAGCTGACCGGAAGTGACGCGCTGTGCTGCGCATGCGCACTGCGCGCTGCTTCCCTAGTGACCGTAGCTAGGTTTCTGGTGCTGCTGCACTGCGCGTGCGCGGCTCCTGCAGTGTTTATCAATGGATGGAGTCGTACTGCTAAGTGGAGAACCCGGACCTTGTTGTATACTGATTAACAGCCTGGTAGTCCTGTATTGCATGGGCTATTTCACTTATATAGGGGTTGTTGTGTGTATAGGTCTATTTAGGCAGGTCTCATTAAGCACTATATAGGAGTTCATGGGGGGGTGGGTTACACATACATATTTTACTAGGCACATAGTTCCAGGTGGGCATTACATAGGTGCTCTCTAACATCCAGGGCCGTATTTGCCATTAGGCACACCTAGGCACGTGCCTAGGGCGGCGCTATTTATAGGCGGGCGGCGTCTCGGCGTGTTTATTTATTTATTTTTTTTACTTTTTTTTTTTCCCGGCTCTGGGCCGGCCGGGTCTCAAGCCCCGCCCCCATACAACCCCCCCCACACACACAACACCCCTTCCGTCATCATTATGGCCGGCCGCGCGCCCCGCCGTCCAGCCCGCCCACCTCACAGGCAGGAAGTCCCGGCCGGAAGAGACGAGGAGAAGGAGGGGCCCGCCAAAGAGGGGAAACTTGAAGTTCCCGCTCTGTTCCCTCCTGTCTCCCGTGCTGCTGTGGTGGCGCCGGCAGCGGTAGTGGCGGCAGCGGCGGTACTGGCACCCAGCCGCCCCCTCCAGACCCAGAGAGCGGGGAAGCAGCCGGAGGCACTGGATGATGGTGCGGCTGGAAACCGAGCTCCTGCTGCACATCCCTGTGCTCAGAGGGAGCCAGGCTAATGTCAGCAGCCAGCACCAGGTGAGGACCCTAGAAGTGTGGGGAAACTGTGCAGAGGACAGAGGAGCAGGTGGACCGAGAAGAAGAGGCACAGGGGGACAGAAATAAGGGGACAGGAGAAGAGGAGAGAGGAGCAGCAGGAGGGACAGAGGAGAGGAGGACAGGGGTGCAGGAGGACAGAGGAGCAGCAGGAGGGACAGAGGAGAGGAGGACGGGGTGCAGGAGGACAGCCGAGCAGCAGGAGGGACAGGGAAGAGAAGGGCGGGGGTGCAAGAGGAGCAGCAGGAGGGACAGAGGAGAGCAGGACGGGGGTGCAGAAGGACAGAGGAGAGGAGGACGGGAGTGCAGAAGGACAGAGGAGAGGAGGGCGGGGGTGCAGAAGGACAGAGGAGAGGAGGACGGGGGTGCAGAAGGACAGAGGAGAGGAGGGCGGGGGTGCAGAAGGACAGAGGAGAGGAGGGCGGGGGTGCAGAAGGACAGAGGAGAGGAGGACGGGGGTGCAGAAGGACAGAGGAGAGGAGGACGGGGGTGCAGAAGGACAGAGGAGAGGAGGACGGGGGTGCAGAAGGACAGAGGAGAGGAGGACGGGGGTGCAGAAGGACAGAGGGGAGGAGGACGGGAGTGCAGAAGGACAGAGGGGAGGAGGACGGGGGTGCAGAAGGACAGAGGGGAGGAGGACGGGGGTGCAGAAGGACAGAGGGGAGGAGGACGGGGGTGCAGAAGGACAGAGGAGAGGAGGACGGGGGTGCAGAAGGACACAGGAGAGGAGGACGGGGGTGCAGGAGGACAGAGGAGAGGAGGACGGGGGTGCAGGAGGACAGAGGAGCAACAGGACGGGGGTGCAGGAGGAGCAGCAGGAGGGACAGCGGAGAGGAGGACGGGGTGCAGGAGGACAGAGGAGCAGCAGGAGGGACAGAGGAGAGGAGGGCGGGGGTGCAGAAGGACAGAGGAGAGGAGGACGGGGGTGCAGAAGGACAGAGGAGAGGAGGACGGGGGTGCAGAAGGACAGAGGAGAGGAGGACGGGGGTGCAGAAGGACAGAGGAGAGGAGGACGGGGTGCAGAAGGACAGAGGAGAGGAGGACGGGGGTGCAGAAGGACAGAGGAGAGGAGGACGGGGGTGCAGAAGGACAGAGGACAGGAGGACGGGGGTGCAGGAGGGACAGAGGAGAGGAGGACGGGTGTGCAGGAGGGACAGAGGAGAGGAGGACGGGTGTGCAGGAGGACGGGGGTGCAGGAGGAGGACGGGGGTGCAGGAGGGGCAGAGGAGAGCAGGACGGGGGTGCAGGAGGGGCAGAGGAGAGCAGGACGGGGGTGCAGGAGGGGCAGAGGAGAGCAGGACGGGGGTGCAGGAGGGGCAGAGGAGAGCAGGACGAGGGTGCAGGAGGGGCAGAGGAGAGAAGGGGGGAGGAGGAGGATAGAGGAGCAGCAGGAGGGACAGGAGAGGAGGACAGGGTGCAGGAGGATAGAGGAGCAGCAGGAGGGGCAGAGGAGAGGAGGACAGGGGTGCAGGAGGGGCAGAGGAGAGCAGGACGGAGGTGCAGGAGGGGCAGAGGAGAGCAGGACGGGGGTGCAGGAGGGGCAGAGGAGAGCAGGACGGGGGTGCAGGAGGGGCAGAGGAGAGAAGGGGGGGGAGGAGGAGGATAGAGGAGCAGCAGGAGGGACAGGAGAGGAGGACCGGGTGCAGGAGGATAGAGGAGCAGCAGGAGGGGCGGAGGTGCAGGAGGACAGGAGCAGCAGGAGGGACAGAGGAAAGAAGGACCGGGGTGCATGAGGACTGAGGCTGTGGCTGGCGCTGTGTATGGTGATAATGGCGGCTGTACCGTGTGTCTGCCTCCATGCAGCTGCCGCCACCTTCCTGAGTTTGCAGGGTGTGGCATGCCGGGAGTTCTAGTTCTCCTGCCTGTCCTATATGATTTCTGGGCAGTGTGTTGGGTGCTGGGTGTTGTTGTTCTTCCAGGTGGGCTCAGTGTTGTCCCGCCGCCCGTCTGTGGTCTGTCTGTCTCTTCTGGGATGTCCTCAGCTCCGTGCTGTGCACAGTGTACCATCATGTCCTCAGCTTCGTGCTGGGCACAGACAGTGTACCGTACACTGTCTGTGCACAGCATGGAGCTGGGGAGATGGTGGTACACAGCACAGAGCTGTGGACATGGTGGTACACTGTCTGTGCACAGCACGGAGCTGAGGATATGGTGGTACACTGTGCACAGCACGGAGCTGAGGATATGGTGGTACACTGTGCACAGCACAGAGCTGAGGACATGGTGGTACACTGTGCACAGCACAGAGCTGAGGACATGGTGGTACACTGTGCACAGCACAGAGCTGAGGACATGGTGGTACACTGTGCACAGCACAGAGCTGAGGACATGGTGGTACACTGTGCATAGCACAGAGCTGGGGACATGGTGTTACACTGTCTGTGCACAGCACAGAGCTGGGGACATGGTGGTACACTGCACAGCACGGAGCTGAGGACACGGTGGTACACTGTCTCCCGCCGCCTTAAACTCGGTTTGTTTCTCATCCAGGAGAGTCGGATGAGCGTCATCGGTTTTTGGTCCATTTGGCATCCAACTGCTGTGCGAGTGTCCGACATTCCTCTCAGATCACATCCGTGTGCAATCTGTTCTTTCCTCAGCAGCTATTAGTGTAGAATCATTTACAGGAACATTTTAAAGTGTTCTCAGTTACAGAATGATAATGTATCAGTGAAATAAAAACTGATGCCCCTCGGATGGTCGGTGTGCTGTCAGTGTGCGGTATGTGATTTTGTCAGACCCATAGACTTGCATTGGTGAGTCTCGGTCGTGAATCGCAGACTGTCGCAGAATGTTGCGACTTTTTTCTCATCCTGAATCTGGCTGAGAAAAAAGCGTCCAACACTCGACAATCTGCTCTCAGAGATCGATTAACATTGGTCCGAGTGCAATGTGATGAAATCACACATTGCACTCATCCAAGTTTCACGCCAGTGTGTCCGTACCCTAATAATAGAATCCATATAGTAATCCTACAATGTCTGCTGGACATGGTATGGGGAGGGTTTATGGCTCAGTTAGGCTGGGTTCACACTGCGGCAGCGTCCGGTCCGGGGCTGTCAGGAGTGAGAGCCTGGGACCGGAGTTTTGCTGCATAGGATAGTATCGGGCTGCACGGAGCTGGATGGCAATTATCTGCCATCCGGCTGCTAGCTCGCCGGATGAATCCTGCAGAAGTGGGGATTTGTCTGCCGACTCCAAAAACATTGCATGCACCGTTTTTGGAGTCGGCAGACAAATCCCCACTTCTGCAGGATTCATCCGGCGAGCTAGCAGCCGGATGGCAGATAATTGCCATCCAGCTCCGTGCAGCCCGATACTATCCTATGCAGCAAAACTCCGGTCCCGGGTTCTCACTCCTGACAGCCCGGACCGGACGCTGCCGCAGTGTGAACCCAGCCTTAGTACACTCCATACTTCTTGTTATTAACCAGTTAATGCTCTCTTATCCACCGCACTGCAGTGTCAAAAGAGGACGACAGCGAGGCAGACAGCAACATGGCATCAGAGAGCCCCTGACCTTGAAATAGAAGATCCTCAGATCCTGGTATTGTGACATCATCTTAAGAATAATATTTTTTGCACTTATATTACACTATGAACTCCACATCACTTTACATACATCATTAACACTGTCCCCGTTGGGGCTCACAATTTAAACATCCTGTCAGTATGTCTCTGGAGTGTGGTTGGACAAACCTTTTATATGTACTACATGATGAAATGTGGGGTAGAAGCTACACAAAGTTTGGGGGGGAAGACTGCGACTGATGGGAAGATTGTCCGTGACGGGGGAGGGGCTGCAACGGGGGAGGAGCCATGACGGGGGAGGGGCTTCAACATGGGGGGAGGCGCCGTGACAGGGGGAGGGGCCACAATGGGGGGAGGAGCCGTGACAGGGGGGGGGGGGCGGCAGGCCGCTGAGAGTGCCTAGGGCAGCAGGAACTCCAAATACGGCCCTGCTAACATCTATACATGTTGCTAAATACATCCTTGTATCCATACATGCTTTAAAACATAACAGTTGTAGAGGTCCAAATCCTTGTCAACATATATAATATAGTATACAGTAAATGTTGTTGCTTTCTCCAGACCTAAGGATACAGAGGATAAGAAGGACAGGCAATGTACATCGGTGGTAGAGGTCTCAAACCTTGTCAACATAAAAAATAAATGATGTCGTATATTCAAGAAACCTAAACTCGACACCCTAGGTATAGACAAGACAAGCAATGGAAGAGGGAGCAAACATATAGTAGTATTAATACATTTACATTAGACTAGAAAAGCCCTATTTATGCTTACCAACCAAGATGTCAGACTAGAAAAAGTGCGATTGCGACTACATTCTTAGTGCGTCTGTAAGGGAGGAAAGCATATAGACAAGGAGTTACCAATCAATTTCTCTATTGAGGCCTTTGGGGGTAAGGGTGTCAAGTGTATAGATCCAGAAGGTCTCTCTTTCTTTTAGGAGTTTAATATGGTTACCCCCTCGTCTGGGTCTATGTATTTTCTCAATGATTTGAAACCTTAATTGTGATACTGAGTGCCTAGCTTCTTTAAAGTGGTATGGGAGTGGAAGCCATACCTTCTCACAACGGATTGTGGATTTATGGCTGGATATTCTATCCTTTATAGGTTGTATGGTTTCTCCCACATACAAAAGGCCACAGGGACACTTAATCAGATATACTACAAAATTCGTATCGCATGTACAGTAATCATGAATCTTGTAGGATTTGCCCGTTCTAGGGTGGGTGACCATATCTCCTTTTATTACATTAGAGCAGCAGGTACAGTTAAGGCAGGGGAAGGTTCCCGTCTTTCTTGGGTGTAGGTATGTCTGAGACTCGTGTGTACCCAGGCTCCCTATATCTGCCCGTACTATTCTGTCCCTAATATTTTGTGGTCTTTTTGTACACATTAGTGGCGGTGTTTTAAACGCTTCGATTTGTGGGTAGCCCTTATTAAGTAATGGCCAGTGTTTCCTAATTAATTCGTGTACTTTATTCATTGTTGGGTGATAATGATGTACAAATGGAATCCTCTCTACCTTATGTCGGGGTAAAGGTTCTAGTGGTATCTCTTTTGCTGCCATTAACTCATCCTGTAGGAGCTGCTCTGGGTATAGTCTGTCCCTAAACTTTTGGGACATCTCTGTCAGTCTTGTTTCTCTGGTGCTTGGATTGGATACTATTCGTGATACCCTCTTGAATTGCGATCTAGGGAGGCTGGCTCTCATGGATTTAGGGTGGCAACTGTTGTAAAGTAGAAGCTTGTTACAGTCGGTGGGTTTTGTAAATAGATCAGTATGGAGGTGTCCCTCGGTGTCCCTGATTATTCTGGTGTCGAGAAAAGTGATGTCGGTCGTACTTGTTGTTATGGTGAACTTCAGTTCCTCCCGAATGGTGTTTATTCTATTGTAAAATGTTAGTAAGCTATCCAAAGGGCCATCCCATAAGCAGAAGATGTCATCTATGTATCTTACCCAGCAGGTGGCGTGTTGTTGGTATAGCGTATCAGGATATATGTTTGTTTTCTCGAAATGGTCCATGTATATATTAGCATACGCCGGTGCCACGTTCGCGCCCATAGCGGTCCCGCACTTTTGGATATAGAAGTCGTCTCCATATAGGAAGAAGTTTTCCTTAAGGACGATGCTCAAGAGATCTAAGCATAAGTTCTGTTGTTCTGTTGTGTAATCGGAATCGTTTAGTGTTAGTCTGATCGCGTCTATGCCTTTACTGTGTTCTATCGAGGTGTACAGACTATTGACGTCCAATGTGGCTAGTATGCATCTGGGAGGTATAGGGCTCATGGATCTGATCTTATTGAGAAAGTCACCTGTATCTAGGATAAATGACTTGGTTTTCTTTGCAAATGGGGTCAATATTTTTTCTAGATAAACTGAAAGTGGACTGAGTATGGAGTCTGTTGAGGCTACTATTGGTCTCCCCGGTGGGTTAGTCAGGTTTTTGTGTATCTTGGGTAGGATATAAAAAACCGGTGTGATCGGGTGTTGGTTGACTAGAAATGTTTTTGTTTGGAGATCAATGGTCTTGTTGTCAACATAAGTCTGTAAAGTATCTGTTATTAGTCTTCTGATTCTGTATGTGGGGTCATTTTGGATTTTTTCATAGGTTCTGTTGTCACCCAGTTGTCTCTCTATCTCCCCAGTTGTCTCTCTATCTCCCCAAAATGACCCCACATACAGAATCAGAAGACTAATAACAGATACTTTACAGACTTATGTTGACAACAAGACCATTGATCTCCAAACAAAAACATTTCTAGTCAACCAACACCCGATCACACCGGTTTTTTATATCCTACCCAAGATACACAAAAACCTTCTAGAGCCTTTTTTTCTTGAGGGTTTAAGTTTTTAGATGGTTCTGGGTAAATGAGTGCTCTAAAATCTCGATCCACTAATTCAGTGAAAAGATCGACATTATCATTAGGCAATGCTGGAGGCATGAAGGTAGATTTAACACCCCCCCCGGACTCTTCGTCTTCCTTTCCTGGGGCGGTCCAGTTTCTTTGTAGCACTTGATGGTTTTTGCAACTGCACCTGGGGACACTTTCAAAGTTTTCCCAATTTTTCAGACTGACTGACCTTCATTTCTTAAAGTAATGATGGCCACCCGTTTTTCTTTTCTTAGCTGCTTTTTTCTTGCCATAATACAAATTCTAATAGTCTATTCAGTAGGACTATCAGCTGTGTATCCACCAGACTTCTGCACAACACAACTGATGGCCCCAACCCCATTTATAAGGCAAGAAATCCCACTTATTAAACCTGACAGTGCACATCTGTGAAGTGAAAACCATTTCCGGTGACTACCTCTTGAAGCTCATCAAGAGAATGCCAAGAGTGTGCAAAGCAGGAATCAAAGCAATATCATAGTTTTGACGCCTTCAGTGTGAATCTACAATTTTCATAGTCATGAAAATACAGAAAAATCTTTGAATGAGAAGGTGTGTCCAAACTATTGGTCTGTACTGTATATTATATACTATATATATATATTTATAGTGAAATAATTAGTTAGGGAAAAATCTATGTATGCTAAAAAACAATCAGAAGCAGCTGAAGTATTTCTTTCAGAATGTGGTTGCGATTACATATGTTCTGTTAAATACGTTTATATTCTTTCAACAACATGAAAAAAAAAGAGGAAAAAAGGCAAATTAAACATAATTTCACATAAAACTAGAAAAATGGGCCTGACGAAATAGTTGTCACCTTTCCAAAATTATGGGTAAACAACTTTGTTTCAAGCATGTGTTGCTTGTTTAAAATCACTTGTGGAAAGTAAGAAGTGTGGGAAATATGAAAATCACACCTGAAACCAGATAAAAAGGGGAGAAGTTGCCTCAATCTTTACATTGTGTGTTTGTGTCCCACACTAAGCATGGAGAACAGAAAGAGAAAATAACTGTCTGAGGACTTGAGAACCAATATTGTTGAAAAATATCAACAATCTGAAGATTATAAGTCCATCTCCAGAGATTTTGATGATCTTTTGTCCTCGGACTGGACCATGCCAAAAATCAGCCAGGTCAAGTATCCATTGCACCCAGCAGCAGGCTGCCAGCTCCACTGGGAGGTAACACAGATGTCTGAATACCGGTGCTCAGTCCCCTGAAACCCAAGCAATGGGGGCGGTTGTGGCACCTGCATCCAGCCATGCTAACAAGGAGGAGGCTGGTGGTATCTATAGACACCAGGTCACCAAAAGAGCAAACATTTACTGTATACTATATTATATATGTTGACAAGGATTTGGACCTCTACAACTGTTATGTTTTAAAGCATGTATGGATACAAGGATGTATTTAGCAACATGTATAGATGTTAGAGAGCACCTATGTAATGCCCACCTGGAACTATGTGCCTAGTAAAATATGTATGTGTAACCCACCCCCCCATGAACTCCTATATAGTGCTTAATGAGACCTGCCTAAATAGACCTATACACACAACAACCCCTATATAAGTGAAATAGCCCATGCAATACAGGACTACCAGGCTGTTAATCAGTATACAACAAGGTCCGGGTTCTCCACTTAGCAGTACGACTCCATCCATTGATAAACACTGCAGGAGCCGCGCACGCGCAGTGCAGCAGCACCAGAAACCTAGCTACGGTCACTAGGGAAGCAGCGCGCAGTGCGCATGCGCAGCACAGCGCGTCACTTCCGGTCAGCTGACCGGGGAGGGCGGCTAAATAGACCGCGTCTCCCGGTAAACACACACTCCCAGCCAAGGCGCAGGACGCGCTGGCGGACCCCGGACCGGGAGGCAAGACCACTGAACCACCAATACGGGCTACCACAAGCTAAGTATTAACCTACCTCATAATACCCCACATGTTTTCCCTTTACTAGGGATACAGCCTACCCCTATTAAGGTGAAAAAACCACCCGGTGGCACAGACCAGGTTAAGACCCCCCTGAATGCAGCAAGCATATTTTTTGCAACATCAAGGTAAACACCTTACCATTGGCAAACGTATGATAACTCTTTACCTACATTTACTATGGGTACTCTATTAACAGAGACAACTACCTGAGGATAACATAATCCTAAGCAACACAGGACCTAAGGTTCCCCTAGGTGCATACCCTCTGTATTGATAAGGACAGGTATTTGGCTGATTTACTCGATTGATCTTTCCATCACTATATGGATATTATACCATTAATTAATAAATGAAATCACCAGTCACAAATGATGCTTCCTAAACCTACTGTACCCCTATCTCCCACCCAGTTTGGATTTTATATAGATTAACCTCTGTATTTCTCAACTTTAAAACTGTATTATGGTTCTATGTAAATCATGATGTGTTGATTCTAAACAACACTGGAATTGTATGTATATTTTGTAAATACTGTATAGTCACTACACCTTTGTTTGTATTCACAGCGATACTTTGATAAAGACCACGGACGTGGTCGAAACGTCAGTTCATCGCAACATTGTCTATATGCACCACAATAAACGCAAATCACCTTGATAAAGACTTTGAGTGTATGATTTTATTAAGACTGTAGATCATATAACATGGAGTGCAGATTCTAAATTGACCTCAATCGATATCGAAAGTTTGTACAAGGATTCCACAGCCACTTGCAGTCAGCATTATAAGAGACCTGTTGTCAAAAAATAAATGCAGATGTTATTGACTTCATTTGCGACGCACTCAGATTCATTCTAGAGAATAACGCCTTCAGTTTTCTAGATCAATGGTACGTTCAAAAAGAGGGTACTGCGATTGGTACGCCTGTCGCATGTACCCTAGCCAATTTATTTTTTTTACGTTTGAGAGTCAGTACGTTTACACCGAGAAAAATCCTTTTTTGAAATACATTAAATACATCATCCGTTACGTGGATGACGTATTAGTAATATGGGAAGGAGAGGAGTCAATTTTTTAAGAATTTATTGACTACCTCAACTGTAACACTTTCAACATGTTTTTCACTTCGGTTTTTGGAGGTTCCTATCTGGAATTTCTAGATGTAAAATTAGAACTAAATGATTCGGGCCTAATTCGTTCTATGTATAGAAAAGACACCGCTACCAATTCCTTACTTCATTATAATAGTGCACATCCTGAACACACTAAAGCAGGACTACCCTTTAGTCAGTTACTGAGGATTCGGCGATTGAACAATACTGTAGAGGGCTTTGAAACACAAGCAGAAATGCTTGCTGAAAGTTTAAAACATAGGGGATACCCTCCTGTAATCCTTAAAAAGGCAAAAGAAAGGGTTGATCAATACCCACTTAGTGATAGAGAAAAACTAATGGTGAATGCTCAGAATTCTGATAATACTGCCAAAAAGTTTTATTTTAATTTTAAATATGGCCCTATGTATGGCAGAATTACTGGCATATTATCGAGAACGATAAAGCTTTCCCAAAAATAACCCCACAACTTATGGTCACTTACAGGAGGAGTCAAAATCTAGGGGACCTGTTGGTGCAGAAAAGGGCTAAAACACCTGTTAAAAGCAGTACCTGGCTGGGTTCTAATTTGTTGAAAGGCAATTATAAATGTAATCAATTGAAGAGAAAAAGGCGTCACTCACCGTTTGCTGATATTTTTTCTTTATTGCATCAGATGGGGAGGGGGTGCAGGAGGCGCGGATGACAACACACTGTTTCGGAGACTTCGCTCCTTTGACTCCTTTGATTTGCATAAAAAATTATTGCAAACTGAGGCCAACTGGATCCTCAATACTAATGCTCAGGGACCTGCTGGCCTGAATGACAAAATTGATTTAGCTGTCTTTTTGTGAAAGAGGTCATGAGCATGGTTCCTTGATTCACTTTTAGTGAGAAATAACAACCATCCTTTTGACTTGCGCTCCTGTAAATAGTCTGTTTAGAGAAAGATTGTCTTCTGTATTTGTATGATTACTAACTAATAAGAATAATGATTTCCTTCATCTTGATATTGTTATATGTCTTGGCTTTTTTCGGTTGCCTTGTAATTTTCATCAAATTTGGCCCTAGTTTATTTGTGTCCTCCGAGTTTACAGCTAATGTTCAGCCATTTTTCAATGGAGGGTGTAATGACGGGCTGAGTAGATTGCGCTTCAGTAGGTAAAATTAACTTTGAATAGCGGCTACTTCCTTGGCTTTATCAGTATGAGTATATGTAGATTGCTTTTCTTATAAGAACAAATTGTTTGTCTTCAGAGTCCTAACGGGTTCAAAATTTTATTGCATGGAATGAAGTAAAATATTAGTACTATAACAGTTCATAGCGTTGATTTTTAACTCCGATAGATAAATGTGCTTTTAACACACATTCTATATGATATAAATAAGCCACAGCTGCTCTATTTCTTTGTTGTGCACGGGTCTCATAGTAACCTGTGCGCAAGCATAATGGAACACACTGTCTCAATAGCCCTGAACTATTCGCTCTACGGCAAATGTTTGTAGATTAATAATAATGATCTGATACATATGCACATGTTATGATTCCTTGTCTTGCACAGTCATGTGGTTTTGTAATGGTTTTACTATTTTAATGTATAATAGCTAAGAGGTACGTCATTATCTGTGGTTAGCTCCTCCTTTTATGGAAGTGAGCGTCACGGCCAGTAGCTAGTGACCCGTTGAAGCGCAATGAGGGCGAAACGGTGCTGTCGTCACCTCCGCCTCTCCCCCTCCCCTGCAGCATGTAACCAGCGAACCTGAGTAAAAGCGCAAAACTTCACCGGTGAGCGCCGTCTTTTCTCTTTGGATTATTGTGTCTTCACGCTTGGACAGGCACCACGGTGTTTAGGACTGATTGCCTTTACGCTCCCCGCTCAAGGCTAGTAAATATTCTGGTGCCCCGTTTCCACTACCTGTGAAATGCCAAGAGTGTGCCAAGCAGTAATCAAAGGAAAAGGTGGCTACTTTGAAAAACCTAGAATATAAGACATATTTTCAGTTGTTTCACACTTTTTTGTAAAGTAAATAATTCCACGTGTTTTGATGCCTTCAGTGTGAATCTACAATTTTCATAGTCATGAAAATAAAGAAAACTCTTTGAATGAGAAGGTGTGTCCAAACTTTTGGTCTGTACTGTTATATATTATATAAAAAAATATATGTTATATAGATGACGTTTTCATTATTTAGCAGGAACAAAATATCCATTTGACACTTTTGTTAACCAGTTAAATAAGGTGAATATTATGAACTTGTGTTCACTTTTAATTTCGAGTGGTCACTTTGTTAAGAGTTTTTGGATGTCAAAATGCAAGTGAAGGAAGGTTGCTTAGAGGCAAAAACTTTTAGAAAAACTAAGTCTACAAATTTGCTATTACACTTCGACTGTGCTCATTCTTTCTATACTAAGTTGTCCCACCTTTCTAACCAATTTTTGCATTTAAGGAGAATTAATAATGTTGATGCCAAGTTTTCTGAATAGGCTAGGAAATTGAGAGCTGGGTTCACGGATAAGGGCTACCGTATATACTCGCGTATAAGCCGAGTTTTTCAGCCCAAAAATTGGGCTGAAAAGTACCCCCCTCGGCTTATACGCGAGTCAGTGCTGTATACCGATGTATACATCGGTACATACCGATGTATACATCGGTATACAGCAGCCCCCGTAATGCAGGGCCCCCCCAGCCTGACTCCGGTCACCTGTAAAGGAAACTATACTTATCACAGTGCCGCTGTCTGCGCCCGCTCGCAGCTGCCGTACGCGATCCTCCATCTTCATGCGTCCATGAAGATGGAGGATCGCGTACGGCAGCTGCGAGCGGGTGCGAGCGGGCGCGGACAGCGGCACTGTGTATGATAAGTATAGTTTCCTTTACAGGTGACCGGAGTCAGGCTGGGGGGGCCCTGGATTACGGGGGCTGCTGTATACTACCGCTGGGCTGCAATATACTACCACTGGGGCTGTATACACCACTTGGGCTGCAATATACTACCACTGGGGCTGTATACACCACTGGGGCTGCAATATACTACCACTGGGGCTGTATACACCACTGGGGCTGCAATATACTACCACTGGGGCTGTATACACCACTGGGGCTGCAATATACTACCACTGGGGCTGTGTACACCACTGGGGCTGCAATATACTACCACTGGGGCTGCAATATACTACCACTGGGGCTGTATACACCACTGGGGCTGCAATATACTACCACTGGGGCTGTGTACACCACTGGGGCTGCAATATACTACCACTTGGGCTGTATACACCACTGGGGCTGCAATATACTACCACTGGGGTTGTATACACCACTGGGGCTGTATATACCACTGGGGCTGCTGCTGTATACTACCACTGGGGCTGCTGGGGCTCCTATATACTACCACTGGGGCTGCTGTATACTACCACTGGGGCTGCTGGGGATGCTACATACTACCACTGGGGCTGCTGTATACTACCACTGGGGAGGCCTGTATACCACTGGGGGGGGGCCTGTATACCACACTGCTGGGGGCTGTATACCTGTGCTGAGGTCCACCCTCGGCTTATACACGAGTCAATAGGTTTTTCCAGATTTTTGGGGCAAAAGTAGGGGGGTCGGCTTATACACGGGTCGGCTTATACACGAGTATATACGGTATTTAGATTCTTTTCTTGATGAGGCTTTCCACGGGTCAGATTGATCTATTGAAAAGTAAAAGAGATTCTTATAAATAAAAATGCAAGATATTTTTACTTTTAAGTTTGGCCATATGGCTAGAATAATTTGTTCAAGGATAAAGAAGAATTGGTTCTTGTCTGAAAGTGATAAAGAATTGGTCGAGGTGGCTGCATAGAAACCTCTGGTCACTTACAGAAGGTGCTGAAACCTTAAGGATAGGATAGTCCGTAATCAAATTAATTTGGATAAAAAAAATGGTTAGGGAATAACTGGCAATAACGGATGTGGGAGTTGCCTATTAACCCCTTCCCGACACGTCTCATATATGAGACATGAAATCCCATGCGTTCACGACACATGTCTCATATATGAGACATTGGGGAACGCACTCCTGCAGCTCGAGTGAAGGTCTCACTGACCTGTCACTCGGGCTGCAGGTAGTTGGGGACATGTACTAAAGCCCAGGGGGGTGGATTTGCCCCCCCGAGGCTACAGTCGCAGTAATTGGGGGTTAAAAATGAACCGGCAATTAACGCTACTGTGCACAGTATGCGGTCCCTTCCTGCCTGCTTCTCTGCCGCCTGGCTCCTCCTGCTCCCCCAGCTCATGTCCCCTGTCCCTTCCTGTTACCCCCCCCAATCCGCTCTGTCCCATGCTGGCTCCGCCCCCCCCACTCATCCCCCTGTCCCCCGCTGTCTCCGGCTTCCCCCCTGCTCGTTACCCCTGTCCCATGCTGGCTCCGGCCCCCCCTGCTGATCCCCCTGTCCTCCCATACTGGCTCCGGCCCCCTGCTGATACCCCTGTCCTCCCTTGCTGGCTGCGGCCCCCCTGTCCTCCGCCACGCCGGTGACCGGCGGGAAGAGGTGATCACCGACCCGGTGACCACCTCCTCCCTCCGCTTCTTCCGCTCACCTCCTCCAGCTGTCTGCGCCGCCTCCTCCTCCCGCTGTGCTCCAGTCCCCGCTGCCGGTCTTCCTGCAGTCACCGCCGACGCCGACCTCTGGTAGGTCCCCCTGCCTGCTCCACGTGCAGGGGGATCCCTGTGCCCCATCCCCCTTCAGGGGGATCCCTGATCCCCATCCGCTTGCAGGGGGATCCCTGATCCACCTGCAGGGGGATCCCTGTACCCCATCCCCCTGCAGGGGGATCCCTGATCCCCATCCGCTTGCAGGGGGATCCCTGATCCACCTGCAGGGGGATCCCTGTGCCCCATCCCCCTGCAGGGGGATGGATCCCTGATCCCCCTGCAGCAGGGGGGATGGATCCCTGATCCCCATCCCCCTGCAGGGGGATGGATCCCTGATCCCTCTGCAGCAGGGGGGATGGATCTCTGATCCCCATCCCCCTGCTGTGGGATGGATCCCTGATCCCCATCCCCCTGCAGGGGATGGATCCCTGATCCCCATCCCCCTGCAGGGGATGGATCCCTGATCCCCATCCCCCTGCAGGGGATGGATCCCTGATCCCCATCCCCCTGCAGGGGATGGATCCCTGATCCCCATCCCCTGCAGGGGGATGGATCCCTGATCCCCCTGCAGCAGGGAGGATGGATCCCTGATCCCCATCTCCCTGCTGTGGGATGGATCCCGGATCCCCATCCCCCTGCTGTGGGATGGATCCCGGATCCCCATCCCCCTGCAGGGAGATGGATCCCTGATCCCCATCCCCCTGCAGGGGGATGGATCCCGAATCCCCATCCCCCTGCTGGGGGATGGATCCCTGATCCCCATCCCCCTGCAGGGGGATGGATCCCTGATCCTTATCCCCCTGCTGTGAGATGGATCCCTGATCCACATCCCCCTGCAGGGGGATGGATCCCGAATCCCCATCCCCCTGCTGGGGGATGGATCCCTGATCCCCATCCCCCTGCAGGGGGATGGATCCCTGATCCTTATCCCCCTGCTGTGAGATGGATCCCTGATCCCCATCCCCCTGCAGGGGGAGCCCTGTTCCCTATCACCCTGCAGGGGGATGGGGATCAGGGATCCATCCCCCAGGGATCCCCTGCATGGAGAGCAAGCTGCAGAAAGCGATTTTACAACTTGGGCGCAGTGATCCACTGGATCACTGCACCCAAGCTGTCAGATTGTTTTCTGCAGCTTGCTCTTCATGCAGGGGAATCCTCTTGCATGGGGATTGAGCTGCAGAAATCAATCTGACAGTTTGGGCGCAGTGGTCCAAACTGTGCAGTGATCCACTGCATAGTGATCCGGGCTTTCAGACCACTGCGCCCAAGCTGTCATATTGCTTTCTGCAGCTTGCTCTCCATGCAGGGGATTCCCCTTGCATGGGGATCGAACTGCAGAAAGCAATCTTGCAGCCCCGGCACGGCACCCGGGCTGCCAGATCGCTGCTCTGCAGTCCGCTTCCTCCTGCATGAGGATCGAGCTGCAGAAAGCGATCTTGCAGTCCCGGCGCTGCACCCGGGCTGCCAGATCGCTGCTCTGCAGTCCAATCCTCCTGCATGAGGATCGAGCTGCAGAAAGCGATCTCGCAGACCCAGCGCTGCACCCTGGCTGCCAGATCGCTGCTCTGCAGTCCAATCCTCCTGCATGAGGATCGAGCTGCAGAAAGCGATCTCGCAGACCCGGCGCTGCACCCGGGCTGCCAGATCACTGCTCTGCAGTCCGATCCTCCTGCATAGGGATCAAGCTGCAGAAAGCAATCTCGCAGCCCCAGCGCTGCACCCGGGCTGCCAGATCGCTGCTCTGCAGTCCGATCCGTTTGCGTGCGGATCGAGCTGCAGAAAGCGATCTCACAGCCCCGGTGCAGTGATCCACATAGTGGATCACTGCACCCGGGCTGTCAGATCGCTACTTTGCAGTCCGATCCTGCATGGCGATCGTGGGACCTTCATTGTGGACTACGTCGGAGGTGATCAAGCGTCGTGGGACCTTCGTTGTGGACTACGTCGGATTAATAAAGATGGAGTCTGAATTTTGTTTGTGTTTTTTTTCAAAATAAAAATATTTTTCTCTGTGTGTATTTATTGACTACTTACCAGAGATTCTTAATGGCGGGTCTAACATTGGCCCAGTATTATGAATCTCGGGCTTAGTGCCAGCTGCCAATAAAAAGCTGGCATTAGCCCCTTTATTACCCAGTTTGCCACCGGCACCAGGGCAACTGGAAGAGCATGGGTACAGCGGCAGAAAATGGCGCTTCAATGAATGCGCCATTTTCTGGGGCGGCTGCGGGCTGCAATTCGCAGCATGGGGGGCCCAAAACGCTTGGGCCTTTCCATGCTGAGGATTCCAGCCCCCAGCTGCCTAGTTGTACCTGGCTGGGCCAAAAATATGACGGAGACCTACTTCATTTTTTTTTTCTAGAATTGGTTCTAGAAATAAAAAAATATCGGCTTCGCTGTATTTTTGGATGCAGCCAGGTACAACAAGGCAGCTGGGGGTTGCTGGCAGTCTGTAGCTGCCAAGTTGTACCTGGCTGGACGAAAAATATGGCGGAGCTCCACGTCATTTTTTTTTTCTAGAATTAGTTCTAGAAATAAAAAAAGGCCTTCGCTGTATTTTTTGTAGCCAGCCAGGTACAACTTGGCAGCTGGCTGACTGGAATCCTCAGCGTGGAGAGACCCAAATGTTGTGGGTCCCCCACGCTGCAAATTACAACCCACAGCCACCCAAGAAAATAGCGCATTCATTAGAGGCGGCATTTTCTGGTGCTGTACTCCAACTCTTCCAGTTGCCCTTGTGCTGGTGGCACACGGGTTCTCCATATGCGACATGGTTTCCGCTAACAATTTCAATTGAAAATTAGCTCCAATTCTTAGCGGAAACCATGTCGGGTATGGAGAGCCCCTCCCTGTGTGCCTGAACATTGGAGCTCCCCCACAAGTGACCCCATTTTGGAAAGTAGACCCACTAAGGAACGTATCTAGATGCATAGTGAGCACTTTGAACCCCCAGATGCTTCACAAATTCATCCATAAAAATGAAAAAGCACCTTTTTTTCCACAAAAATTTTCTTTTTTCATTTTTACGGATCAATATGTGAAGCACCTGGGGTTTCAAAGTGCTCACTATGCATCTAGATATGTTCCTTGGGTGGTCTAGTTTCTAAAATGGGGTCACTTGTGGTGGAGCTCCAATGTTTAGGCACATAGGGGCTCTTCATATCCTACATGGTGTCCGCCAACAATTTCAATTGTTAGTGGACACCATGTTGCGTATGGAGAGCCCCTGTGTGTCTCCACATTGGAGCTCCCCCACAAGTGACCCCATTTTGGAAACTAGACCCCCTAAGGAACGTATCTAGATGCATAGTGAGCACTATGAACCCCCATATGCTTCACAAATTCATCCATAAAAATGAAAAAGCACCTTCTTTCCCACAAAAATTTTCTTTTTTCATTTTTACGGATCAATTTGTGAAGCACCTGGGGGTTCAAAGTGCTCACTATGCATCTATATATGTTCCTTTGGGGGTCTAGTTTCCAAAATGGGGTCACTTGTGGTGGAGATCCAATGTGGAGACACACGGGGACCCTCCCAACGCGACATGGTGTCCGCTAACAATTTGAGCATTCAAATTGTTAGCGGACACCATGTCGCGTTGGGAGGATCCCCGTGTGTCTCCACATTGGAGCTCCACCACAAGTGACCCCATTTTGGAAACTAGACCCCCAAAGGAACATATCTATATGCATAGTGAGCAGTTTGAACCCCCAGATGCTTCACAAATTCATCCATAAAAATGAAAAAACACTTTTTTTTTCACAAAAAAATTCTTTTTGCCTACATTTTATCAGTTTCACATAGGCAAAGGGATAAAATACATCCCAGAATTTGTTGGGCAATTTCTCCTGAGTACACCGATACCTCATATGTGGTCATAAACCACTGTTTGGGCACACAGCAGGGCTCAGAAGTGAAGGAGCGCTATTTCACTTTTTGAACGGAAAATTGGCTCCAAAATTCAAATTGCGCTCCTTCCCTTCCGAGCCCTGCCGTGCGCCCAAACAGTGGTTTATGACTACATATGAGGTATCTGTGTACTCAGGAGAAATTGCCCAACAATTTTTAGGATCCATTTTATCCTGTCGCCCATGTGAAAATGAAAAAATGAGGCTAAAAGAACATTTTTGTTACAAAAATTAAAATGTCCATTTTTTCCTTCAACTTTATTTTAGTTCCTGTGAAGCACCTGAAGGGTTAATAATCTTCTTGAATATAGTTTTGAGTAGCTTGAGGGGTGAGGTTTTTGGAATGGTGTCACTTTTGGGTGTTTTCTGTCATGTACACCCCTCAAAGGGACTTCAAATGTGATGTGGTCACTAAAAAAATGGTTTTGTAAATTTTGCTGGAAAAATGAAAAATTACTCATGAACTTTGAACCCTTATAATGTCCTACCAAAAAATGTTTCTTCTTCCAAAATTGTGCTGATGTAAAGTAGACATGTGGGAAATGTTATTTATTAACTATTTTGTGGCACATAACTCTCTGGTTTAGCAGAATAAAAATTAAAAATTTAAAAATTGCAAAATTTTCACAATTTTTGCCAAATTTTTGATTTTTTCACAAATAAACGCAAAAATTATCGACCTAAATTTAATACTAACATGAAGGCCAATATGCCACGAAACAACAATCTCAGAATCGCTAGGATCCAATGAAGCGTTCCCCAGTTATAACCTCATAAAGGGACACTGGTCAGAATTGCCAAAAATGCCTCAGGCTTTAGGGTCAAAATAGGCTCGGTCATGAAGGGGTTAAGCAACTATCACATACCACAAAACCTTTGCCTATAGGTTCCGATTTACATTAAGTGACTAAATGTATTTATTATAAGATGCAGTTTGCGATCTTTATAATTTTTTGTTTGTGTGATTTCATCTATATCAGTAAGACAATCAGATCATTTCATCAGAGATTTAACATATTAAATCCAATATTTCTGGTATCGGTTCACTTAGAGTAATTAACCATATTAATGAGAAACTAATATTATTATTTGTTTATGTAGCAACATTAATACCATGGTGCTGTATATTATAAGGGGTTACATACAAAATGCAGATATAAGGAGGAGGAGAGGATGACAGTAGGTTGGGGGGGGAATAGTAGCTCTGATGGTGGTGAGGCTGCCTCGCGGTCCTTGCAGGCTGTAAGCTTTCCTGAATAGATTTGTTTTCAAGTTCCATCTGAAGGATCCAAGCATGGTGGATAATCATACGTGTTGAGACACAGAATTCCAGAGTATGGGGGATATTTGGGAGAAATCTTAGAGGCGATTAGGTGGGGAACGAATAAGTGTGGAGGAGAGGAGGAGGTCTTGGGAGGACCGGAGATTACGTGAGGGAAGATATTGGAAGATTAGTTTGAAGATATAGATAGGGGACAGGTTATAGATGGCTTTTAGGTCTGTGTTAGTAGTTTGAACTGGATTCATTGGGTAATTGTGAGCCAGTGGAGGGATTTGTAGAGGGGAAAAGTGGAGGAGTAGCAAGGGGAGAGGTGGATTAGTGGGCAACAGAGTTAAGGACAGACTGGAGAGGTGTGAGAGTGTTAGTAGGGAGGCTACAGAGGAGGATGTTGCAGTAGTCAAGGCGGGAGATGATGAGGGCATGTAAAAGTATTTTAGTACATTGAAAGTTGAGGAAAGGACAGATTCGGTAAATATTTTTGAGCTGGAGGCGACAGGAGGAGGCAAGAGTTTGGATATGCGGTTTGAAGCACAGGGCAGAGTCAAGGGTTACTCCAAGGCAGTGTGTGGCGCCCCGCAACGAGTGCGTCACAAGAGGGTATTGCAGCCATAACTGCAGCCGCAATATTCTCTGACTCAGCAATGATCCGGTTAACATAGAGATCCAACCCTACATGCAACACCTAGAACAGGGGACCAATCATAGGTCCTGGGGGGTGGAGTGTTAGGGTAGTGTAGTAGAACACACAATAGTCTAGACCAGAACCGAAGAGTCTGGAATCTAGAGCAGAGCTTAGAACACAGAACTTGGAGAGGAGCGGGGGCTCCGCACCCCGTGCGGGCTCCTGGGCCGTCACTGGTCGGGTGTCAGCACCTGAGGCCTTAACCACCGGGATTGGGCATTATCTACACGGGTTCCCAAAAGACTCCCGTGCCCACAACTCACAGCCAGTTCACTGGTACCGAAGCTGGCAGCAGTTCACCTCTGCCACGCGAACCAGAAGAGTGGAGGAGCAGCTTCACAGGAGCACCCCACCACAAGCCAATTTCCAGTCGTCTAACCAGCGGTGTACCCACCGAGGGACCCAAGGCTCCCCAAAACATCCAGAACGTACATCATGGATAGGGCATTGAAGCAGCCTCCCCGTACCCGACCTGGTATTCCTGGGCGACACTGGCAACAAAGTAGGTAGAATGGAGGAACACTGCGGATCTCTAAGGGACACCATCACTGCTGAGTCCACCTGGTCTACTACTCAACCACTGTATGCCATGTACTGCTTCCTGGTTACAGTAAAGACCCGTTGCAGAGACTTTCTGTGTCCGTGCTTCCTTATGAACTGTCCGTCCGCACTACTAGGTAACCGCAGCTGCCGCACAACATCTTGAGCAGCTCCAGCCTCCGGGGATCACCGCTCAGCCTGTGGGGAGCGTAACATCTTGCTGCTGTCCATCCCCCGGGGGCTCCGCAGCGTCGGTAGTCCTTACCGAATCTACTCATAGGTGGCGTCACGAATAAATTAAAAACCCCTTTAATCTGTTCCACCAAGACGTCTTCACTTTTGATCTGCACTACACCGGGCCCCACTACCGGCAGGCGCGGTCCACCCGTGACAAGGAGGAAGGAAGCATCGCCTGTCTAAACCGGAGTCCCGGCCACGGTGAGTCATAGGTAAATTTGCTCCTGGTTCTGAGTGTGATTTACATACCCTGGGAACTCTGAGATCGGTGCATTGATGTCGGCTAACGCTGAGTGTGTGAAACTGTTATTGGTAATATTTTAAGGGGATTTTGAGATTTTTACATTCCATACTGAACCATACCTTGATCCCCATATCAGTAAAAATACTATTGTTTATTTCTGCCTCTGTCTCAGTCTGTGACTCACTGGATCTTAATAGGACCTCCGGTCATTACACGTTGATCCAGGGAACTTGTCTGATTGCCGTATCTGGAGTCAGGAAGGAATTTTTTCCCCAATGTGGAGCTAGTGTTGCCACGTTTTTTTTTTTGCCTTCCTCTGGATTAACATGTTAGGCTATGGGTTGAACTAGATAGACTTAAAGTCTTCCTTCAACCTTAAAACTATGTTACTATGTTACTATGTATTTACTCTCATAGACAGATCAGGTAGGGAAGAAACATGACACAAAGGAAAGATAATGAGTTTGGATTTGTACACATTGAGCTTAGGAAGTAAGAGGAGAAGAAGGAAGGTATGGTCGATAGTCACTCTGGAATTGTGGACAGCAGAGAGGTGACCTATGGGCCAGGCCTGAAATGTAGAGCTGAGTGTCATCAGCATACAGGCAGTACTGGAAGCCATGGGACTTTATGAGTTATCCAAGGCCAAGGATATAGATGGGAAAGAGTAGGGGTCCTTGGTCATAACTAGTGATGGGCGAGTCCTAAATTACTCGGAATCGCTTGACTCTAGCGAGTCCGAGCCCGGGACTCGCTACTCGTTGCGAGTCTAGCAAGTCCAATGTTAATGAATGGGGAAGCGAGTAATAGCGAGTAGTGTGCGATTTACAAATCACAGATGTGTCTCGGAAGCTTCAGCCTGAAGCAATCCTAGTTTTGTCAGAGACTCTGACAAAACTAGGATTGCTATTGACTTGCATTGGACTCGTTTACTGTGCAAGTAATCGCTGGGAAACTCGCACAGTAAGGAGTCAGGCTGTCTGCTCTGTGCTGGCTGCCGCAGCTCCAGGGTCCTAGAGCCCGCCTGCTGCCTGATGTAGCAGAGCTGAGATTGTTCTCAGTCTGCTCACTGAATTTCACACAGAGAAAATTTTTTATTAGAAATAAAAAAAAAAGCCATTAGGGACTCCATCTTTAATTTAAAAAATCCTCTTTCGTCCGACGTAGTCCAAAACGCGATATCCTCTCTGCTACATCCCCTGTGCATAGATATAGATGTCTATGCACAGGGAATGAGCAGACTGAGAACAATCGCAGCTCTGCTACATCATCTCTGTGAGCAGGCGGGTTCTAGGACCCTGGAGCTGCGGCAGCCTGCACAGAGCAGACAGCCGGACTCAGCTCGCAAAGTAACAACAGTTACTTTGCGAGTTTCCCTGCGATTGCTTGCACAGTAATGAGACCAATGCAAGTCAATGGCAATCCTAGTTTTGTCAGAGTCTCTGACAAAACTAGGATTGCCATTGATTTGCATTGGACTCGTTGCTGTGCGAGTAATCGCTGGGAAACTCGCAGAGTACCGAGTCCTGCGAGTCCCTTACTACTCGCCAAGTAACGAGTCCTAGCGAGTAGATTCGCCCATCCCTAGTCATAACTTTGCGGGACTCCAATAGAGAGGGTGGGATGAGGACATAGTGTGGGAGTGGGAAACACTAAACGCGTGGTCGGAAACGTACGAGGAGATCCAAGACACTTCAGTGAGTCCTAATAACAAATAATTTGGAACGACTTACTTTATGGCAAGATTAAACCACACATCATATAATTTATAAAAAAACACATGAACAAACACAACGTTCAATAATACAATGGAAAATACAATCATAAAAACACAGACAGATCATTTTCATTATCAAAACCCAACAGACCTTGAGCTTTTCAACAAATAATCCATTTAGATTCCCTCCTTAATAGTATTTTGTGTAAATCACCTCCCTGAGATGGCTAATTAACTCTTTCCACCCCAGCAAATGTTAGAACCTCATGATATCAGTCAAATCCTGATGTTCTAACGTTTGCTGGGGTATAAAGAGTTCATTTGACGTCTCAGTGAGGTGATTTACACAAAATACTATTAAGAAGGAAATCTAAATGAATTATGTGTTCAAAAGCTCAAGGTCCACTGGGTAAAAATGATCTGTCTGTTTTTATGATTGTATTTTCCATCCTAGTATCGAACGTTGTGTTTGTTCATTTGTTTTTTATGACTACTATGAAGTGTGGTGTAACCTCTCCATAAGGTAAGTGGTTCCATGTCACTCGGTATTAGGACTCATTGAAGCATTGTTCAATGTGAAACGGCCGTTGTCCTTCACGCAGCTCATGTCCTCCTGAATCCATTATTTTTATTTGGAAATATATAATGGTTTTTAAGGTAAAAAAAGTTATCAGGACAGGTTGAGGCATTGTTGTACCTGAAATGGTCATTGTCCTTCATTCAGCCTCATGCATCTGACGTGCCCCGTGGGAGCCGTGGGGTACTTGGAGCCAGGTCGGTCAATGTCGTTGGGGGATGTCACAGTGGCGTGACCCGGTCCGTGGCCCCTGAGCGGTCAATTAAAAGTAGAAATATTTTTTTATTTTAAAGGACTACTGGACTTGGAGATAATTGTCCTCAAGACGCCACCCGCGGGTTGCGGCTATTGATGGCCACTGCTGCAATATAGTTCCTCTGGGGTTGATGGCAATGCAGCTAAATTGGCAAGCTCTCCATGGGTAGGGCTAATCCCAGGGCAGCAGATGTTACTTGGGTGAGTTGGTACTGATGTTACAGAGCAGGGCTGATGGCGCAACAATAAAGTTCACAAACACAGTGGGGTGCAGTCTCAAGATGTTTACTCCAAGTTACAACAATCGTCACCGTTGTAACAGCCCGCTGAGTACTGAGTTCTTGGAGGAGGGGATCCAGCTAACTCCCGGGTTGCTTGGTGGCACTAAACCGATACCCCCTTCCACTGTCCTCTCTCGGTCGTCTCTCTCTGCGCTTGTTTCGCCCTCCTGCCCTGCGTCTCACACACAGATCCCCGAGCCAGTGGCCGCATGCCTTTGCAGGGCAACTTCGCTCTTAGTTCCTTGGACGCTACGTGGCCACTGTTTCGGCGGGTGAGTGCACTTGGAGATACCGGGTTGCTAGCCAACCCTGGGTGTTCTCCACTAGTGTGGGGCCGGTCCCTCCACACCGCTTTGGTCAATATGGATGCTGGTGCCCCCGGGTGGACTGCTCACTACCTGGGCTCCTGGGACCCTTCTTTCTTCGGGAGCACCTCTCTCTCTCGGATCTACCGTAAGGTCTTGTCTCTCCCAGTTCTTGAGACAAGCTCCAACTGGCTCCAATCCACAGGATGTCTCGTACTAGCTCTTGTCCTTCCCCGACAGACTCTCTGACCCTCACAGACTCCTTGATCTTGCCAGCCACCCATCAACTCTCTTCTAGATGTTTCTACTCGTCTTTATATACTCTCTGTCCCGTGTCCTACGTCACTAATGTACGTCCTCCCTGCCTTCACTCCCTCCTGGGTGGTCCACTAAACTCTGTTTTCTACCCATCTATTCTACCTCTGTTCCTCCCATCCAGACAGAATCAGGGAGGGACTGTGCTCTCCCTTAGGAACAATCTATCCTAACCCTGACCTGGAGTGGTGTAGTGTTGGTTATGGGTGTCTAGATACCGGTCAGTGTCCCCTCCTTACCCGAGAATGGGGTACTACACCTCTGGTGGAGGTGCAGTACCTCTGTGGCGACTGGACCCCCTGGGGTGCCACACATCTATTGGTTTTATTTGGAGATAAAGGTTGTTAAGGTATGGTTGAGTGCCACATATTCCTTTCTATATGTTTGTGCATTGTTACTACTTAGAAGGTTGAGCACCACAAATTACTTTCAGCCAGATAGTGTTTGCCTAAATTCATTTCCTTGATGAGAGTTTTTTTTGATGGTACCTGATTGTTTCTTCTCCATTTTTCTGATTAATACCGGAGAGACACTGATTGAGATGCATGAGACATACTTACATGAGTCTTGCATGACTCGCCTGGCATGGCTGCCGTATCTCTGGACAGGAGTGCATCAGCTGCATAGAAACACATGCAGCTAGCATGCTCCTGTTCAGAGAGTCGGCGACCGTGCCAGGTAAGTCATGTGAGACTCATATGAGTATTTAGCTTGCATCTTGGTCAGTGTGTCCCTGGCCTATAAAGCATAACTTCACCTTTCCGAGACACCCACTGTTTGTGGCTGATGGACCATGACTGTACCGACTTGTAGCCACTGTCTGCAGGGGTCATGTACCACAGACATTAATGTCACTTCTTTGGCCAGTGATCAACTGATGTGTCATTTACTTGAATAGCATGTTACAGCTCCAGATATATGACACAGACCTGCTGGGTAACACAAACTGACAATACTTTTTTCATTGAGTTGTAGAAAGTAGTTTCTTTTCTTTTTTTTGCAATCTGAAAAAAACATCTTTGTTCGCAAAAGGGTTCATCAATACAAAATGATCATGAGACACTATTCATATTTTGGTTTTGGTTGGATGAAGGTTGAAATAGTGTTTAATACAAGGTGACACAATCACGTTTGCCATCAGATTCTACATTTTTCTAAGATTCGGGAATGTCACCTTCTTCAATGTCATTCAAGGACTAAAAACAAGTGCAGAAGTTTAGCTTAAACTTCACTTCTGAGAGTGATAGGCCCGAACTTGACTTCATTTTGTTAGCAAATTTCTCTACTTAATTCCTTTTGTACTTGTGATCAATCATCATTATGCAACTAACAAAAAAGTCTTTTGTCCTCTTTCCGCTACTCATGAATACAAATCTCACATTACTGCTTGAGGACACACATTTACATGCATACACTTTATCCTGCCGCACATCCACTGCAACTTAGTCTGTAGCATTATAATCTCCAATCGCTACGAGGCACAAATACACTTGTAATTCTCCCTGGCATTCCATTTTATAAATCCTTCAATTTACTACCACTGCTTGAATGGTTTCTGCATCATTCTCAGCTCTAGTGAACTGGACAACGAGTTGTGTGTTAGTAAAAACTGATCTTGAATTTACCTAAAACTTCTGACATCAGTGATGTAAGCAGAATGCCCTCCACTCTGCTACCTGGGCTTTGTGGCCCTTTCCATTTGCTATAATGATGGTGCTCCCCTGTCTGCCTTCTCCCTTCATCTCTATGCAGATTAGTTCCCTTAGGCTGGTTACACATTTGCGTTCCCCTCTGCAGCGTTCTGCGGAGGGGAACCGCCATGTGACCTCAGCCACCGCAAGTCCCTATGTTTATAATGGGGACGCACGGTGCTGCGCTTGACTGCGCATGACTGTGCGCTCCTATTCATTTGCCTGTGTGATTTCTATGCATGCGTATGCTTGCGTACAAATCACACTCTCTCGTCCGCACCAGGAACGCGACATGTCGCGTTCCTGGTGTGGACGACAATGTATGATTTGTACGTAAGCATGCGCATGCGTACAAATCACACAGGCAAATGAATGGGAGCGCACGGTCATGCGTAGTACCGTGCGTCCCCATTATAAACATAGGGACTTGCGGTGGCTGCGCTCACATGACGGTTTCCCTCCGCAGAACGCTGCAGAGGGGAACGCCAATGTGAATCCACCCTTACAGAGAGGGAAACTCTGACTCGCCAGTGTGAGAGCCGAGGGATTCATCTTGGATACACAGGAGGAAACGGAGCCAGATGAATGCTAAACAAAAAGTTTCTTTACTTAGGGGCATTGGGGATATGGAGTTAGGCTGTGGTCACAGTTGCCATGCGTTTTTTTTATTGATTTAACAAAACTCATGCCTTTTTTCATGTCAGCATGACTTTTGTAAGGTGTGTGATGGCTCCCTGCGTTTTTGAATCTGCACCTAAAAATAGTGCTAGTAGTATTTTTTTGAGCGTTTTGAAAAACGCATGCGTTTTTGTAGAAAACGCATGCGTTTTTATAACATGGGTTCCTATGGGAAACGCATGCAAAAACGCATGTACAATTAGTACCTTTTAGTGCCATTCAAAAACGCATGCGTTTCCCATAGGAGCACATGTTAAAAAAACGCATGCGTTTCCGGAAACGCATGCGTTTTTTTTAACATGGGCTCCTATGGGAAACGCATGCGTTTTTGAATGGCACTAAAAGGTACTAATTGTACATGCGTTTTTGCATGCGTTTTCCATAAGGCCCCTTATTAAAAAACGCATGCGTTTTTGGATATGCTCCAAAAACGCATGGGACAGTCACACATGCTTTTTGGCTATTAGGGCATGCGTTTTTTAACATGGGGGCCTATGGGTGCGTTTTTTACATGCGTTTTTGAAAACGCAGGTCTCCAAAAACGCATGTGAAAAATGGTACTGTGACCACAGCCTTAATTGTCAGTACTTCCAAAGATTGACCACAAAAAATATTTACACACACTCAATCTGCAGGACCGACATCACAGTGCTGTCCCTAAAGCCCCCATCACACATACCGAGATCGTTGTTGCGTCACAGGTTTTGTGACACAACACCGACCTCGCCAGCGATCTCATTATGTTTGACACACAGCAGTAACCGGGCTCCCGCTGTGACATCGCCGATTGTGCTACCAGATCTGGTTCCGGATGCAGTTTTACTTCTTCTAATCTCCAAAAATGCAATCCTAATTCCAAAACCGGATGCATTAATGCATCCAGATTTGGAATGAGGATTGCATTTTTGGAGACTAGAAGAAGTATGAAGGCACAGTCCAATACCGGTAATGAATGCGGTTACCGGATTGTGCCTTTTAAGTGTGACCCTAGCCTAAAACAGGCATTCCTAGGTGAGAGTAATCTCTCTCCACAACTTACTGTGTCTATACAGGTGTTTGTTGGTGACGGGTGATTTTCTGAGATGGGTTACCTGGATTCCGGTTCTGCAGGTAACTTTGCTCAGCAAGCTGGGTTTGTCAGTTGGGATTTCCTGTTTTTCCTTTGCAGCATCCTTGTCTCATCACCTCTGTTGATGGAAGACCCTTGAAGCATACCATTCTACAGTAGGCATCACTGAAGAGGTGGAACTTCAGATTGGGGTTCTCCATAAAGAGAAAATTATGTTTACATTAGAGAGTTTGAAACATACTCATTGACTCCAAGGGGAACACGTAATGTTCTATGCACATTTAGTTGGACCCAAACTATTTCCATGAATTTTCTTTACATGCATTATTGTCTACCATTGTATTTCAGCTTAGTCTGCCTTTACACTGCATAATTTCTGATCCGTGTCTATCCATTTTAAAACGGATAGCCACTGTTCAGTTTTGGCCTCTCGCGTATCCTTTTGGGCATGGATTGCTCCAAAGTGGCCTCCGTGTGTGTCAGTTTTATCACTGATCCGTTTGTGTTAGTTTTTATCATACACCCAGAATCGGAGACTGTTCCGATTTTTGGCTGCCTTGAAAATCACTGACACCAACGGACAGACACAGATCCGTAGCGCTCCTTGTAAAATAACATGGAATTCTATGGAGCACGGATCCGTTCTGCTGTACTGAGCATGCTCAGAAGCAAGGTACAGCTCCTCCCAGCCCTATATTCACGGTGTAGTGAGAATGCCGATGAGGGAATGGCAGTTATGGGCAGGGTGACCAGGGAAGACTAGTCTGATCCTAGTCTAGGAACCCTGAATGGCCCTGATCCCTGAAGGTGAGAAGGTTCGGGCCTCCAGCCTATCCCTAAAACTCCTCCAACAGCCCTGAGCTATTCCCCCCTCACCTCCCTCCAAAGAACTGGGATACAGCAACTCCAAAGGAAAGGACTTCAGCAACACAAACACACAGGTCAGCACAGCACGGCTTCCAGGCATAGAGTGAAACTCTATCAGCAGCACCACCTGGTGGAAGGAGAGGCGACTTAAAGACTAGGGGGAGGGGAGTTCAGGTGAGTAACACATTAACCCCTCAACCAGCAGTTGAACCTAATAGTGAATGCAGTTCTGGAGCACAACACAGGAGGCCAGGACCTTCACAACTATCAACCATGCAGCTCTTAAAGACAAATATACACAGCAGCATCCAGCAATGTCAGCGCCATCTAACCGTGTGACACCTGTCTCCTGTAACTGATGATGGATCCATTAAAAAACCGGTCCATGGACATCAGTTGGCATCTGTTTGAACAGATCTGTGCCTGTCCGTGTGGCCTTGAAACTCAAGGAACCACACGGATGTGAAAATTATGCAGTGTGAAGGCAGCCTTAATGCCATTCTCATTTTCCCTATGTGTGCCACTGTCTATGGCTAGTCCTCCTTCTTGTTCTTTCCTCCTCATTAACCCTTGATACAAATATTATGTAAATTCTTTTTAATTTGTTTTAATAAAAATCCAATGTTTTAATAACATCTTATTAGCTTTGGTGATTTGTGGCTACTCCATTAGTGTTTTTCCATCCCTATCAGTATATAGGAGTACTCCACCCTTTGTTCCCACGTATTGGGTGATCTGTCTCTTTCACTCATGCTCCTGAGTTGGATACATATTATGTGATTTATGAATATATTGTTGCTAATACTATTACACATTGCATAAGCAGCGACCGAGAGGAAAGATGCGGAGCAGCATTGTATAATGTGCACTACATTTCACTCAATACTGTCTTCATTCGTTAACAGAGATGATCAAATTGATTTGATGCAAACTAAACTTGAATTTTTAAGAATTCACGGAGTCTGGCGAAGTTCAACAATTTGTGATTCCCTTTGCACAAAATATTATATCAGTCGAGGAAGGATCACATAATATTGGGTGGACTTCTTCATAAAGTCTTTACAGCTCTCACATCAGCTGGTATATTGCAGACAATCGTGAGGGTCCATGATAGCCTACATAAAAGCAGAAGCAGGAAATGCAGCAGTCATGTATAGATAGTGAGAGAAGCTCTGATTGTATGTTTGCCATGTATTCCGTTTTTGTTGCCTTTTATTCTCATTCTGCTTTGTTCTTGAAAAACACGGTATGGTTTGCATAGTGAGATACCATCACAGCTCACAGACTCACCATCCAGATACAGAGAGAGAGTAATAAAACACTTAACAGTTGCACTAATAGTGTGTGTGAAGCACAGCCATGAAGCAGAATAGCGAAAGAGCTAAAGAGTGTCCTACATGTTTTTTGAGGACAACTAGGGGATTTGGAGTACCATCAATTTGGATCAAATCAAATTTCTTGAAAAATGTTTGTGGAATATCTGCATTCATTATAAAGAGTTGCTTTTATCAAGAGTTAGGGTTAAGCCAAGGTGTAGGGACAGGGTCAGATAGCGTTACTCATATAGTTAAGGTTAGATCTACAGATAGATCCGGTTAGCTTTAGGCAATTAATAGGGTTAGGTTTAAGGTTAGATTGGACCCTTTGTGAGTTTGGTTGTACACCACTTTTGTTCATGTAAGGCTGCTTGTAATTAGAACTGGATCCTAGCTGTTCTTTAATTTTGTAGGCCTTGGTCCAGGAGAGATGTAGTTGAAACCAAAAGTTTACCTACACTATATAAAAAGACACATATTCATCTTTTTCTCACTATCTGACATGAAATCAGAATAAACCTTTCCCATTTTAGGTCAATTAGGATTACTATAATTATTAATATTTTCCAAATGCCAGAATAATGAGAGAGACAGAAAGTTTTAAGGCATTTTTATTATTTTCTGCAAAGTAACAAGTTTACATACACTAAGATTACTATGCCTTTGGGGAATGGGGCATAAGGCAAAGTAGAATACTAGAGTACTACTTCAGAGAACATAGAAAAAAAGAGAACTTTGCTGATGCCATGGCCATAGCATGTGGCCCGGTAACCAGCATCAAGGTGTCTCATCCTACCGGGTCCAAACCTACTGTCTCTATCTGCCATTTGAAATTGCTTTATGGGTATTCCACACGGCAGACAGAGGCAGTAGGTTAGGACTTCGGTCCTTTACACGCCTTTACAGGCTGGTTTTAAATTGCATTTAGTGGCATGAATACCCATAAAGCAATTCCACACGGCAGATTGAGGCTGAGGCTGTAGGATGAGACACCTTGAGTGGTTACCGCACTCACATGCTATGGTCATAGCATCAGCTAAGTTCTCATTCTTTCTATGTATTCTGAAGTAGTACTCTACTTTGCCTTATGCCCCATTCATATTTGTACTAGATTTACATATAGCCTTGCCAATAGCAATCATTAGCCAATATGCTATTTCACTATTTTCTTGTGTTAGCTTGCACCTTACACATAGAGGTGTCGCCAGTCATTTTCTATGGTTAACTGAATTAGCAGATGACTGGGCCGGTGACCTCAGCACGGCACTCAGTAGGACGAGAGACATAGAGATCAGCACATCCAGTTATGTGTAGCCAGGGTTGGCCAGTCTGCCCCTATCTTCAAGTAACTGGATGTGCTGATCTCTGTGTCTCTTGTCCTATTGAGCACTGCACTGTCCACTGTTACCTGTAGCGGCATCATGTCAGGAGAACACAGCTCGCCTCATCTCAGTCTTTGGATCTAACCGTGTAGAGTGCATTCCAAGTCCCGATATTTTGCTGTTGTGATGGAGATACATATAAGGTATAACACTGTACAGCATGACACTCAGCAAGATGAGGCAGAGAAATAAGCAGACTTCTGCCCCAGAAAGCCAAAGGTGAGTGAGCACACATCAGGGGGCCCCTCTGTGGCTCAGGGTCCTGGTAAGTGCCCAGTCTGCCCCACCCTAACACCGGCCTTGCACAGACCCACAGAAATATACATGGCAGTAAGTGTTAGCCTCAAGGTTTTGCCACCAATTCTGTGAAAGATCCACGGTGGATGTGCCTAAAACAGACCCAACCCACATAAACCTAGTGTAAAAAGCTATAGACTCTAAATCTGTATTGGGGTTATTGCACATTTCTTCATTACTCCTTGTTACAGGTCTGCAAAAAATGAAATTGTGGAAGAAATATAAAACAGGATCTTAATGGTCAGATACCTTTTTTAATTATCCGTAGGGGCCTCCTAAACCTATTCATTAAAATAAAACAAAAAAAGCTCTTATAGAGACATTAAATAACTGGATGCTAAACGACACAGGTAAAGGGTTCAGTTCATCATATTTTGTAGCTGGAATGAATGTTTTCTTACAATTACCTCTCTGGCTTTAATAAATCTTCCTCTAATTGTTAGTACTGTCGTCTGTTGTCCCCTTGGCTGCAGTCCACTCTTTTAGACAGATCAATGAACTCTATGACTGATAGGAAAAAAATATTTTCCCTATGGCATTCTGATTTATCTGTCCTCTAAAGTGTGTGGCTGCAAACTATCTCTTATTAATTATCAGCTGCATTAAAGCGTTTCAAACATACAAAAAAAATTGAGTTTAATATTTCAAAGAGGCATCACTAAAACATTGTAAATGAAAATTACAAAATGCAAAGGCAGAAAAAAAATAAAAAGGACAATAGTGATCCAATGGATGTCCAAAGTAACATAAAGGAGTTGTCTGGTCACAGAACATTGATGAATGTTTTATTCATATCAACAGATTATAATGTGGTCAATCTGGGCAATCGCCTAAGGCTCAGGGGGAAGGGGAGTGGCCCGCTTGCCCTCATTATGATATTTTGTGCAAAACCATTGACTGTGCTTATTCCCAGGCAGGGCAGTGAAGCTCTGCCATTGACTATAGAGAGTGGCAGTGGACCTCCATCGCCTTCCCTTTGACAAAACTCAGGAAAAAGTGGAGCCACAGTAGATTGTATTGAGATCAGTGATGAGCGAGTTTATATGTTACTATTCGCTACTTGCACGGACAGTACAGTATTCACATTACTCGTTATATTGCTAGTATTTGTGTACTCGCCTAGCGATATTTGGATGTCCCGCCCTGCAGTTTCGACCCCTCCTTTGCAGCCACTAAACATGCTGGGCTTCTTAACCAATCACAGTAATGCTGCAGACATCGTGGTTGTGGCATTACTGTGATTGGCTAGCAGCACAGTATCAGCCATTTTGGGCTCATTGTATCTGGAACCTGCATTGGAGAAGCATAGGGAGAGATCGAGCAATGGCTAGGGAGAATGTTTAGCCCTCTTTATAACACAAAAGCCCCTTTCAATGCTACCTGGAGTGTATACTAGGTCAGCGTAGAGTTGGGAGAGATACTCAAGCAGGGACAGTTTAAAGGAGCCTGTCACTAGCCCATAATACCAGAAAACAATAGCTCTTTTCAGAGCTGAAACCACAGAACAGCTTAGAGCACAGGGAGGGAGAGATTGTGGATTAGGTGGGGAGAGGTTAAACTGTTCTTCCAGTGTCCATATTACAGAAAAGCACTAAAAAGTAAAAGCACACAAAAGTTTTTATCTGTAGAATAGGTGTATTTAGTAAGTTGCTAGAACTGCTCACCTGTTCGGGTTGTGAGACATCTCAGCTACCTCATAAACCTGTGACAACTGTAGATGTCAAGCTATACGGTCTGCAGCAGTCCTTCCACAAGTTGAAAAATCCAATGTGTATAGGAGAAGTGGGAATTAAGGACCATGCTCCCGCTTCAAGGAATCCATTGACTCATTGTCAGAATCCAGATGGTGGTTTATTACGCGTTTCGTGGTAAACCCCTTCCTCAGATAATACCACACAAAAAGATGTACACCTCTTTTTGTGGTATTATCTGAGGAAGGGGTTTACCCCAAAACGCGTAATAAACCACCATCTGGATTCTAACAATGAGTCAATGGATTACTTGAGGCGGGAGCATGGTCCTTAATTTCCACTTCTTCTATACACATTGGCGTGTCCATATTACAACAGCTCTTGTCAGAGGAAGAGCTTAATTTTTCCAGCACATGGAGTAGGAGAATTTTGCGTTGCCTCTCCTTTAAAAGCACGGGTCCCACTGTCTTTGAGGTCACAGCCTGGCTTCTGCTGTCCACATCAGTCAGATTAATATGGTGTTAGTGCCCTAGCCAAAGCAGTACTACAAACATTTGCTACTGCCTGCTACAAAGCATGCACCAGTCAATTTTCCCCGCTGTTTTTGGAGTCATAGCCTATCCACATCAATCACATTAATATGGTGCTAATGCCTAAGCCACATGCAAAGCAGTGCTACAAGCACTTAGTGCTGCCTGCTACAAAACATGCACTAGTCCTTTTTTCCTGCTGTTTTTGGGGTCACAGCCTGGCTTGTGTTGTCCACATCAGCCACGTTAATATGGTTCTAGTGCCCTAGCCAAATCCTACAAGAAAGAGAAGAAAAAGTGTTTTAGCTCACCAAACATTCATCCAATTGTGGTCACACCGGAGTTAGGGTGCGGTGCACGGACATGGAGATCCTGAGCTGACTCACAGGTGAATGAAGATATACACCATAAAAAAGAGGAAGTCCAGTCACCAGCAATATGGCGTGTTGGATAGAGGAATATTAGGCAATGATATTAAAAGCCTTCATCCTTTATTGTAGTTTCATAAAAACATCTTGCTTACATTTCTGTCACGACACACTGGGTGAACCTGGTGGAGGGTTGGACAATGGTACAAACTGGAACATCGCACATCCTACTTATGCCAAGAATAGTGGGCTCAACTTCGGTGCCCTGGACCGATGGGGGGTTATGATGATACGGGAATGGTAACGTGACGCCACCTGTGGTACCTGGTAATAGGGTTACCAGCGCTGCGGACGGCCGCTGAGGTGATATGAATGCAGCTTGGTAGTACAGCTCCCCACAGGTGGAGCTTTACCTCAGGGCAGCGGGGTGGATGAGGGGAGTAGTAGTAGCAGTTCTGCTGTGAACGCAGCAGGCAGCGGTGGTGAAGACAGCACACACACACACACACACACAATAGTCTCTGTTTCGGTACCTTTTTACTGATGTCTGTTAACAGGCACAGTCCAGGAGGATAACCAGGTTTCGGTGCAGCTAGGGACATTCACCTTGGAGAGCTGTGAGGCCTCCTCTGTTAGTGTGTGCGATGATTGGGGTAAGTTCTGCCTGTAACTGAACTTGCCGCTCTTTCTCCCTCTCAGGGTACTACTCCACAACCGACAATGAGGACCTTGCTGTGGGGATCCCTATTCTCTGCTTAGGTCCCTGGTCCTATGCTTGGTCAGTTTTGGTGTCTCACTTGGTGTAACTTCAGGGGGCCTTAATCCTCCTGGTTGGTCCAGGCTTTCTTTGCTACACCTTAGATGAATAGCAACTTCGGACTCCGGTGTCCGAGTGTGCTAAAGGGATACCAGGTATGTTCCCTTCTTCTTTCTCCTACTCCTTCCACTGGCCTCCGTCCCTCTCCCTAGGGCGTTGCACAGCTGGGTCAGCTTTCCTGGTTCTGGGCCTGGCTTGGACCCAGCAACCAGCTTGTGGCGCCGCTATGGCAAGACACCACAGGGAGGTACTGTACCCCAAACAGAAGGTGTAGTGCCTCCGTAGCCGTGGATATGGAGGACCCTACAGAGTCTGCACCCTGCATCCAAATAGTAGGCCACTTTAACACAGGGGACTGATTTTCAGTAGGTCTCGGGGTGGAGCCTAGAGAGAGGGAGACAGGGAGTGACAATAGTGTCAGGCATACGGTGTGAGGAGAGCGAGAAAGGCAGACGCGGGGGACCCTGCGGCTGCAACTGGAGAGCACCTCTTAGGAGAGGGGTGACCCAGACTCTGAAGGGGGTTACTCCAGGACTGGTTGGAGCCAGCTGGAGGTCTAGGTCACCACCAGTATACTGGAACCGAGGCAGCTAGAAAAAGGTCCAACCCTAACTGCAGACCGGCAAGCTGAGGTCCCAACACAAGGGAGCCACAGCACCCCTAAAGAAGTCCAACATGAGTCCCGCAGCTGGGTCCATGACACCGACAAGTAACAGACTTTAGGTAACAGACCCCGAGGACTAGAGACTTGGCTCAAGAGGGGCAAATACAGACAGAGACAGAGGGACAGGACCAGGAATGCCATATTGTAGGCACCACTGCATCTGGCGACTCTGGAAAGTCCTCCAAGATCTGTGGCTACTATCCCTGTTTAACCAGACTGTACTGTGTACCTTAACATCTGCCTGGTACCAGTAAAGAATTGTTTGAGCTAATCTGGACTCTGTCTCAGTTATTCGCTGCCCGGAGGGCTTCTACAATACCATCGAGGTGAGGACTACTACTCCCCTCATCCACCCCACTGCCCTGAGGTAAAGCTCCACCTGTGGTGAGCTGTACTACCAAAGCTGCATTTACATCACCTCAGCAGCCGGCCGCAGCGCTGGTAACCCTATTACCAGGCACCACAGGTGGCGACACTTTACAAATCCCCCATCATCACCACCACCACCCCCGCCATTGAGGGTCCAGGACACGGAACCGGGAATCGACCAGCTGTGATCCCCCACCGAAGTATCCCCCTATCCCGGTATCCGAGTACCCCCTACCCTGTCGACCGACTCAAGCTCCTTCCTTCTGTACTGTCTGGAAGTAACTGTTCTCTTCTCTGCAGATTGCAGACTGACTAACTGGAACAAACTAACTGGCTCACTCCTCCTCTCAGGCCTGGATCTTTATAAGGGATCTGGCTTAAGGACAGCCAGTGGGGATCCCCCTCCAGGTCTGGGGTGGAAGGTGTTGGATGCTGTGCGTTCCAAGGTGTACATGCCTCCCACTGGTGGGTCCTGTGGCAATCCCCCGCAGGGGTGCTGCACTTCTCCTCATCCTCTGCTGAATTACCCGTCCGATCATTGCCAAGCTGGAAGCTGCACAGCAGAGCAGCGCATCGGCAAAGCGGCAACATGGTCTGCTGAAGCTGATCTGTTTAGGTCAGACACCACACACTGCTGCAGAGCTGTGGCAAGCTTTAAAATAACAGAATCAGTGGCTCTCCTAAATGCACTTCCAACCCGGTCTGGTCATCTGCGATAATAGATGTAACCTGGTGGCAGTATAATTTAACTAGTTAATCGCAATTTTGCTTCCTTTTGTGGGCTGATTAGCCAAAACTAAACCCAAACAGTAACAGACTTCTCAGGGAAGTTCATGTTCGGGGTTCATGCACAAACACCAGGTGTTCAACCACCCACCCCAGGGCCCTTGGGTACCCATAACCGGGCGGTTGCAGTGGAGGATGTCACGGGTGGCTTGCTCGAGCCCGTGGCCCTGGTGGTCACTGAAAAATGGCAAAAATGGGAAATATAAAATAAAAGAAAGTCTCGTGATGCCACCTACGGTATCTGGTAATGATACTGGCGCTGCTTTCAGACCTCCAGGGATGGTGATGCTGTAGCCAGATGATAACGCTCCCCGTAGGTGGAGCGGGGTCCCTGGGGCAGTGATGTAAAATAAGAATTTTGCACAGGGAGGCAGCTCTCCACTCAGCCTTGTTCCTGGTACTGCAGTAGAAGGTGGCTCATCAGGTGGAGATGCTGGCAGGCACTCTATGTTAAGGGCAGGATCAGAGGCCGTAATAACACACACACACAAGCTGGAAGTTGTTTCTGTGCCTTTTACTGATGTTGTTGCAAGGTAACGTCCAGGGTACACTCCAGGTGGTCGGGAGGCACTTCAGGATCTCCACACCCGGTGAGTTGTGAGGCTCCTTGTCCTAGTGTGTGTGATTAAGAACTGCTCTGTCTGGAATCTGGCCTGACCTCCTCTGTGACTCTCACTTGTATTGCAGGCGGAGAGAACCTTCTGTTGGGTGCCGCTATCTCTCCTGCGGTTTCTGGCTCTCGTGGTTGCTGTGCTATAAGTGTCCCAGAAGACTGAAGTCTCCTTGGTTGACCGGTGTTTTCTGCTGGGCTAAGTAGTCCCTGGCAGACTCGAAATCTGGGGTCCAGGTTGCTTCCTGGGGTGAACCTCTGCCCCCACTCTGTTCCTCGCCTTGCCTCCGACCCTCACTCTTGGGCGCCTGCACTGGCTAGGTTTCCCTCTGGTATGGGCTCCGTTCACCAGGATGTCTTCCTCCGGACTGTTCCTTACTGAACTGCCTAACCCCTCCCCCGGGCCTGAATTTATAGGGGACCTTGCCTGAAGGCAGCAAGTAGAGCTCCCCCTTCAGGTCTGGGGTGGAAGGTGTTGCATGTGTAGGGTACCTGATGTTGAAATCCCTCTGTGCACCCGGTGGCCCTGTGGCAACCGTCCAATAGGGGTGCCACATTCAGTATGGACCCCAAACTTTACAGTTCAGGTTTGCCCATCACTGATCAGAAGTATAAATGACACATGTTAGGTGGGGGAGAGCTACCTATGTTGAAATAAATACACTTCAAACTTGTTATTAATGATAATTTGGTGAAAATTACCTAATAGTATGACAAAGATAAAGCATAAATTGCTGGCCGGCATTTATAACATTGCAACAAGAACAGAAGTTTTGTATCAGGGATTAATACGGAATTTTCATTTTAGGGGAAATGCTCTTTAATCACTAAGGCTCTGACTCAAGGCAATTTACGAGGCTCCACAATTGCTATCTCCATTCATTACTATGTATCAGTGCTTTAAAGATTGAGCACTCTGCTTAAAAGCTAGCTTTTCAATCAAGTCCGTGACATTATCTTAAGGAAGCAGCTATGTCCAGACGAGGATGTAATATCGTCAGTACAGAATAATAAAGAATACGCGCTTTATTTCCATACTGTAGCTGGAGTAAAGTTATGGAGTGGACTGATACACAATAATAGCTATAGCATTGTATAAATGGACTGTGTGATAGTGATGATTATGTTAATGTATGAGAGTTGTCCTTTATCTCTAATTCAGAATGGAGAACTATTAGCAATTGCCTTTCTGGTGGACTTCGTCCATTGTTGACAAAGAGTGTCATTAACTTGAATGACCACCAGAAATTGCTATACTCAATGCCTGGCTAGATGCAGCTTCTTCCATGATTACTGGCTTTAGAAAAGTCAGGCCTCTTCACTGAAGTCAATGGTAGGTATGGAGAGGCTTCAGCCCCCATAGACTTTTACGAAAAATCATTTGAAATGTTTGACTACTCATATGACCCCTTTCTTATGTCCTAACTCTACTTAACTAACACTTTCTTACAGTGGCGTAACCTCAGACCCAGGGGCCCCGATGTGAAAGCTCCAACGGGGCCCCCAATTATTGCAAATCTTTAATAGTATTAGCCTTTTTCTATGGGCCAAAGGGACTTTTGGGGCCCGGGTGCGATCGCAACCCCTGCACCTGTTGTAGTTACGCCCCTGCTTTCTTAATATATTTCGGTCAGCTACCCTGCTCCTGTAAACTTATCTCTAAGGGCCCTCTGCCATCAGCCGTTTATGCCGATGTGCAGCAGATTTGGCAGGTGGAGCCGCATCAGCCGCCTAATGCGGCCCGGATCCGGCAAGCCCCATGTATTTTCTATGGGGCTTGTGGTCAGGTGCGGTAAGTGTGGTTCTGCTAGATGTGGCAGATCCGGCACTTGCAGATGCGAAAACAAAAAAACGTTTTTCCTTTCGTGGCCAGATCTGCCGCATCTCGCAGAATCGCACTTGCCGCACCACAAGCCTCATAGACAATACATGGGGCTTGCCGGATCCGGACCGCAAGTCGGCCATTAGGCGGCAGATTCGGCAGATTCAGCGCCACCTGCCGGATCTGCTGCACATCAGCGTAAACCACTGATGTGAAAGGAGCCTAAGAGGTTTGTAAATACCTTTATTGTTGTTGTAGCTTTGATTCTTCTGGTTGCAGACCAGAATCGGACCAACTGAGCAGGGCATCTCACTGGTGGGGGCTGAAAGGAGAGTGAAGTGTGATCTGAGCATGTGTTCCCAGATTGCTGTCACTGACGGAGAGGCAGCCAAGCCACCACCAGTGACATGCCCTGTTCAGATGGACCGATTTGTGTCTACAGTCAGAAGGATCAAGCTACAACAATGATAAAAAGTATGTACCAGCCTCATAGAGATAAGCTTACAGGAGCAAAGGTAGGTAGCAGAAGCGTACTAGGGAGAGTGCTAGGAAGAGTTAGGACAAAAGAAAGAGGATCACATAAGTAGTGGAAAACTGTTAAGTTTCTACTAATGTTCATAGGATTACCAGACGATATGAATGGGCAGATAACAATTCTAGTTTACTAGTTCATAAGTGAAGGCTCAGACATGGGTGTCGGTGAATTAGTATATTGTACAATCTCCTATATGTTTCTCAGCCATTTCACATTGAGAAATCCCAAACGTGTCCTACCATACATCCATCCATCCAACTATTCCTGTGGAGATCAGAAGTATGAAGATAATCCTAGAAGTCATTTGTGGAAAGTGACCCTAAATTAAGACATCTAAATCCAAGCAGTGTTTATCACAATTCATGGATGTTCTGATCATATGGTGAAGTTTTAGACCAGAGTGTGGAGCTTAAGGAATGATCTTTACCTGTAGTCAGGGCCGTATTTGCCATTAGGCACACCTAGGCACGTGCCTAGGGCGGCGCTATTTATAGGCGGGCGGCGTCTCGGCGTGTTTATTTATTTATTTTTTTTACTTTTTTTTTTCCCGGCTCTGGGCCGGCCGGGTCTCAAGCCCCGCCCCCATACAACCCCCCCCACACACACACACCCCTTCCGTCATCCAGGGCCGTATTTGGAGTTCCTGCTGCCCTAGGCACTCTCAGCGGCCTGCCGCCCCCCCCCCTGTCACGGCTCCTCCCCCCATTGTGGCCCTCCCCCTGTCACGGCGCCTCCCCCCATGTTGAAGCCCCTCCCCCGTCATGGCTCCTCCCCCGTTGCAGCCCCTCCCCCGTCACGGACAATCTTCCCATCAGTCGCAGTCTTCCCCCCCAAACTTTGTGTAGCTTCTACCCCCACATTTCATCATGTAGTACATATAAAAGGTTTGTCCAACCACACTCCAGAGACATACTGACAGGATGTTTAAATTGTGAGCCCCAACGGGGACAGTGTTAATGATGTATGTAAAGTGATGTGGAGTTCATAGTGTAATATAAGTGCAAAAAATATTATTCTTAAGATGATGTCACAATACCAGGATCTGAGGATCTTCTATTTCAAGGTCAGGGGCTCTCTGATGCCATGTTGCTGTCTGCCTCGCTGTCGTCCTCTTTTGACACTGCAGTGCGGTGGATAAGAGAGCATTAACTGGTTAATAACAAGAAGTATGGAGTGTACTAAGGCTGGGTTCACACTGCGGCAGCGTCCGGTCCGGGGCTGTCAGGAGTGAGAACCCGGGACCGGAGTTTTGCTGCATAGGATAGTATCGGGCTGCACGGAGCTGGATGGCAATTATCTGCCATCCGGCTGCTAGCTCGCCGGATGAATCCTGCAGAAGTGGGGATTTGTCTGCCGACTCCAAAAACGGTGCATGCAATGTTTTTGGAGTCGGCAGACAAATCCCCACTTCTGCAGGATTCATCCGGCGAGCTAGCAGCCGGATGGCAGATAATTGCCATCCAGCTCCGTGCAGCCCGATACTATCCTATGCAGCAAAACTCCGGTCCCAGGCTCTCACTCCTGACAGCCCCGGACCGGACGCTGCCGCAGTGTGAACCCAGCCTAACTGAGCCATAAACCCTCCCCATACCATGTCCAGCAGACATTGTAGGATTACTATATGGATTCTATTATTAGGGTACGGACACACTGGCGTGAAACTTGGATGAGTGCAATGTGTGATTTCATCACATTGCACTCGGACCAATGTTAATCGATCTCTGAGAGCAGATTGTCGAGTGTTGGACGCTTTTTTCTCAGCCAGATTCAGGATGAGAAAAAAGTCGCAACATTCTGCGACAGTCTGCGATTCACGACCGAGACTCACCAATGCAAGTCTATGGGTCTGACAAAATCACATACCGCACACTGACAGCACACCGACCATCCGAGGGGCATCAGTTTTTATTTCACTGATACATTATCATTCTGTAACTGAGAACACTTTAAAATGTTCCTGTAAATGATTCTACACTAATAGCTGCTGAGGAAAGAACAGATTGCACACGGATGTGATCTGAGAGGAATGTCGGACACTCGCACAGCAGTTGGATGCCAAATGGACCAAAAACCGATGACGCTCATCCGACTCTCCTGGATGAGAAACAAACCGAGTTTAAGGCGGCGGGAGACAGTGTACCACCGTGTCCTCAGCTCCGTGCTGTGCAGTGTACCACCATGTCCCCAGCTCTGTGCTGTGCACAGACAGTGTAACACCATGTCCCCAGCTCTGTGCTATGCACAGTGTACCACCATGTCCTCAGCTCTGTGCTGTGCACAGTGTACCACCATGTCCTCAGCTCTGTGCTGTGCACAGTGTACCACCATGTCCTCAGCTCTGTGCTGTGCACAGTGTACCACCATGTCCTCAGCTCTGTGCTGTGCACAGTGTACCACCATATCCTCAGCTCCGTGCTGTGCACAGTGTACCACCATATCCTCAGCTCCGTGCTGTGCACAGACAGTGTACCACCATGTCCACAGCTCTGTGCTGTGTACCACCATCTCCCCAGCTCCATGCTGTGCACAGACAGTGTACGGTACACTGTCTGTGCCCAGCACGAAGCTGAGGACATGATGGTACACTGTGCACAGCACGGAGCTGAGGACATCCCAGAAGAGACAGACAGACCACAGACGGGCGGCGGGACAACACTGAGCCCACCTGGAAGAACAACAACACCCAGCACCCAACACACTGCCCAGAAATCATATAGGACAGGCAGGAGAACTAGAACTCCCGGCATGCCACACCCTGCAAACTCAGGAAGGTGGCGGCAGCTGCATGGAGGCAGACACACGGTACAGCCGCCATTATCACCATACACAGCGCCAGCCACAGCCTCAGTCCTCATGCACCCCGGTCCTTCTTTCCTCTGTCCCTCCTGCTGCTCCTGTCCTCCTGCACCTCCGCCCCTCCTGCTGCTCCTCTATCCTCCTGCACCCGGTCCTCCTCTCCTGTCCCTCCTGCTGCTCCTCTATCCTCCTCCTCCCCCCCTTCTCTCCTCTGCCCTCCTGCACCCCCGTCCTGCTCTCCTCTGCCCCTCCTGCACCCCGTCCTGCTCTCCTCTGCCCCTCCTGCACCTCCGTCCTGCTCTCCTCTGCCCCTCCTGCACCCCTGTCCTCCTCTCCTCTGCCCCTCCTGCTGCTCCTCTATCCTCCTGCACCCTGTCCTCCTCTCCTGTCCCTCCTGCTGCTCCTCTATCCTCCTCCTCCCCCCTTCTCTCCTCTGCCCCTCCTGCACCCTCGTCCTGCTCTCCTCTGCCCCTCCTGCACCCCCGTCCTGCTCTCCTCTGCCCCTCCTGCACCCCCGTCCTGCTCTCCTCTGCCCCTCCTGCACCCCCGTCCTGCTCTCCTCTGCCCCTCCTGCACCCCCGTCCTCCTCCTGCACCCCCGTCCTCCTGCACACCCGTCCTCCTCTCCTCTGTCCCTCCTGCACACCCGTCCTCCTCTCCTCTGTCCCTCCTGCACCCCCGTCCTCCTGTCCTCTGTCCTTCTGCACCCCCGTCCTCCTCTCCTCTGTCCTTCTGCACCCCCGTCCTCCTCTCCTCTGTCCTTCTGCACCCCCGTCCTCCTCTCCTCTGTCCTTCTGCACCCCCGTCCTCCTCTCCTCTGTCCTTCTGCACCCCCGTCCTCCTCTCCTCTGTCCTTCTGCACCCCCGTCCTCCTCTCCTCTGTCCTTCTGCACCCCCGCCCTCCTCTCCTCTGTCCCTCCTGCTGCTCCTCTGTCCTCCTGCACCCCGTCCTCCTCTCCGCTGTCCCTCCTGCTGCTCCTCCTGCACCCCCGTCCTGTTGCTCCTCTGTCCTCCTGCACCCCCGTCCTCCTCTCCTCTGTCCTCCTGCACCCCCGTCCTCCTCTCCTGTGTCCTTCTGCACCCCCGTCCTCCTCTCCTCTGTCCTTCTGCACCCCCGTCCTCCTCCCCTCTGTCCTTCTGCACCCCCGTCCTCCTCCCCTCTGTCCTTCTGCACCCCCGTCCTCCTCCCCTCTGTCCTTCTGCACTCCCGTCCTCCTCCCCTCTGTCCTTCTGCACCCCCGTCCTCCTCTCCTCTGTCCTTCTGCACCCCCGTCCTCCTCTCCTCTGTCCTTCTGCACCCCGTCCTCCTCTCCTCTGTCCTTTTGCACCCCGTCCTCCTCTCCTCTGTCCTTCTGCACCCCCGTCCTCCTCTCCTGTCCTTCTGCACCCCCGTCCTCCTCTCCTCTGTCCTTCTGCACCCCCGTCCTCCTCTCCTCTGTCCTTCTGCACCCCCGTCCTCCTCTCCTCTGTCCTTCTGCACCCCCGTCCTCCTCTCCTCTGTCCTTCTGCACCCCCGTCCTCCTCTCCTCTGTCCTTCTGCACCCCCGCCCTCCTCTCCTCTGTCCTTCTGCACCCCCGCCCTCCTCTCCTCTGTCCTTCTGCACCCCCGTCCTCCTCTCCTCTGTCCTTCTGCACCCCCGCCCTCCTCTCCTCTGTCCTTCTGCACTCCCGTCCTCCTCTCCTCTGTCCTTCTGCACCCCCGTCCTGCTCTCCTCTGTCCCTCCTGCTGCTCCTCTTGCACCCCCGCCCTTCTCTTCCCTGTCCCTCCTGCTGCTCGGCTGTCCTCCTGCACCCCGTCCTCCTCTCCTCTGTCCCTCCTGCTGCTCCTCTGTCCTCCTGCACCCCTGTCCTCCTCTCCTCTGTCCCTCCTGCTGCTCCTCTCTCCTCTTCTCCTGTCCCCTTATTTCTGTCCCCCTGTGCCTCTTCTTCTCGGTCCACCTGCTCCTCTGTCCTCTGCACAGTTTCCCCACACTTCTAGGGTCCTCACCTGGTGCTGGCTGCTGACATTAGCCTGGCTCCCTCTGAGCACAGGGATGTGCAGCAGGAGCTCGGTTTCCAGCCGCACCATCATCCAGTGCCTCCGGCTGCTTCCCCGCTCTCTGGGTCTGGAGGGGGCGGCTGGGTGCCAGTACCGCCGCTGCCGCCACTACCGCTGCCGGCGCCACCACAGCAGCACGGGAGACAGGAGGGAACAGAGCGGGAACTTCAAGTTTCCCCTCTTTGGCGGGCCCCTCCTTCTCCTCGTCTCTTCCGGCCGGGACTTCCTGCCTGTGAGGTGGGCGGGCTGGACGGCGGGCGCGCGGCCGGCCATAATGATGACGGAAGGGGTGTGTGTGTGTGGGGGGGGTTGTATGGGGGCGGGGCTTGAGACCCGGCCGGCCCAGAGCCGGGAAAAAAAAAAGTAAAAAAAATAAATAAATAAACACGCCGAGACGCCGCCCGCCTATAAATAGCGCCGCCCTAGGCACGTGCCTAGGTGTGCCTAATGGCAAATACGGCCCTGCCGTCATCATTATGGCCGGCCGCGCGCCCGCCGTCCAGCCCGCCCACCTCACAGGCAGGAAGTCCCGGCCGGAAGAGACGAGGAGAAGGAGGGGCCCGCCAAAGAGGGGAAACTTGAAGTTCCCGCTCTGTTCCCTCCTGTCTCCCGTGCTGCTGTGGTGGCGCCGGCAGCGGTAGTGGCGGCAGCGGCGGTACTGGCACCCAGCCGCCCCCTCCAGACCCAGAGAGCGGGGAAGCAGCCGGAGGCACTGGATGATGGTGCGGCTGGAAACCGAGCTCCTGCTGCACATCCCTGTGCTCAGAGGGAGCCAGGCTAATGTCAGCAGCCAGCACCAGGTGAGGACCCTAGAAGTGTGGGGAAACTGTGCAGAGGACAGAGGAGCAGGTGGACCGAGAAGAAGAGGCACAGGGGGACAGAAATAAGGGGACAGGAGAAGAGGAGAGAGGAGCAGCAGGAGGGACAGAGGAGAGGAGGACAGGGGTGCAGGAGGACAGAGGAGCAGCAGGAGGGACAGAGGAGAGGAGGACGGGGTGCAGGAGGACAGCCGAGCAGCAGGAGGGACAGGGAAGAGAAGGGCGGGGGTGCAAGAGGAGCAGCAGGAGGGACAGAGGAGAGCAGGACGGGGTGTGCAGAAGGACAGAGGAGAGGAGGACGGGAGTGCAGAAGGACAGAGGAGAGGAGGGCGGGGGTGCAGAAGGACAGAGGAGAGGAGGACGGGGGTGCAGAAGGACAGAGGAGAGGAGGGCGGGGGTGCAGAAGGACAGAGGAGAGGAGGGCGGGGGTGCAGAAGGACAGAGGAGAGGAGGACGGGGGTGCAGAAGGACAGAGGAGAGGAGGACGGGGGTGCAGAAGGACAGAGGAGAGGAGGACGGGGGTGCAGAAGGACAGAGGAGAGGAGGACGGGGGTGCAGAAGGACAGAGGAGAGGAGGACGGGGGTGCAGAAGGACAGGAGAGGAGGACGGGGGTGCAGAAGGACAGAGGAGAGGAGGACGGGGTGCAAAAGGACAGAGGAGAGGAGGACGGGGTGCAGAAGGACAGAGGAGAGGAGGACGGGGGTGCAGAAGGACAGAGGAGAGGAGGACGGGGGTGCAGAAGGACAGAGGGGAGGAGGACGGGAGTGCAGAAGGACAGAGGGGAGGAGGACGGGGGTGCAGAAGGACAGAGGGGAGGAGGACGGGGGTGCAGAAGGACAGAGGGGAGGAGGACGGGGGTGCAGAAGGACAGAGGAGAGGAGGACGGGGGTGCAGAAGGACACAGGAGAGGAGGACGGGGGTGCAGGAGGACAGAGGAGAGGAGGACGGGGGTGCAGGAGGACAGAGGAGCAACAGGACGGGGGTGCAGGAGGAGCAGCAGGAGGGACAGCGGAGAGGAGGACGGGGTGCAGGAGGACAGAGGAGCAGCAGGAGGGACAGAGGAGAGGAGGGCGGGGGTGCAGAAGGACAGAGGAGAGGAGGACGGGGGTGCAGAAGGACAGAGGAGAGGAGGACGGGGGTGCAGAAGGACAGAGGAGAGGAGGACGGGGGTGCAGAAGGACAGAGGAGAGGAGGACGGGGGTGCAGAAGGACAGAGGAGAGGAGGACGGGGGTGCAGAAGGACAGAGGAGAGGAGGACGGGGGTGCAGAAGGACAGAGGACAGGAGGACGGGGGTGCAGGAGGGACAGAGGAGAGGAGGACGGGTGTGCAGGAGGGACAGAGGAGAGGAGGACGGGTGTGCAGGAGGACGGGGGTGCAGGAGGAGGACGGGGGTGCAGGAGGGGCAGAGGAGAGCAGGACGGGGGTGCAGGAGGGGCAGAGGAGAGCAGGACGGGGGTGCAGGAGGGGCAGAGGAGAGCAGGACGGGGGTGCAGGAGGGGCAGAGGAGAGCAGGACGAGGGTGCAGGAGGGGCAGAGGAGAGAAGGGGGGAGGAGGAGGATAGAGGAGCAGCAGGAGGGACAGGAGAGGAGGACAGGGTGCAGGAGGATAGAGGAGCAGCAGGAGGGGCAGAGGAGAGGAGGACAGGGGTGCAGGAGGGGCAGAGGAGAGCAGGACGGAGGTGCAGGAGGGGCAGAGGAGAGCAGGACGGGGGTGCAGGAGGGGCAGAGGAGAGCAGGACGGGGGTGCAGGAGGGGCAGAGGAGAGAAGGGGGGGGAGGAGGAGGATAGAGGAGCAGCAGGAGGGACAGGAGAGGAGGACCGGGTGCAGGAGGATAGAGGAGCAGCAGGAGGGGCGGAGGTGCAGGAGGACAGGAGCAGCAGGAGGGACAGAGGAAAGAAGGACCGGGGTGCATGAGGACTGAGGCTGTGGCTGGCGCTGTGTATGGTGATAATGGCGGCTGTACCGTGTGTCTGCCTCCATGCAGCTGCCGCCACCTTCCTGAGTTTGCAGGGTGTGGCATGCCGGGAGTTCTAGTTCTCCTGCCTGTCCTATATGATTTCTGGGCAGTGTGTTGGGTGCTGGGTGTTGTTGTTCTTCCAGGTGGGCTCAGTGTTGTCCCGCCGCCCGTCTGTGGTCTGTCTGTCTCTTCTGGGATGTCCTCAGCTCCGTGCTGTGCACAGTGTACCATCATGTCCTCAGCTTCGTGCTGGGCACAGACAGTGTACCGTACACTGTCTGTGCACAGCATGGAGCTGGGGAGATGGTGGTACACAGCACAGAGCTGTGGACATGGTGGTACACTGTCTGTGCACAGCACGGAGCTGAGGATATGGTGGTACACTGTGCACAGCACGGAGCTGAGGATATGGTGGTACACTGTGCACAGCACAGAGCTGAGGACATGGTGGTACACTGTGCACAGCACAGAGCTGAGGACATGGTGGTACACTGTGCACAGCACAGAGCTGAGGACATGGTGGTACACTGTGCACAGCACAGAGCTGAGGACATGGTGGTACACTGTGCATAGCACAGAGCTGGGGACATGGTGTTACACTGTCTGTGCACAGCACAGAGCTGGGGACATGGTGGTACACTGCACAGCACGGAGCTGAGGACACGGTGGTACACTGTCTCCCGCCGCCTTAAACTCGGTTTGTTTCTCATCCAGGAGAGTCGGATGAGCGTCATCGGTTTTTGGTCCATTTGGCATCCAACTGCTGTGCGAGTGTCCGACATTCCTCTCAGATCACATCCGTGTGCAATCTGTTCTTTCCTCAGCAGCTATTAGTGTAGAATCATTTACAGGAACATTTTAAAGTGTTCTCAGTTACAGAATGATAATGTATCAGTGAAATAAAAACTGATGCCCCTCGGATGGTCGGTGTGCTGTCAGTGTGCGGTATGTGATTTTGTCAGACCCATAGACTTGCATTGGTGAGTCTCGGTCGTGAATCGCAGACTGTCGCAGAATGTTGCGACTTTTTTCTCATCCTGAATCTGGCTGAGAAAAAAGCGTCCAACACTCGACAATCTGCTCTCAGAGATCGATTAACATTGGTCCGAGTGCAATGTGATGAAATCACACATTGCACTCATCCAAGTTTCACGCCAGTGTGTCCGTACCCTAATAATAGAATCCATATAGTAATCCTACAATGTCTGCTGGACATGGTATGGGGAGGGTTTATGGCTCAGTTAGGCTGGGTTCACACTGCGGCAGCGTCCGGTCCGGGGCTGTCAGGAGTGAGAGCCTGGGACCGGAGTTTTGCTGCATAGGATAGTATCGGGCTGCACGGAGCTGGATGGCAATTATCTGCCATCCGGCTGCTAGCTCGCCGGATGAATCCTGCAGAAGTGGGGATTTGTCTGCCGACTCCAAAAACATTGCATGCACCGTTTTTGGAGTCGGCAGACAAATCCCCACTTCTGCAGGATTCATCCGGCGAGCTAGCAGCCGGATGGCAGATAATTGCCATCCAGCTCCGTGCAGCCCGATACTATCCTATGCAGCAAAACTCCGGTCCCGGGTTCTCACTCCTGACAGCCCCGGACCGGACGCTGCCGCAGTGTGAACCCAGCCTTAGTACACTCCATACTTCTTGTTATTAACCAGTTAATGCTCTCTTATCCACCGCACTGCAGTGTCAAAAGAGGACGACAGCGAGGCAGACAGCAACATGGCATCAGAGAGCCCCTGACCTTGAAATAGAAGATCCTCAGATCCTGGTATTGTGACATCATCTTAAGAATAATATTTTTTGCACTTATATTACACTATGAACTCCACATCACTTTACATACATCATTAACACTGTCCCCGTTGGGGCTCACAATTTAAACATCCTGTCAGTATGTCTCTGGAGTGTGGTTGGACAAACCTTTTATATGTACTACATGATGAAATGTGGGGGTAGAAGCTACACAAAGTTTGGGGGGGAAGACTGCGACTGATGGGAAGATTGTCCGTGACGGGGGAGGGGCTGCAACGGGGGAGGAGCCATGACGGGGGAGGGGCTTCAACATGGGGGGAGGCGCCGTGACAGGGGGAGGGGCCACAATGGGGGGAGGAGCCGTGACAGGGGGGGGGGGGCGGCAGGCCGCTGAGAGTGCCTAGGGCAGCAGGAACTCCAAATACGGCCCTGCCTGTAGTCCACTGAGGATGGCGTCTGCTATAAATGTATTCCTAGATATCAGTCCCTCGAATAATCACGGCTCAATGGCAGTAGAACTGAAGGAGAAGAGCTAACAGTCACCACTGAGATGTCAGAGAATGTAACACGCCAGAGGATGAGACAAGAATGTAGTCAGGAACTAATGAGCCAAGGGTTGAAGCTATTAGTACTGTAGAACAACCAAAAGTACCAGGCAGACAAATCAAACAAGACAGGGTCAAGGTCAGGAACAGGGGCGCAGATAGGAGTTTAAGTCAGGGGGGAAGGGAAACATCTAAGTGGGCCCTAATCGCACCCTAATCAGGAGTATAGGGGAACCTAAGTAGATGACCACCCTCTAACTAAAAACAAACCTACACACAAAGGCCACTAACATTACCACGATATGGGACCATATAGTGGTAGTTACCAGTCCTGCAGAACATATAAGTGATTACAGTACAGTTATTCTGCATATAGCGTCTTTCATGGTGACGATCTTTCTGATGGAGTCGTTCACTTTTCCTATCTTTTCTATCAGGCCCAGACCAACATGACAACTTCTCCAGCCCCAACTCGTCTGCAGAGATTATAATAAAGACACATGGGACTTCTCACATTTACCGCACTGTCCCCATCTATTTTCAACCTACACAAACTCCTCATCCTACTGATACCCCAATGCTGAGCAGCTGCTGCTGTATGTGCCCCCTATTATTGCACGTTTCTTTAGCACAACGGCACTCCTCTTACTGCCCCACAGAATAATCCCACCACTGTCCTCTTTACATAGTATAGTGCCTCCTTTATCCACTCTTTAGATGGCAAAATTAACTTTTAGTAATAATTAGTGCCCTAGGGAAGTGTGCAAAGTTGCCCCTTAGAAAGAAATAATGCACCTTGTGCACCTTTGATGGTCACAATACCCTATCATAATAACTCTTAAGTGCCCAGTTAACTTTTAATGATGTCCTCTGATTTCCCCCATTTGCAGTAATTTATAGTCCCCATTTATAGCTCCTGTATACACAGAATGATGTCCCAACAACTTCCCTATACACAGTATGATGTCCGAAAAGTTACCATATACGCAGTGTGATGATCTCACAGCTCCCCTATGCAGTGTGAGGCCCCCATATGTCCCTAAACACAGCATGATGGACCCACAGCTCCCATATACACAGTATGATGAACCCATAGCTCCCCGATGCACAGTATGATGAGAGCAGAATGGGCCCACAACTCCCCCACACACAGTAGGATGAGCACACAGATCCCCACACACAGCAGAAAGGACCCTAGTAGATGCCTCAAACCCAGCAGAATGGGCCTAAGCCTAGGGTCACATTTGCGGATGTTTTTCAAATCCAGATCTGGATTTGACCATTAAAAATGGTCAAAAACCGGATCTGCAGCCTTAGCCTGCAATAGAAAAACCAGATTGCACTTAATGCAATCCGGTTACCACATCTGGTTTTGCAGCCTGCGGTAAAAATCATGCAGGCTGCGTTTTTTCTTTATAATGGCAGCCTATGGCAACCGGATCCGGTACCGCAAGGTACATGAATGTACTTTGCGGTACCGGATTCCGGTTTTTGGTGCCACAATGTTTTCTCATTGCAGATCTGGATCCATTACTGGATCCAGATCTGCAATGTGATGCTAAATGTGATGGCACACGGTAATACCGGATCCGGTAATGGATGCAGTTACCGGATTGTGCCTTCCAAATGTGACCCCAGCCTTAGTGGACCCTCTAGACATACTGTATGGTTACCCCCAGTAGTTCCTCCACATTGTATGATGGCCCCCAGTAGCCGATTCGCAGGATGGAGGCGGCAGGGCATGGAGCCAGGGGGCAGGATGGAGGTGGGGGAGCATGATGGAGCCAGCAGGGCATGGAGCCAGGGCGGCAGGATGGAGGCGGGGGGACAGGATGGAGCCAGGGGGCCGGATGGTGGCGTGGGGCAGGATGGAGCGATCAGGGCAGGATGTGTGGTGGGGGGGGGCAGGATGGAGCAAGCGGGAAAGGATGGAGCGAGCGGGACAGGATGGAGCCAGCGGGGGCAGGATGGAGCAGGGGGGCAGCATGGAGCGAGCAGGGCAGCATGGAGCGAGCGGGGCAGCATGGAGCCGGTGGGGGGGGCAGGATGGAGCCGGCGGGGCAGGATGAAGGCGGGGGGCAGGATGGCGGCGGGGGGACAGGATGGAGCAAGCGGGGCAGGATGGAGCAAGCGTGGCAGGATGGAGCAAGCGTGGCAGGATGGGACCGGGAGAGCAGGATGGATGCGGGGGAGGGGGAAGGATGGATGCGGGGGAAGCAGGATGTAGCCGAGGTGGCAGGATGGAGTCGGGGGGCAGGATGGAGTCGGGGGGGGGCAGGAAGGATGTGGGGGGGCTGGATGGAGCCGAGGTGGCAGGATGGAGGCGGGGGGGAACAGGATGGAGGCGGGGGGCAGGATGGAGGCAGCAGGGCATGGAGCCAGAGGGCAGGATGAAGGTGGGGGGCAGGATGGAGCCGGCAGGGCATGGAGCCAGGGGGGCAGGATGGAGCCAGGGGGCTAGATGGTGGCGGGGGGCAGGATGGAGCGATCGGGGAAGGATGAAGCCAGCGGGGCAGGATAGTGGCGGGGGGGCAGGATGGAGTGAGCGGGGCAGGATGGAGCGAGCGGGACAGGATGGAGCAAGCGAGGCAGGATGGAGCGAGCGGGCCAGGATGGAGGCGGGGGGGCAGGATGGAGGTGGGGGGCAGGATGAAGGCGGGTGTCAGTATGGAGACGGGGGAGCAGGATGGAGCGAGCGGGGCAGGATGGAGCCAATGGGGCAGGATGGAGCGGGGCAGGATGGACCCGGGGGGGGCAGGATGGAGTGAGTGGGGCAGGATGGAGCGAGCGGAGCTGGATGGAGGCAGGGGGGCAGGATGGAGCCAGGAGGGCAGGATGGAGCGAGTGGGGCAGAATGGAGCGAGCGGGGTAGGATGGACCCAGGCGGCAGGATGGAGCCAAGGGGGCAGGATGGAGCGGGGCAGGATGGAGCAGGGGGCAGGTTGGATGCAGGGGGCAGGATGGAGCCGGGGGGGCAGGATGGATGCGGGGGGCAGGATGGATGCGGGGGGCAGCATGAAGCCGGGGGCAGGATGGATGCGGGGGGGGGGAAGGATGGATGCTAGGGGCAGGATGGAGCCGGGGGGGCAGGATGGAGCCGGGGGGGGGGGCAGGATGGATGCGGGGGGCAGGATGGAGCCATCGGGGGGCAGGATGGAGCCAGGGGGGCAGGATGAATGCAGGGGCAGCATGGTGCCAGGGGGGGCAGGATGGATGTGGGGGGGCAGGATGGAGGCGGGGCAGGATCTCCCTCACCCTCCTCTGTTCTCACCTGGCGTCTTCTGCAGCTACTGTGTACAGCGGTCATGTGACAGGGCGGGCTGTGTGATGTCAGTGTTCAGTTTTTATGATCATTTATCCCTGCTACCTAGTGACCTCATGGGGCTTGGTTTTGAAGTGTGATCGGTCCTTCAGAAAATTATGCAATTGCCGCTGTTTGCCATATGTTTGCCTCTTTAGAATGGAATATGAAAGTTGTTCATGTTATCTTGTCGCTTGTGACTTAATATTTTGATAGACTGGAAACATGATATGGCTGTGATTCTCTGATGGGCAGAAATTCATTTTCTATGATTCTGGCTATCACTCAGTGAATCAAAACGGTGTTTTGCATTTGCCATGTCGTATGGATTCTGAAAATATAATTTTCATCATTTTGATATTTATGTGGAGTATGAAATCTTATTTCAAGTGCTTTAGCTGAGGGAACAAAGAAATACATGTCTTTTTTCCCTCCAAAATTTTATCTCCTACCTGCATTCTTTAAAATCATAAAACCTGAATTTTTCAGCTTTCTCTACTTACACTAATGGAAGGGGGGAGATAGATGCTGGAGCAGTTACGATGTATATGGTTTGTTACACAGAAGGGGGGTAAAGCATCAGGTCTTGAATAAGGGAAAATATTTTTATTATGTTTTCCTGACACTCTACATTTTAAAAGAGACCCCGTTAGCCCTCCATGTTATATGATGGCCTCAAATAGCCCTCACTTTTGTATAATGGCTTTAGCCTCTTCACCTTGTACGTTGGTACGTTGGTCTCCAGTAGCCCCTCCGCATTGTATGATGGCCTCCATTAGCCCCTTTAAATTGCATGATGGACCCCAGTAGCATCAATACATTGTATGATGGTCCCCAATAGCCCTCCACATTGTATGATGGCCCCCGTAGCCCCCACTTTGTATGATGGTTCCCAGTAGTCCATCCACATTGTATGATGGCTCCCAGTAGCCCTTGAACATTGTATGATGGTACTCATTAACCCTCCACCTCGTCTGATAGTCTCCAGTAGCTCTCCAGATTGTATGATGGCCCCCAGTAGCCCAAACTTCGTGTGATAGCCCTCTGTATTCTCCCACATTGTATGATGGATGGCCCCCAGTAATCCCCACAAGTGCTATTAAAATACATTTTTAAAAATCATATGGTCCCCAAACTCTGGGTCTTGACAAGTCTGCCTTCAAACAGCTGCAAGACAATCCTACATGATGATATAATTGTGTAGGGTACACAAAGAAAGTCAGTGTCATGGCGCGATGAGGTCATCACGCCCTCCCTGCATACATAAGACTCTTCCTGTGAGTCACCCTGCAGTTCTGCAGGTCATAGGACTAAAGTGACAGGTGGTCTACAGACCAGAGAGCGGAAGTGCCGTCTCCCTGCTTTACTTGAAAGCGTAAAGGGAACCTGTCACCTCCAAAAAGCCACTTAACCTATAAAAACACGTCCCTGCATCATAATATGACCATTCTCACAATCCTTTTGTCTGCTAAATGCTGGCTGTAAAAGTAAAAATGTTTTTATACTTACTAATTATCCATTATTATGAGTAGGGACCATATTCCTTAGCCCTCAGGGCGTGTTGCTTTGCTGCCTCTCGTCAGAAGATCACGCCCTAATGGACATAATCTTATATTCATATTCTAGGCAGGCCCTGCCTGCTTTGCACATCGCTGTCTGAGCATGTAATGATGGCTTCAAGCACCGCATTGCGCATGCATGCTTGAGGCAGGACAGAGCGGCGTGGGTTTACTGACATCACCCAAACCGGAAATGACGCGATTGATGCAGGGACATGTTTTTATAGGGTAGGTGGGTTTTTGGAGGTTACAGGTTCCCTTTAACTATATTGGCGAACTGCGCACACCAATACGGTTAGGAGTGACGGTTGTCCCAGGTGGGCCCATCTGAGTGAAGGGCACAGGGACACCACCCTCTATGCCCCCTGATAGCTATGCACCCTGACCAGGAATGAAACCAAGGTCAGGATCAACTCTGGAGACTGGAACAAGAGCAATAAAAAGAAGAGCTAAAAATACCAGGTATGTTATAGCAGATCAGAAACAGCATATGGTGTCAGCCTTCGGTGTAGGGCGTAGGTGATGATGACATCTCACATGACTCCTTTAGTTCAAATTGATATAATTCTGGGGAACACTCTGCACCCCTCCTATTAGTTAAAGTAGAGAGTCACAGAGCCAGAACGGTGACCATCTCTCCGTCTAGTACACGATGGTTGTTCATTTGAATGGATGAATGATCACTTGGCAATAACAGTGGTGACACTGATGAAACTAAACATGTTTTCATCTCTTATCTCATGTTATCTGCATAATAACCAGTCAATTAACTATAAAGTCATCTTCTCCCTGTAAATATAGGCCACCTTTCATTTTCTCCTCCATGATTGGATCATTACCGTGGAATACCTACACACCAACTTTTATCTTCTTTCATTGTATCATTTTAATCTTAGCTTCTTTAATTCCTGAGAGATGAATCTACATATCCGTGGGATAAAGGAGACTGAGCTGAGTCATGGCCGCTCTATTATTCATATCCATTACCAGCTGTAATTGCTCTGGAGTTTTTTTATTTCACAACTTCCAATGAGACAGAACAAAGCAAACGGGAATCGCAGCAATCAGAACTAATTCTCATATAATTATGCAACACTGAATACTTGATAGCATCGCTGGACAAGAAGTGGAAATCAGGCTGGAATGACGACTTCTGTGCTCGCTCTTACAGATGTAGCACACAATGGACTCATCATCTGTACAGCGATATCCAGGTGGAGGGAGGCGATCACAGATACCGGGCTAAAAATATTAGGAAGGACCACAGTCACTTTCAGACTAGTAGCATATAAAAGACACAGACACTGTACATCATTCTACTAAAGTGCTCCATATGCTTTCAATATGGTGCTACTATCTGCTCGTTGCCTATTCCAGCACTAGCAGATCGCCATCTTACCTCATAGAATCCTAGAATGGTAGAGTTGGAAGGGACCTCCTGGGTCATCTGGTCCACCCTCACTAAATCATCCCAGACAGATGTCTGTCCAGCCTCTATGTGAAGACTTCCATTGAAGGAGAACTCTCCACCTCTCATGGCTGCCTGTTCCACTCCTTGATCACCCTCATTGTCAAAAAGTGTTTTCTAATTTAACTCCAGAGGTAGAAGACGTGTCACAGAGTGTCATCAGGTCACATGACCGCAGTTACCGTGGTAACTGTGGTCATGTGACCCGATGATGCTCTGTGACATCATCACAGGTCCTGTAAGCACAAGGACCTTGCTGGGAGGCAGCGTTGGATAGAGGATAGGTGAGCATAACTAACACCAGGCAGGGGTGAGAACGGAGGGGGAGGGGGGCGAGGCTGAGACACAAGGGGACAGGCAGAGGGTACACAGAGGCACAGGGGACACAGGCATAGGGGGACAGGACACAGAGGCACAGGGGAACACAGACAAGGGGAGAGGAGAGGCACAGGGGGACACAGACAGGGGGAGAGGAAAGACACAGGGGGATACGAGAGGTACAGGGGGACACAGACAGGGGGAGAGGAAAGGCACAGGGGGACACAGGGGAGAGGAAAGGCACAGGGGGACACAGATGCACAGGGGGACCCCCCGCCTTCATCCTGCCCCACTCGCTCCATCCTGCACCTGCCGGCTCCATCCTGCCCCCTCCGGCTCCATCCTGCCCCCTCCGGCTTCATCCTGCCCCCCCGCCAGTATCCTGCCCTGCCGCCGGCTCCATCCTGCCCAGCTTGCTTCATCCTGCCCCGCCGGCTCCATCCTGCCGGACCCGCCACAATCCAGCCCCCCCCTGCCACCTTCCTGCTCTCCCCCCCTGACACCATCCTGCCACACCAACTCCATCCTGCCCCCCCGCCACCATCCTACCCCGCTCGCTCCATCCTGCCCCGCTTGCTCTATCCTGCCTCCCCCGCCAGCTCCATCCTGCCCCGCCGGCTCCATCCTGCTCCCCCCCGCCACCTTCCTGCCCCCGCCGGCTCCATCCTGCCCCGCTCGCCACCATTCTGCCCCCCCCCATTGCCGGCTCCATCCTGCCCCCTCCGGCTCCATCCTGCCCCGCCAGGTCCATCCTGCCCCGCTCGCCAACATCCTGCTCCCCCGCCACCATCCTGCTCTCCTGCCGGCTCCATCCTGCCCCGCTCGCTCCATCCTGCCCTACCGGCTCCATCCTGCTCCCCTGCCACCATCCTGCCCCGCTGCCAGCTCCATCCTGCCCAGCTTGCTTCATCCTGCCCCGCCGGCTCCATCCTGCCCCACTCGCCACCATCCTGCCCCCCCTGCCACCTTCCTGCCTCCCGCTGCCACCATCCTGCCTCACCAGCTCCATCCTGCCCCCCGCCTAAAGGCCTGTAGGACCTAGAAGACGGAGGCGGAGTGAGTCGGCGGTCAGGTGAGTGTCCTCACTGAGGATTTTTTTTACTTTTTACTGTGGAAGAGCGGGGGGCCGCGGGTAGCGGAGCATCGCAATATACCATAGTGCTGCTATACATGTACTGTAATGTACCGCCATATACTATAGTGCTACTATACATGTGCTGTAATGTACCACCATATACCATAGCGCTGCTATATATATATATATATATATGAAAAATATATATATATATATGTAGTTCACTCACGTTGACTGAACAAGTTCTGTCAGTCACAGTATGTCAACTACATACATATTCTAGAATACCCGATGCGTTAGAATCGGGCAACCATCTAGTCTTATATCTTTGTCCCTGCTATGTACTGTGTAATGAATGTGTCTGACTGTACAGGGACATAGTCTGATCATACCACATCTCCTATGCTGAGATAATCTTATATATGTGTCCCTGCTATGTACTGTGTAATGGATGTATCTGAGTGTACAGGGACATGGACTGAGCATACCACATCTCCTATGCTGAGATATTATTGTATTGTATTGTATCATATACCCTTTGAAATGTAAAAGTGCTGCAGAATATTGTTGGCGCTATATAAATAAAAATCATTATCATTATTATATAGCAGGGACACATATATAAGATTATCTCAGCACAGGAGATGTGGTATGATCAGACCATGTTCCTGAATGGTCAGACACATCCATTACACAGTACATAGCAGGGACACACATATAAGATTATCTCAGCACAGGAGATGTGGTATGATAAGATCATATTCCTGTACAGTCAGACACATCCATTACACAGTACATAGCACGGACACATATTTAAGATTATCTCAGCACAGGACATGTGGTATGGTCAAACCATGTCCCTATACAGTCAGACACATCCATTACACAGTACATAGCAGGGACACATAGATAGGATTACCTCAGCACAGGAGATATGGTATAATCAGACCATGTTCCTGTACGGTCAGACACATCCATTACACAGTACATAGCAGGGATACATATATAAGATAATCTCAGCACAGAACATGTGGTATTGTGGCGCCCCTATGGCCAGGCGCCACAGGGAGGTACTGCACCCCAAACAGAAAGTGTAGTGCCTCCGTAGTTGTTGATATAGTGGACCCTACAGAGTCTGCACCCTGCATCCAAACAGTAGTCCACTTTAACACAGGGGACAGGTATTCAGTAGATCCCAGGGGGTGGAGCCTAGAGAGCGGGAGACAGGGAGTGACAATAGTGTCAGGCAGACGGTGTGAGGAGAGCGAGGAAGGCAGACGCAGGGGACCCTGCAACTGCAACTGGAGAGTGCCTCTTAAGAGAGGGGTGACCCAGACTCTGAAGGGGGTTACTCCAGGACTGGTTGGAGCCAGCTGGAGGCCCAAGTCACCACCGGCATACCGGAGCCGAGGCAGCTAGTAAAAGGTCCAACCCTAAATGCATACCGGCAAGCTGAGGGCCCGACAAAAGGGAGCCATACCACCCCTAAAGTCCAACATCAGTCCCGCAGCTGGGTCCACGACACCGACAAGTAAGAGACTTTAGGTAACAGACCCCGAGGACTAGAGACTTGGCTCAAGAGGGGCAAATACAGACAGAGACAGAGGGACAGGACCAGGAATGCCATACTAAAGGTGTGGCGCCCCGCAACAAGTGCGTCACAGGAAGGTATTGCATCCCTGCCAGAAGATGTAATATCTTCCGTCTCGGTAATGACATGGTTAATACTCAGAGCTCCATACTCTACATGCACCACTAGAATAGAGGGCCAATCAGGTCCTGGTGGGCGGAGTGTAGTAGTAGTGTGTGGGAGTAAGGTAGGAGAGGAGTAGGAGTCGTATGGCGTCGTAGGAGAAGCAGGGCTCTGCACAGTTCCGTGCAGCCCTGAAGACCACCCACCGGCTGGCGCCATTAACAGGTGCCCTAGACCGGGACACAGGCATCTACTTAACGGGTCCAATTATACCCGTGCTCAAAAACACTCACCGGATCACTGGTTCCGAGGCGAGCAAGTTGTTCACCGCAGCTCCGCAAACCAGGGCGAAGAACTGCTTCCCAGAGGCATCTCACCACAGCCGCAACCTAAGTTGTCTTGCCAGCAGGGACCCACCACTGGGGCACAGGACCTTCAGCCTAATTCAGCTAGGTACCAATCAGAAGTCTCCCAAATACCCTGACCTGGTATTCTAAGGCAACACCGGCAACCCGTCTAGAGAAGTTAGGAAAAGGAGGAACATCGCGGAGCTCTGAGCTAACACCAGTCATCGCTGGGACCACTCAGTCCGTTACCTGTTCACTGTATACCTTGTACCATCTCACCGGTTACAGTAAATACCCGTTACAGAGGAATCTGGTGTCCGTGTTTCCTTCAGAACTGTTTAAATCTACACTTTCAGCATTACTGAGCTGCCATACTTCATCACGTGCAACTCCTGGCCCCGGGGACTCCCCTCATCCTGTGGGGAGCATCCCATCTAGCTGCCGTACATCCCCCGGAGGCCCAAGCAGCGCCGATGCAATCACTGGATTCCCGCAGGTGGCGTCACGACAACTAAGAATTAACCCCTATCCGTTCAAATCCTCCCTTTTTGATCTGACCACCGGGCCCCACAGCCTCAAGCGTGGAACCTTGACGGGAGAAGCAACGCCCGAGACGTGAAGACCCGGCTACAGTGAGTCAAAGGCACCACTGCCAGACTCTGGAAAGTCCTCCAAGATCTGCGGCTACCAACCCTGTTCAACCAGACTGTGCTGTGTACCTTAACATCTGCCTGGTACCAGTAAAGAACTGTTAGAGCTAATCTGGGCTCTGTCTCAGTTATTCGCTGCATGGAGGGCTTCTACAATACCATCTAGGTGAGGACTACTACTCCCCTCATCCACTCCACTGCCCTGAAGTAAAGCTTCACCTGTGGGGAGCTGTACTACCAAAGCTGCATTCCCATCACCTCAGCGGCCGGCCGCCGCACTGATGTCCCTATTACAAGGTACCACAGGTGGCATCACGTTACCATTCCCCTATAATCAACACCCCCACCCCGCCATTGAGGGTCCAAGGCACAGAACCGGGAACCGACCAGCTGTGATCTCCACCGAAGTAACCCCCTGTCCCGGTATCCGAGTACCCCCTACCCTGTCGACTGACTCAGTATGATCTGACCATGTCCCTGTGCAGTCAGACACATCCATTACACAGTACATAGCAGGGACACATATATAAGATTATTTCAGCATAGGAGATGTGGTATGATCAGACCATGTCCCTGTACAGTCAGACACATCCATTACACAGTACATAGCAGGGACACATATATAAGATTATTTCAGCATAGGAGATGTGGTATGATCAGACCATGCTCCTGTACGGTCAGACACATCCATTACACAGTACATAGCAGGGACACATATATAAGGTTATCTCAGCATAGGAGATGTGGTATGATCAGACCATGCTCCTGTACGGTCAGACACATCCATTACACAGTACATAGCAGGGACACATATATAAGGTTATCTCAGCATAGGAGATGTGGTATGATCAGACCATGTTCCTGTACGGTCAGACACATCCATTACACAGTACACAGTAGGGACACATATATATGATTATCTCAGCACAGGAACATTTTTTTAAACATTCAATTGTGGAAATTATTATTATTCCAAGATCTATAGATTGAAAGGAACTTTAAAATTAACTATATATGTGAGAAAACCCCTTTAAATGCTATGTACACCTCTGTCCAGAATTTTTTAAAATTGTTTATTTGATATCAAATGCAAAATTAACCAAGTGCCATATTGCCATACTGAACCAATCCCAAGAGCCACAAAAAAATGAAAAGGTGTACTTATATTAATAAATCACAGGAACCAGCATCAGTACATATTACATCACCAGAAGCACATATTGAGTATATGAGGAGGATTTGGAGAATTTCTGCTATAAAAAACATCTGTTAATGGAGCATAAACTCTCCAAATCTGCCTCATAAAAGTACTGAAAATTAGAGATTTAGAATTAAGTTTTAACATAGCCATGAAGCAAGTTATGGATTGTTATATGTGTAGAAGATCAGAATCATTGTCAGTACGTGAATGCAGCACTGGAACCCCCATCACTACATGAATGTAGCATCATAACCACCGTCAGTACATGAATGGAGTGTCAGAACCACCGTCAAAACATACTGTATGTACAACAGCAAGCATAGACATTTCCCAGTATGTCCTTAACGATAGTAAGTAGATGCTAGGAGTTGTTGTCACCAGCCATCATCAGACAACAGACAATACAGAACCTCAGTATTGATGAGACATAATCAGCATCACAAATAAACATTTACGGTACATCCATAGACGAAATCTTCTCTGATTGGAGTTTTTCCCATTCCTTTTGTAGCACTGATATCATGATGCGATTTCATTCCCAGAACTCGTCGTCTGCAGACTTCCCTGTTCATCACCTTCAATGAAGTCTTATTTTCCGGGTTGCCCAGAAAATTAAATGTATGAAAGATGATTTTTCCAAAACATCCCATGATCCAGAAGGCATACAGGTATGGCTAATTAAAGCTCTATGCCATTATTCATAAGGGAACAGATTCCCTTTTTTCAATAGTGTGTTCATAGAATATCATAGTTTTCAGTAGCACATGCTCTGTTTGCATGATGTGCTGCCAAGAACAATCTTAAAATGAAGGAGTGAATTCCTGGTTTGGCAATCGGGTGATTGGAAGCGTGTTTAAACTGCATGATTATTGGGGAATGCGCTCTCCTAGGCATGACTGTGGAGTCAGTAAGTCAAACATCTGACTCCTCAATATCCCTGACTCCTGACTTTGACTTCACCCAAAATGGACCGATTCCGATTCCACGACTCTGACCACACCCCCAGGGCTGGGGAGTCGGTAAGCTAAACATCTGACTCCTCAATTTCCCTGAATCTGACTCCACCCAAAATGGAGACCGACTCCACGGCTCCGACTCCACGCTGCTCCTATGTGCAAATGCTCCTTTACCATTGGTCATCAGCATCAATTCTTTCGATCAGTGGAGACTCCAATATTCAAATCTATTCAATAAGTTGTCCAAGAAAAAGACATCATGAGCATCTATGAGGAAGATGAAATGTAACCTTACGGGCCCCCTCCTATACGAGAGCCACAAATCAATGGCAGGAGCTGACACTGGTAATCTCAGAAGTCGAATCCTCTCTTTACGGGATGTATAAAGCTATATCAGTTTGGCCGGTTTGCTGAATTACTGCCGGTCTCAGCTGTATTCCCTCAATGCTGTTTTGTGAATATCAACAAATGAAGCAAATCTCTTCAGAGGAAAGACGTGAATGCAGTTGGACAGTCTGACAATTGCATTATCCTCCACTCACCTATATTCTGCTGCAATCAGTCTCCAACAGCAATTTCCTCCATCGCTCAGCGTCCCTAAGGCTTAAATCTGAGGAGTCCTCGCTCATTTTGCAGCTATTTTCCTGATTTATTCACTTCTCTTCCCATCATTTCAGCTCTTCTAGATGGAATTCATTCTTTGCATTACCCACATTTGTATGGCAAGACATTCGCTTTCCTACTATAATTATTTCAATTATTTGTAAACTTATTATTTTCGATATTAGTATGAGAAAAGGTTCCTTAAACTTTATTTTGGGAATCTGTCGCTAGATTTTTGCTGTATATTCTGTGGTCAGCATAATGTAGGGGCAGAGAACCTGATTCCATGGATGTGTTACTTGCTGAAGTTTTACTACAATCAATGTTTTATTAACAGGAGATTATCACCACAGGACTGGTTGTCTGGTGCCAGGCAGTCCAGCTAATCAGTGTAACCCTGCCCCTACCATTGATTGGCTTGCTGACAATGCACAGTGTGCTCAGGAAGCTAGTAATCAGGGGTCTTGGAAGTGTAATACACATCTCAGCGCCAAAAAGTCAAGTACTGGAATCAGGGCCTCTGCCCCTAAGTCATGCTACTCTCAGATCCGTTTTTCTAAGGGCTAAAAAAATGGATTGGTATGTGTGAACAAGGCCTAAGAGATATATTCTATGCAGTTTATATTGCAAGACTTAGATTAAGATATAGGATCTAAGACTACCATACATTTTAATTCCCATTTTCATCAAAAAAGCTGGCCACAATGAAGAAAATAAGGAACAATTCACACTGCACTCACTTATATGTGGGGTTAACTACTTGCGCCATGTATGGAGAAGTGGGCAATGTTTTCCTGCAATCCGCCGTAGCTGTACAGTGCAATGACAGAGCTGGATCACAACCATTCCAGGCTTCATATGTAGTGGGTGCCAGCAGAATATTGTAGCTGACAACCTACTGCAATGGCTGCAATCGGTGCTAGCAACAATCACAGCTATTTAACCCCTTAGATGCCACTGGCAATAATGGCAGCAGCATCTAGATTGTTATTCAAAGGAAGATGCTCCCTCTTTAATGTCATCCACCTATTACCATCCTAATGGTTATAGCTATTATGGCAACTCTGGGCCCAGTAATGGCAATCTACGGCAGTCAGAATATGAGGATGCAAAAAATAATAATTTTTCATAATAAAAGTGTTAGTGTGAAAAAACATGTAAATATGTGGCAGCAGCTGCTACACAATGTGCAGTGCTCCTGTGCTTCACAGCTGTAATTTTCATTCTGACATGTCCATTGCGCACTGATGTCTGGAAACCGCATGCGGGATCAAAATACAGGGGATTTTCATCATTTGTCACCTTAATGGTTCTGTTACTGGCACGTTCAGATTCATCAGGGAAAATCTACACCCCAAAATAAAATGCCACTCATTCTGTTCTGAGCTCAAACAGTTGTGCATGACCATGAGCAATGTAGGGTGTTGTTGTACTTGGGAGAAATAGCGTTATAAATTATGAGGTCCTTTTGGGGTACTCATATAGGGGACCACATATGCTCTAGCATCAGAAAACCACCTGATATTATTACAGCATCTTACATGCAAACACACAAGGAAAGCTTAGACAGGAGATCAAGGCAACCACATAAAGGGAAGACTGTGAGAAGACATGGCACAGAGAGCTACAGTGTATGGCAGGCACAGGGTGGACAATGGCACAAAGGGGTACATAGATGAGAGAGGGAACATGACACACAGCAGGACATAGATGACATTTCTTACATGGCACAGAGGTGCATGGTTAACAGGGGAAGGTACTCAAGTTGAGCAGATCATTTAAAATGACCATTTCTGGCTTCAACAAATTTTTCCCCAAAAAATTAATGTTCAGCAAATAAATTCACCATAGATTGTAATACTGGAAAGCTTTTAATTGCCTGAAAAAAACATATATAACACTCTTTGACCTCATTCACACATCAGTATTTTTGATCAGTACTTTATCAGTATTTGGAGGCAAAAATCAGTATTGTCCCCAAAACACAAAATGGGTGTCAATCTTTCAATTATACTTTTTCTATATAAGTTCCACACCTGGTTTTGGCAGACAAACACTTATGAAAAATATACTGACATGTGAATGAGGCCAGCAGCTGGCGCACCTGGGCAAGTGCCGGAGTCCTGGAGTGATGAAGGGGCCCACTCACCATCTATGGGTGAAAGCAAAGAGAGTACTGCACTGGTCTATGTGATTGGTACACGGCAGGATAGGAAGCTTATCGAGAGCTACATAGAGGCTGCAGTAGCCATGCAGCTGAAGGACCTTTCAGTCATGTGACTGATCACATAACTGAAAAGGAAAGTCCTCGTAGATCCTGCAGCTGTTCAGCATCTGCAGCCTCCATGCAGCTCCCAGTGGCTTCTCTGTCCTGCTCGGCACCAATCAAGATCTGCAAGATGTGGTCATTTATAGTGCGTGTATGTAAATGTGTCTATTGCAGAGCTGTGTGTGTCTGTATGTGCATGTAGTGTCCATGTAGCAGAGCTGTGTGCATCTGTAAGTTCATGTAGTGTGGATGTAGCAGAGCTGAGTGTGTCTATATGTTCATGTAGCAGACCTGTGTGTATCTTTATGTTCATTTAGTAGAGCTGTGTGTGTCTATATGTGCATTTAGAGAAACTGTGGATAGAAATAGGAGTGCAAGTGGGGTTTTACCGGGATGATGAAATGGAGGAGTTTTATTGTTTTGCTCACCTGATCATGTTGTGTGACCCACAACCAGTAAAAACACATGTAACAGCTGCTGCAGGATCCACCAGCCATGTGTTCCACATAACCTGCAAATGTGAGATAAATGCGCATAGGGTCTTATCCTTTTTTAAAAGGTTATATCGATGTAAATTAAGAACTGCTCACCTGGTTCAGTTGTGTCACCCACAACCGGTATAGTCGCCTGTAAGATAGCTTATAAGATGGCTGCTGCAGGGCCGCACCTTCACGATAACCATGGAGACAGGAATTCCCTGAGGAAGGAGCTCGGTTAGTGGCTCCGAAACGCGTAGGATTAAATAAAGAAAAATCTGCCCAGTTAACTCTTCGTTTCCTGGTGATTCCTAGTGTCAGCGTGGGCATTCTGGCATTTGGTCCCATTACAGCATGTGTACCACATGGCCACAATGAGGAAAATGGATATACAAGTGGACGAAATTCAAAGAAGGTCTATGAAACAAGTGGTGGCTTTATTCTCTATGCGTTTCAAAGTGAATCCTCCCTTCTTCCTCAGGAGACCAACCAAGTAAAGCTTCTCTTATCAGGGTCTGTGCAATTGTTTAATTAAACTAAAGACTTTATTACCCTGTGATTACCATTACAAGACTACAATGTCACATGCATGGCAGCAGGGCTGGCTCCAGGTTACTATGTGAAAGAGTCTCAGTGGGCCCCTATAACACATGCCATGATATATGACAAGATTTCACTTCTTACATTACATGAGTGAAATCTATTGTAAATTCTACAATAGCATACAACAAAAGGGGATTTATGCAATTCAACTTATGTACCAATTCTTGTGACCTTCTCCCTCCAACAGTTTTAGTAAGCATAGCTCCCCAGCCAGCCCCCTCATCCTTCATATATATCACCCCTCAGTGGGCCCAGCTTGCCCCCTCATCCATTTATTTATCACCACCAGAGGGCCCAGTCTGCCCCCTCAACCTTCACATATACATATATAACACCCAGGGCCCAGCCGGCCCCCTAAGCCTTCATATGTATCGTCCCCCCGGGGCCCAGCCTTCCCCCTCACCAATTAAATATATCACCTTCCCCCAGGGCCCAGCCTATGAAACACACATAGCTCTGCTAAATGCACATAAAGACACTATATACTCATACCAGAGGTGTATCTAGGTTTTCTGGCACCCGGGGCAAGACTTCAGTTTGGCCCCCCCTGCGGTCTGAGTAGTCGTCATATGACCTATTTTTCATATACAATTTGCATACGTACAGTCATGTGCCAATGAGCTTCTCTACCTAATTTTCTCAATGTTCAATTAAAAACAAAATATATTACATGCTGTTAGGATTGGGCTGCAGGGCTTAATGTTTGAATTAAAGGGCTCATCCAGGTTTGAGATGAAAGTCTGCAGTCCTTCTAGGTAACTGCAGACCTCTGAATTCTCACACCATGTGGTCTGCACACTGTCAGGATTCTCTGTGTTAATAGCAAGATTGGACGGTCGTGTGAGCACAACAATGTGATTTATATACTTCTGTTCACATTCTGAAAAGACATCGTTCAGTTCATTTTCATTGATCTAGACCAGGGGTCTCAAACACGCGGCCCCCGGGCCGCATGCGGCCCGCGAGGCTTCACACTGCGGCCCGGGGCTCCATAGAGACAAAAGCCATGACCCGGTTCATTATGCATGGAGCCGCCGCGGTTCCCGGTCTATCGTGACTTCCGGGTCCCGCCCACACAAGCTCCTTCACACTTGTACATCAATGAGAGGCGGTGGACCAATCAGAAGCCTCCTGACGCCGACGTCAGCTGCAGGCTTCTGATTGGTCCGCTGGCCGCCGGCTTGCATTGATGTACAAGCCGTGAAGGAGCTTGTGTGGGCGGGACCCGGAAGTCACGATAGACCAGGAACCGGGGCGGCTCCATGCATATGCATATGGACAACAGGATCACAGCATCACAGCATTAAAGGTGTGTTTGATTGAGAGTGTGAATGAGTGTGTGTGTATGTGTGAGTGTATTTGTGAGTGTGTATGTGTGTGTCAGCTGTGATGGTGAGGAGGAGGAGGAGGACAGAAGGGGCAGGTGTGATTGTGAAGAGGACAGAAAAGGCAGGTGTGATTGTGAAGAGGACAGAAGAGGCAGGTGTGATTGTGAAGAGGACAGAAGGGGCAGGTGTGATTGTGAAGAGGACAGAAGGGGCAGGTGTGATTGTGAAGAGGACAGAAGGGGCAGGTGTGATTGTGAAGAGGACAGAAGGGGCAGGTGTGATTGTGAAGAGGACAGAAGGGGCAGGTGTGATTGTGAAGAGGACAGAAGGGGCAGGTGTGATTGTGAAGAGGACAGAAGGGGCAGGTGTGATTGTGAAGAGGACAGAAGGGGCAGGTGTGATTGTGAAGAGGACAGAAGGGGCAGGTGTGATTGTGAAGAGGACAGAAGGGGCAGGTGTGATTGTGAAGAGGACGGAGGAGGCAGTTGCTATGGTGAAGAGGACAGAAGGGGCTGGTGTGATGGTGAAGAGGACAGAAGGGGCAGGTGTGATTGTGAAGAGGACAGAAGGGGCAGGTGTGATTGTGAAGAGGACAGAAGGGGCAGGTGTGATTGTGAAGAGGACAGAAGGGGCAGGTGTGATTGTGAAGAGGACAGAAGGTGCAGGTGTGATTGTGAAGAGGACAGAAGGGGCAGATGTGATTGTGAGGAGGACGGAGGAGGCAGTTGCTATGGTGAAGAGGACAGAAGGGGCAGGTGTGATGGTGAAGAGGACAGAAGGGGCAGGTGTGATTGTGAAGAGGACAGAAGGGGCAGGTGTGATTGTGAAGAGGACAGAAGGGGCAGGTGTGATTGTGAAGAGGACAGAAGGGGCAGATGTGATTGTGAGGAGGACAGAAGGGGCAGGTGTGATTGTGAGGAGGACGGAGGGGGCAGGTGTGATTGTGAGGAGGACGGAGGGGGCAGGTGTGATTGTGAGGAGGACGGAGGGGGCAGGTGTGATGCTGAGAAGGAGGACGGAGGGGCAGGTGTGATGCTGAGGAGGAGGACGGAGGAGGCAGTTGTTATGGTGAGGAGGATGGAGGAGGCAGGTGTGATGGTGAGGAGGATGGAGGAGGCAGGTGTGATGGTGAGGAGATGGAGGAGGCAGGTGTGATGGTGAGGAGGAGGACTGAGGAGGCAGTTATGGTGAGGAGGATGGAGGAGGCAGGTGTGATGGTGAGGAGGACAGAGGAGGCAGTTGTTATGGTTAGGAGGATAGAGGAGGCAGGTGTGATGGTGAGGAGGACGGAGGAGGCAGTGGTTATGGTGAGGAGGACGGAGGAGGCAGGTGTGATGGTGAGGAGGAGGAGGACAGAGGAGGCAGGTGTGATGGTGAGGAGGGAGGAGGACAGAGGAGGCAGGTGTGATGGTAAGGAGGACGGAGAAAGCAGTTGTTATGGTGAGGAGTAGAAGGTTGGAGGGGGCAGGTGTGATGGTGAGGAGGACGGAGGGGGCAGGTGTGATGGTGAGGAGGAGGACGGAGGGGGCAGGTGTGATAGTGTATGTGTGTGAGTCTGAGTGTATGTGTGAGTGTGTGTATGTGTGAGTATGTGTAAGGTCCGGCTTCACACTGCGGCATGATCCGTGCCGGTTCTGTCCGGGAGGACCCAGACAGCTGCGGACCGGATCATAACACAGGACTGGGGGGCTATTATGCCCTCCGGTCCTGACCTGTCAGCGGCTGCAGTTGCGTGCGCTGCGCACAGGACCGGAGGGCATAATAGCCCCCCAGTCCTGTGTGATGATCCGGTCCGCAGCTGTCTGGGTCCTCCCGGACAGAATCGGACCGGATCATGCTGCAGTGTGAAGCGGCCCTTAGTGTGTGTGTGTGTATGTGAGTGTATGTATTTGTGTGAATATGTCTGAGTGTGCGTATATGCGTGTGTGTATATGTGAGTGAGTATGTGTGTGAATGAGTATGTATGTGTATATTTGTGAGTATATGTGAGTGTACATGTGAGTTTGTGTGTTTGTGTGTGAATGTATGAGTATGTGTGTGTATATGTGTATGTGTGAGTGTGTATGTGTTTATATGTCTGAGAATGTGTGGGTGTATGTGTGTGCATGTGAATGAGTGTGTGTGTATATGTATGAGTGTGTATATGTGTGTGTATATGTGAGTGTGTGCATATGTGTGAGTGAGAGAGAACAAAAATAACAGAGACCAGGTTATGGGGACATCACCGTAAAAGCGGATCAGGATGTGGGGATAGCACTAAAAAATGGCGTCAGGATGAGGGACATTACTACAAGATGACAAGGGAGGGAACATTACTAAAAGATGGGGACATTACTACAAGATGGGGAACAGGAAGGGGGCATTACTACATGATGAGGACCAGGTAGGAACATTACTACATGAGGAGGACCTGGATGGGGACATTACTACAAGATGGGGAACAGGAAGGGGGCATTACTACATGATGAGGACCAGGTAGGAACATTACTACAAGAAGAGGACCAGGATGGGGACATTACTACAAGAAGGGGATTAGGATGGGGACATTACTACAAGAAGGGGATTAGGATGGGGACATTACTACAAGAAGAGGACCAGGATGAGGACATAACTACAAGAGAGGGACCAGGATAGGGACATTACTACAAGAGGACCAGGTAGGAACATTACTACAAGAAGAGGACCAGGATGGGGACATTACTACAAGAAGGGGATCAGGATGGGGACATTACTACAAGAAGGGGATTAGGATGGGGAACATTACTACAAGAAGGGGATTAGGATGGGGACATTACTACAAGAAGAGGACCAGGATGAGGACATTACTACAAGAAGAGGATCAGGATGGACATTACTACATGATGAGGACCAGGTAGGAACATTACTACAAGAAGAGGACCAGGATGGGGACATTACTACAAGAAGGGGATCAGGATGGGACATTACTACAAGAAGGGGATTAGGATGGGGACATTACTACAAGAAGAGGACCAGGATGAGGACATTACTACAAGAAGAGGATCAGGATGGGGACATTACTACATGATGAGGACCAGGTAGGAACATTACTACATGAGGAGGACCTGGATGGGGACATTACTGCAAGATGGGGAACAGGAAGGGGGCATTACTACATGATGAGGACCAGGTAGGAACATTACTACAAGAAGAGGACCAGGATGGGGACATTACTACAAGAAGGGGATCAGGATGGGACATTACTACAAGAAGGGGATTAGGATGGGGACATTACTACAAGAAGAGGACCAGGATGAGGACATTACTACAAGAAGATGATCAGGATGGGGACATTACTACATGATGAGGACCAGGTAGGAACATTACTACATGAGGAGGACCTGGATGGGGACATTACTACAAGATGGGGAACAGGAAGGGGGCATTACTACATGATGAGGACCAGGTAGGAACATTACTACAAGAAGAGGACCAGGATGGGGACATTACTACAAGAAGGGGATTAGGATGGGGACATTACTACAAGAAGGGGATCAGGATGGGGACATTACTACAAGAAGGGGATCAGGATGGGGACATTCCTACAAGAAGAGGACCAGGATGGGGACATTCCTACAAGACGGGGATATTCCTACATAAAGGAGGTTAGGGTGGGGACATTCCTACAAGAAGATGATCAGGATTTGTACTTTACTATATTGAGCAAAAATTCTGGCATTGGTAAAATGTCACTCAGTCCTACAAGGAATGCGGCCCCCCGATATCACTTTTTTTCTATGTGCGGCCCACCAACCCAGCCGAGTTTGAGACCCCTGATCTAGACCTCAGAACGTGACTGCATGTATGTAAATCGCATACTTACAGTTTCATGACCTACCACTCTCACCGCCGGCACAAGAGAATCCTGACAGTGAGCAGCGTGCACTCTGTTAGACTTCAGAACTCTGCAGTCACATAGAGGGACACTTGGAGTGACTGCAGACTTATCACAAACGTGGGACAACCCCTTTAATGCTTCTAACAAATAAAAACATAGAACCCTTAAATTGTCAGACGGTACAACACTTTATGAATGTAGCGGTGTATCACATAATCTTAAAGTTTGTAGATTTTTACATGTGTACAGGATCAGAACCGATAACAACACAAAACTGCATCACCAGACCACCAGAGGTACAGAAATACATCTATATAACCCCCATCAGTACAAAAACAAAAACACAGCTTCACAATCCTCATCAGTACATAAATACATCACCAGAGCCACCAAAGGTACAAAAATGCATCCATATAGCCCCTATTAGTACAGAAACTCAATGTCAAAACCCTCATCAGTGCAAAAACACAACACTAGACCCTTAAAGGTACAGCAATACATCACCAAAACCCTCATCAGTGCAGAAATGCATCACCAGACTACAGAAATACATCAACAAAACTCTTATCAGTAACAAAATTCATCATCAGAACCACCAGTGGTGCAGAAATACATAACTAGAACCCCTATCAGTACAAGTATGCATCTATATAACCCCCATCACTATAGAAGCATCAGCACCACAATCCTCATCAGTACAGAAATTCATCATCAGAACCAACATCAGTAAATGGTAAAACAAATGTAATGTCAGATCAGACCCATACACATTTGTGCTGCATGAACCTACGACTCCTTCTACATACCTAACAATGGTATGGAGCTATTGGGAGTTGTTGTTACCGGACACCATCAGATCATACAGGAACTACAGTACTAATGAGAAGTAGTCAGTATCACAAATACGGTAATCATTTACTTTCAGGTACCTTAAAGATGATGTCTCTGATCGGGATTGTCATTTTCTTTTCTTCATCTTGTCCAGACACCATAATGACTTTTTACATCCACAGCTCATCTCTGGAGACGTCCATCTTCTCAGATCTTCTTCAGCACATCCCGACACCATATCCTTAAATATAGCAGAATGATCACAATTCTCATGAGTAAAAATATCTGCCCTGCACTGCGCCCTGGAATAAATAATTGCTTCTCCTCCCTGTTCCCTGCACAAAATATAATTTACACACTGTCCCTCTTCTGGCGCATGCCCTCCACACTGCCCCCTCATCACACTGCCCTCTCCTTTCCATACTGGGCTCCCTGGTCAGACTGTCCTCCACACTGTGTCCCCCTATACTGCCCACAATTTATACTGTTCTCCCTCATCAAACGTGATCTCCTCACTCACATACTGTGTCAGCAGCCATACCCCTCACTTCTCGTATTGTGTCCACACTCTTCCGCCCTCATTCCACATACCATACCGCAGCCATCCCTCTCTTTCTCTCCATATACTGTGCCGCAGCCATCCCCCCTCACTTGCCATACTGTGCCACAGACAACCCCCTCACTTTACTGTGCCGCAGCCATCCCCTGTGACCATATTGTGCCGAAGCCATCTCCCCTCACCATACTGTACTGCAGCCATCCCCCCTCACTCACCATACTGTGCCGCAGCCATCCCCCTTACTCACCATACCATGCTGCAGCCATCTTCCTCACACCTCATACTGTATCCACGCTGATCCCCCTTCACTTTTTTACACTGGATCCTCAAATTTACACCCTTGGTTAACATATATCAACAAAAAAATGTGTGGGGAACAAGAGGCGCAATAGTGCCCTATCAAAAGTGACACTAACAGTATGGGTGGTGTATATAGATTCTACTCACCTATTCCAGTTGTGTAACCCACAACTGGTTTGAAGGCATGAAAGGAATATCAGCTGCTGCAGGACCTCCACCGACCACTCGCACGTGGAAAACCGTCACAAAATTTTGGGAAGCAAGGTGTGTAACAGTCCGCGCTGCTGAGTCCACAGGTAACACAAGGAATGCAAGATATATCTTGTAGCAGTATTCTTCTTTATTTCCTACGCGTTTCGGTGCAGTTCCATGCACCTTCCTCAGGAAATAAAGAAGAATACTGCTACAAGATATATCTTGCATTCCTTGTGTTGCCTGTGGACTCAGCAGCGCGGACTGTTACAAACCTTGCTTCCCAAAATTTTGTGTTGGTTAACATATAGTCGCCCTACTCTCTCCCCCAAGGTTTGGTTCACATATACTTCCTTCATCCTGTATTCCCAACTTGGCTAACATATACTCCCCCACCCGCTATCCCCAGTTTGGCTACTAATTCCCCCCCAGTTTGGCTCTTATTCTCCCCTCCCAGTTTGGCTCACTTATTCCCCCCCCTCTCCCCCAGTTTGGCTCTTATTCTCCCCCCGGTTTGACTCTTATTCTCCCCCCTATCCCCAGTTTGTCTCATTTATGCTCCCCCAGTTTGGCTCTTATTCTTCCCCACTTCTCCTCCCCAGTTTGGCTAACTTATTTCCCCCCCCCCCCAGTTTGGCTCACTTATTCCCCCCCTATCCCCACCAGTTTGGCTCTTATTTTCCCCTCCCCTCTAATTTGGCTCACTTAATCTCCCCCCACCCTGTCCCCCTTCCCCTAATTAAGGGTCTTCAGCTCTTTGTGGAGCACTTTTCCCCATCCTGCTGCCTCTGCCGCCGAGTGACCTCACGTGATCAGATGACTTGATCACATTACTAATGTCCCCCGGACCCGGAAATGACAGGTATCAAGGCGCTGCTTCCATGGTACAGAGCGTCTCATAAATGTTCTGTACCATGGAATGCAAGAGGCGGCAAGCAACACTTTCTCTGCTCCTGCTGTCAGCTGACAGAGGGAGCAGAAATTAGCCAGTTCACACAGTGGGTGAAGGGACGGAATATGCGGCCAGCGCGGAGACACCTCGGGCGCTACAGCAGGAGGCTGATTGCGCCCCCCTGCCTGATGCAGATGGGGCAGATGCCCTGCCAGCCCCCCCTAGATACGCCACTGGCACATACACACAACTATGACCAGGCACATTTATTACATTTAAACACACAAACCTGTGCAGCAGGCACATTTTTTACACACACAGACTCACACACTATACATTACCATATCTTGCAGTTCCTGATCAGTACCCAGTAGGAGAGAAGCCAATGGGAGCTAAATGGAGGCTAATAGTTTAAAAGCTGCAGGAATTTTGACTATAGGTCTCATGACTAGAAGGTCCATTAGCTGCTCGGCTCCTGCAGCCTCCGTACAGCTCCTGGTAAGCTTCCTCTCCTGCTGTGTACCAATCACATAGATCAGTGCAGAGCAGGAGAGAGTGCAGAATCTGTGAGTGGGCCCCCTCATCTGTCCAGGGCCCTAGCACTTGACTGGGCATGGCGGGTGCTGATGCCGGCCACACACATCAGTCCGACACGCCCCCTGCTGTGATGACACCTCACTGTCGATGGGCAATCACTATTCAGAGTCTGGTGTGGGTGGGGGCAGCTTTCCTAGCTCTACTGGGTTGTTGAAACTGTACCCAGTAATCCATGTGATACAGTTGTGCTCAAATGTTTACATACCCCGGCAGATTTTTGCTCTCTTGGCCTTTTTTCAGAGAATATGAATGATAACACAAAAACATGTTTTCCACTAATGGATAGTAGTTGAGGGAAGCCATTTATAATTAAACTACTGTGTTTTCTCTTTTTAAATAATAATGTCAATCAAAATTAATACCGGGTATTGCCCCCTCTAACATCAATGAAACTTGAAGTCTTTTGTGGTAGTTGTGGATGAGGCTCTTTATTTTCTCAGATGGCAAAGCTGCCCATTCTTCTTGGTAAAAAGCCTCCAGTTCCTGTAAATTCCTGGGCTTTCTTGCATGAACTGCACACTTGAGTTTTCCTCAGAGTGGCTCAATAATATTGAGGTCAGATGCTGATATGGCCACTCCAACCTTCACTTTGTTCTACTGTATCCAATGACAGGCCAACTTGGCTTTGTGTTTTGGATCTTTGTCATGTAGGAACGTCCAAGTAGGTCCCATGTGCAGCTTCCGGGCTAATGAGGCAAATTTGCCTCCAGTATTTGCTGATGATAACGTGCTGCAGTCATCTATCCTTCAACTTTGACCAAGTTTCCTGTGCCTTTGTAGCTCAAACATCCCAATATCATCAGCAATCCACCTCCATGCTTTACAGTAGGAATGGTGTTCCTGTGGACCCCAGGGTCAATGTGCCACAGTGTCATCACTGCCCCCGGGTGGTGGTGTCACAAGAGAGCAACAAAGGGTCTTCTCATCAAGCAACACACACACAACACGCACACCTCAAGGCCAGAAGGGGAAGACCAACCCCGAGTTCAGGGTGAGCACCCCTATAGATTCTGGTCTAGGGAGGAGTCAGTGAGTTAAGTTCCTGGGAGGATTGTGAACAAGACCTGGGTGTAAGGGAGCTGTGCTAGGCTCATCCCATGTCCGCTGAAGAGTTCCAGGCCTAAGGCTAGGGGCTAAGGAAAGGAGAAGGAACACACCTGGGAGGCTGAGCAACTCCATGCTCACCCCAGAGGAAAGACGCATAGGACGGACATCGGAATCCGAGGCTATGCAGGGTCTCACATCCCGGCAGTCAGTACCAGAAAGTGGGGATACCAAATTCTCCAGCTACACTGTACCGGAGAGAGTTCAGCAGCATACACCCGATATCAGGGTAGAGAAAGGACTCGAGTTGACGGTAATACCGGTACCTCGCAGGAGCTCAGTTTATGCAACTGCAGGAGCCAGTAAACAGCGCAGTAAGGGAGCCAAAGACCCAACCGGATGGGAAGAAACCCCGAGTTGCTCTCAAAACACCTGTGGACAGCTCCATCTAACATCTGCTCCAGTAAAGGACTGAGAAACTACAAAAACAGTGAATCTGCCTATTCCTTGTGCCCATCATTCTGCATCCCACACATAGACTATTTACACTGACCGGGGATTGGCTTTACCTGTGGAAAGCCGTTCCATCCCAGCTGTCCGTCCATCACCCCGGAGGTTCTGCATCCATCCTTAGCCACACACCACAGGTGGCATCACGAAAACTCCCCTGTATATAACCCCATTTTCAACTGAAACCCAGGGCACAGAATCGGTCACGACCCCCATGAATTCCACCAGAGGCAGAAGCAGCTAGGCCCGGTCCTGAGAACCCCATCACCCTGAGGGCACCTCCGTTCCTGGCATCATGAACAGGATCCCATGCCCGTTAAACCGGGTACTGTGTGCCGTGAATTGTGTGAAATACGTGTTATAAACTGTTGCCATTACTAACACAAGCGGCGCCGGGAAACAGAGTGGGAATATCATCGTTGGCAGTACCTTCCAAAGAGCGTGAAACGAGGCCCAACCTACGCTCTAACGACATCCAGTGGGGACGAGAAATCCTGTCCCACCGCGAAACAAAAGTTGTAAGCCCCGATGAAAGTGAAAGGGTCAGAATTAACTAAGGGGACGGAAAGATGTTGCAACCGAACGATCTCGTGCAGCTAGTGAACGATGCTGGCCCCGCAGTACAAGACGCCGACAGAGCACCCAGCGGTCATGCAGCACAAGGGATGTTGCCGATCATGCCTTTCCTGATGCCGTCCGTACCCCCCGGGAGCGTCGTGGCTGCCGCAATACGCAGGTGAGCCCAATACCCTCACTGACTCTAAAGAAAAGCTGGATAGCTATTACAGTGTGTCCCCCCTAACAGAGGCCAGCGCGTCAGCATATTAATGGGACAGTAAACTGGTCACGCGCAGCGAGAAACAAAGTCCTGGTCGTGTACTGACAAAGACACTGTAGAACATGTGATTGCCAGGCTGAAAGCTACTTTTGAAACCAGTGTTGATGCCTGAGCAAAAATGAGATTCTTTGGGTGCCGGCAGAAAACCGTATGAGAGCATGAGAGACTTTGCATTAAATTTACAAGAGGCGTTCAGAGCACTCAAACAGGCACAACCCGCCTTGGCCCAATAAACTGCTTATTGACCAATTTGTTGATGGACATCTGCGGATGATGGCTATACAAAACCCTGATTTGAACTTTGAACAATTTAAAGAAAGGGCAATCCAAATACTACAGGCTGAAGAGCCTCATGATATAGACTCTGCCCAATGCTTAGCTACAACATACCAGCAACCGGGAGTGCAAATTCCACCAGCCATGTCAGGGGCTAGTGCTAAACCTCAGGACCCCACCACCAATGAGGCTCTTGATCAAAGGATTGAAGCCCTAACAAAAACTGTAGCTGAGATGGCCAGAGTGATGCAGGAGCTGCGTGGACCCAAGGCCATGGAGAAGATCGAGTTGGCTACAAGCAAACTCGATGTACTGTGGATGAGACCCAGGAGATATCCAGTGACCCGAGGACAACCCAGCGACAGCTACCACCTGGATGGACAGCCCATTTGTGGCCACTGCAGAGAACCAGGTCACTTTGCCAGGGAATGTGCTTTAAATGAGGATCCCCTGGGGAAGCGGGCCACCCTAAGGAGTAAACTCACAAGGTCCACCATGTTGGTACGTGGGAGGATGTCCAATCATACCTGTCGTGCTGAATGGCATTCCCCTGAACGCTCTGCTGGATACGGGCTCAGAGATCACCTCTATACCTTATATCCTTTATAAACGGCACTGGGCTGATTCAGACATTTTGTGTGGCCCAGACAATTACTTGAATATATTGGCTAGTATTGGTAAACCAGTACCACAGATTGGGTTTAAGGAGGTAACCATTAAAGTTGGAAGAGTGGAATTAAACTATTCTGCTATCAACAAATGTGATAGAAAATTGTCTTGCAGAGATTATTGTTGTTTTACAGCAGATTGCCAATTCCGGACAGCAACGAGTCTTGTGGAAGGAAATAAAAGCGCTGATGCTGAGACAGCAAGTAGAGCTGTCTGGAGGAGAAATTGGCAGTGCAAGGGAAAGTGACCCGACACCCATTCTGATACCTCCCAAAACTGAAATGTCGGTCTGGGGTAGAGCCGTAATAGTCCTTAGAGTGCGAGACTATCAAGCCCTGGTAGAACCCGTGTACTCAGACAGTAGACCCACTGTACTGATGGCCAGAGGAGCAGTTGAGGTACACAGGGGGAGGGTACCTTCTGAATTGTGGAGAAAAGGAGGTGATCCTACCAAAGTATGCTACCATGGCTAAATTGTACACTGTTGATAACAATGCCATCACAACAGTTGAACCCTTGAACTCGTCAAATCAGGCGGAGTGCAATGGCTCAGAGGAAAAGCTGGAGGATTAGTGCCAAAAATTACATGTAGGTACCAGGTCTACACCCTCCCATCAAAAGCATGGAGTATACGGAGTAGTGAGGGAATATGAACAGACCTTCAGTAAACACCCTTTAGACTTTGGGTAGATCAAAGGGGTAGAACACAACATACCCACAGGTAGTCATCAACCCATAAAAGAGAGGTATAGACTCGTATCACCTGCTCACTACCAATATGCAAAGGTCATGCTCAAATAGATTAAAGAAGCAGGGGTAATAAGAGATAGTTGCAGCCCCTGGGCAGCTAATTTAGTACTAGTTAAAAAGAAGGATGGGACCATGAGGATGCGCGTAGATTACAGGCAGATCAACCGCATTGCACACAAGAATGCATACCCATTACCCAGAATAGAAGAGTTACTAGCTGCATTAAAATCTGCTAACTACTTTTCCACCTTATTATTGGCATTATTGGTATTGGCAAGTTCCTGACCGTGAGAAGACAGCGTTCACTATGCTGATGGGCCTCTGCGAGTTCAATCGTATGCCATTTGGACTCTGCAGCGCACCCAGTACATTCCAAAGGTTAATGGAGTGCTGCCTAGGACAAAAGAACTTTGAATCTGTCCTACTGTACCTTGATGACATCTTAGTCTATTCCAAGACGTATGAGATGCATCTGCAACACTTGACGGAAGTGTTTGAAGACTTGTCTGGCTATGGTATGAAAATAAAGCCATCTAAGTGTTACCTGCTAAAACCAAAGGTACAGTACCTCGGCCATGTAGTAAGCTCTGAAGGTGTAGCACCAGATGCTGAGAAAGTTACCGTGATGAGGGATTGACCAAGGCCCACCAGCATGAAAGAGGTGAGGCAATTTCTGGGGCTGGTAGGCTACTACAGAAGGTTCATCAAGGGATTTACGAAGATGGCGGGCCCTCTTCAAGGCCTCCTGATTGGGCCGTCCAAGAAGTCTAATACCCTGAGTTCTCCCTTCCAGTGGAATGATGTAACAGAAGAATCCTTCAAGAAGTTGAAGTGGGCTCTGACAGGGGATGAAATTCTGGCTTACCCTGATTACTATCAACCCTTCATACACGTATGCCAGTAACGTGGGATTGGGAGCAGTACTGTCTCAAGGACAAAAAGGTAAAGAGAGAGTTACACTGTGTGCAAAATTATTAGGCAAATGAGTATTTTGATCACATAATAGTTTTTATACATGTTGTTCTACTCCAAGCTGAATAGGCTTGAGAGCCAACTACCAGATAAGTAAATCAGGTGATGTGCATCTCTGTAATGAGGAGGGGTTAGGTGTAATGACATCAACACACTATATAAGGTGTGCTTAATTATTATGCAAATGCCTTTCCTTAGGCAAAATGGGTCAGAAGAGAGATTTGATGGGCTCAGAGGGATGCAGCAGTCTTGAAATTGCCAAACTTTTGAAGTGTGATCACCAAACAATCAAGCATTTCATGGCTAATAGCCAACAGGGTCACAAGAAGCGTGTTGGGCAAAAAAGGCGTAAAATAACTGCCCATGAATTGAGGAAAATCAAGTGTGAAGCTGCCAAGATGCCATTTGCCACCAGTTTTGCCATATTTCAGAGCTGCAACGTTACTGGAGTATCAAAAAGCACAAGGTGTGCTATACTCAGGGACATCTGAGGAAGATAGAAAATCTATCGAAACATGTTGTGGAGTAGGAGGGGAGCGTGAATAAAGGTCTGTTGAAAAACCATCACAGTGCCTGCTGCCTTTGTGCCTGAGCGCCTCCAATTAGACTGCTTACAGTTTGTTTGCCTTCTAATATAAATCCCTCTTTGAGGGTAAAGCGGCGGGGAGCAGCTAGGTGCAGAGTGCAGCTTAACGTGACGCCTGGCAACAGGAGCTTTACCTTAAGGACCTGCGGTGACGTGACCGGATGCTCGGAGCCCCCGGAGCACGCAGTGTGCGGATGAGCTAGAGCCTGTGAAGGGCGCCTTATCAAGTGTATTACCGGGTTGTGCGGGGACAGCACAACCCGATAAGGTGAGTGGCCACCTATTAGTACGCCACACTAAATAAAGCCCCCCTGGTAACCGCACTATTGCGCCCCTTTCTCTCTCTTTCTCTTGCATACTCAGGGACATGGCCAAGGTAAGTAAGGCTGAAAAACTACCACCTTTGAACAAGAAACATAAGATAAAACGTCAAGACTGGGCCAAGAAATATCTTATGACTGATTTTTCAAAGGTTTTATGGACTGATGAAATGAGAGTGACTCTTGATGGGCCAGATGGATGGGCCAGAGGCTGAATCAGTAAAGGGCAGAGAGCTCCACTCTGACTCAGACGCCAGCAAGGTGGAGGTGGGTACTGGTATGGGCTGATATCATGAAAGATGAACTTGTGGGGCCTTTTCAGGTTGAGGATGGAGTGAAGCTCCTGCCAGTTTCTGGAAGACAACTTCTTCAAGCAGTGGTACAGGAAGAAGTCGGTATCGTTCAAGAAAAACATGATTTTCATGCAGGACAATGCTCCATCACATGCATTCAACTACTCCACAGCGTGGCTGGCCAGTAAAGGTCAAAAAGAAGACAAAATAATGACATGGCCCCCTTGTTCACCTGATCTGAACCCCATAGAGAACCTGTGCTCCCTCTTAAAATGGGAGATCTACAGGGAGGGAAAACAGTACACCTCTTGGAGCAATGTCTGGGAGGCTGTGGTGGCTGCTGCACGCAATGTTGATCGTAAACAGATCATGCAACTGACAGAATCTATGGATGGAAGGCTGTTGAGTGTCATCATACAGAAAGGTGGCTATATTGGTCACTAATTTTTTGGGTTTTAATTTTGCATGTCAGAAATGTTTATTTCTAAATTTTGTGCAGTTATATTAGTTTACCTGGTGAAAATAAACAAGTGAGATGGGAATATATTTGGTTTTTAATAAGTTGCCTAATAATTCTGCACAGTAATAGTTACCTGCACAAACAGATATCCTCCTAAGAGCCAAATCTAAAAAAAACACCACTCCAACTTCCAAAAATATTAAGCTTTGATATTTATGAGTCTTTTGGGTTGATTGAGAACATAGTAGTTGATCAATAATAAAAATAATCCTCTAAAATACAACTTGCCTAATAATTCTGCACACAGTGTATAGCCTTCGCCAGCAGGAAGCTCCGTCCTACTGAAAGAAATCCTGAGAACTATAGTTCCTTCAAGTTAGAACTACTGGCAGTAGTCTGGGTTGTAGCAGAACACTTTAAGCATTATCTGGCCCCTGCAAGATTTACCATCTATACAGATAACAATGCACTCACCCACCTGGACTCAGCAGAACTTGGTGTGCTGGAGCAGCGATGGATGGCCCGGTTGTCTAACTACAATTACAATTGAATGTACCCTGAAGAAGGTGCAAGGTGTGCACCGAAACGCGTTGGTAGAGTGTGGAGGAATAAAGGAGGTGATGGATGAAGCAATATCTTCTCAGTGCATTTTTTGAAGCAGCAGCACGACGGTGAGACACCATTCTTTTCTAGCTATGTTTTTCCCACATGCACGTGGATGTGGAGGTTCTGCAGCAGCTGTAACTCAGGCGTTCAAGCTGGTTGTTGGTTAACACAGCCAAACCAGGTGAGCAAGCTGGTATCTAACTCTTGTTTTTTGTGTCATTAGTGATAAGGCACAATCTACGCCTCTTTGTCTCCTTAATTTTAATTAACTACAGTTATGACATGAAGTATAGAGTCGGCCGCCAAAATACCAATGCAGATGCCTTATCTCAGATACTGCACCTGAAGGACGTGGAAGAGGAACCAAAGGAGCTGGAAGAAATAGAGCTACTGGCCTTTCATCGCCCTAGGTTAACACAGTACAGAACAGGTGTGTACCAGAAGCATCAGAAAGCAACCCATTACCACATCACGGATGGGCTGACACACAGGACAGTGACCCGGCTGTGAAGCTACTCAAGGAATTACTGAAGCAGGAGGGTATGTACCCTGGTCAGAATGCTCTAGTTGAAGCTCAGCAGTTGTGGAAGGAAAAAAGTAAACTGTTCCTGTATCAGAATAAGTTGTGCAGAGGATATACCAATCCAAAAACTCATCAGTTGGTCGGTCAGATCATTGTACCCAAGAGAGATGTCAAAATGGTCTTGGAAGCCTACCATGACAGTGCAGGGCATTTTGGATGGAAAACGTTGGAAGTGCTCTTAAGAGAAAGATTCAACTGGTTTGGCATGAGATCAATTGAAGAATGGTGTAGAAAATGTGACCCGTGCAACTTACGAAGAAAAGATCAAGAAAGCCAGAGAGCTAAACTCCAGTCTACAGTTACCAAGCAACTTCTGGAGTTAGTAGCCCTAGACCACGTTAACTTAACACCAAGCAGATCTGGCTATGTCTACGCCCTGACCATAGTGGACTACTATTCCCATTTCTTAGTGGCAGTGCCAGTAAAGGATATAACGGCCAGAACAGCAGCAAAGGCATTCCAGACGTACTTCTGTAGACCACATGGCTACCCAGAACAGGTCCTGGCAGATCAAGGTCCAGCCTTTCAAGCAAAGGTGTTTCAAGAATTCTGTAACCTGTATGGATGTAAGAAGATCCGCACAACACCTTATCATCCTCAAACAAATGGTTTATGTGAGATGAACCACATAGTGATTGACCTCTTGAAGACCTTACCAGCATCAGAAAGGAACCAGTGGCTAGAGGACTTACCAGACCTGGTAGACTTGTATAACCATGTCCCGGTGAGTTCTACCAATTGCACCCCAGCTTATCTCATGAGAGCAACACCTGGTAAGCTGCCAATAGATATGGATATGGGAATTCTCAAACCTGATGCAGAAGTTCCAGAAGCTAGTTGGGATACCATACGCCAGCACAAGCATTGCCAAGTGCAAGAAGAAGAGTCTCCAGCAAGCTAGAGTGAGACAAGAAAAAGCATACAATCACTGGCTATTGTTTGTTATGTGAAGCAATGTATTTAGCTATCATGCTGTATGTAACTTTTCATGTGGTCACCTGTCTCGTGTGCCGCCTTGGCATTACTTTTAATGCAGCATTTATGCAGTGAATTTTAATAAAGAGCACTTTTGATCATTACTTTGGCCTGACTCCAAGGTTGTTTGTATAGGAATTATATTCACAGTAAACTTGCCAGTCCTGCTGTCAGATCCGCATCTCACTTAGTGTCAGAGATACCCAAAAGGTACACCTCCACATATCGCATTGTGTTAAGTACACACAGCGTAGTACCAAAGGTCGCATCCTGTCTCGGAAGATTAAAAACTCACCAAAAAACTGCCACATTTTTCATCTTTTGAGTTTAGTTATTTTTTCATCTGCAGTTCAGGTTGGACCCTCTGGGGGCATAAGTCACTGGTGAGGCATTTAATCAGTACGGACCAGCCCACCTGCTCTGGGTGTTACTAACAGGCAGAGTTCTGATACTATGCTTCACATACACAGGAGTGACTGAGCCCTTAGGCAGCCTTGTGTCTGAATGCCACCGGTCGCTTCCTTGACAGTATGGCTGGTCGCTGGAGCCACAACCACCCCCAACTGTGGGTTGCAAGTGATCGTTCACCGGTTTAATGACACCTGGTTTGCCTTCCAGGGGAGCTGACAATCTGCTGCTGAATGAAATGGAAATGGAATGAAACCTGGCAGTTTTTTGGTGAGTTTTTCTGTGCTGATTTTAATGTCCTTTTTCTGTGAATCTAGTTATAAAGATTAAAATGTGAAGAAAGAGTTGTACATATGTTTTAGTGTAAAGAATTGTGAATAGTACGTGGTAAACATAGTTTACAGAAGGGTGGAGGAACTGGATTAACCCCCATGCATATTAAGTTAAGGAAAGAAAGTGCCTGGGGGTGGTAAGAGTGAAACCAGTCCCCCGAGACACCCGTAGGGAAAATGTTTATTTTATGTGTAACATTGCAACCGGTAAGCCCAGTACCTACAGAGACTTTCCTTTATGAACTCTTTGCATATTCTTGAACTTTCATCCTTTAAATATGGACCATATTACCACTGGACTGGTTGTGGTAGAGACTCCTTTGTAAATAAATACCAGCCCCGGTGGGAAAGGACTAATCACCAGAAAGACTGCTTTTTGAACTCTTTTTGAATTTTTACAATTTTAGTAGTTTTTGTAATTTTTATATTTTAAGACTCTGTACATTATATTGTTTTTAATTGTTATTGTTTACCTTGTTGTAATGTTGACATAGTCCCGGAGTACTGTCTTTCACTAAGGGGGAATGTGTAAAAAAAGAATGCGCATATAGGGTCTTATCTCAATTATACACTGTTTGTTTCTGATGTGGAATTGCTCACCTTTTTCAGTTGTGAAACCCACAACTGGTAGAAAAACGTTAAAGCAGCTGCTGCAGGGACCGCACTCCCACAGGTAAACGAGGTTGTGATGCAGATTTTTTTGGACGAAGTGCCTCAATGTCCGCGCTGCTGCTACAAGACCGAAGGAACCAAGACACAGGGATGTCTGGATCAGCTTAAGCTTTTTATTATCCGACGCGTTTCAGAGCCTCATACAGAGCTCGTTCATCAGGAAAAAAGTGCCACAGTGTCATCACTGCCTATGGGTAGTGGTGTCACAAGAGAGCAGCAAAGGGTCTTCTCATCAGGCAACACACACACACAACACTCACACCTCCAGGCCAGAAGGGAGAGACCAACCCCGGGTTCAGGGTGAACTCCCCTATATATTCTGGTCTGGGGAGGAGTCAGTGAGTTCAGTTCCTGGGAGGACTGTGAAGAAGACCTGGGTGTAAAGGAGCTGTGCTAGGCTCATCCCAAGGTCCGCTGACAAGTTCCAGGCCTAAGGCTAGGGGCTAAGGAAAGGAGAAGGAACACACCTGGGAGGTTGAGCAAATCCATGCTCACCCCAGACAAAAGGCGCATAGGACGGACACAGGAGTCCAAGACTGTGCAGGATCTCATGTCCTGGCAGTCAGTACCAGAAAGTGGAGATTCCAAATTCTCCAGCTACACTGTACCGGAGGCACAATAACACTGTGAAAGTTCAGCAGCATTCACCCGAGATCAGGGTAGAGAAAAGACTCGAGTTGCCTGTAATACCGGTACCTTGCAGGAAGAGACAGGGCCGGCAGCTCAGCTTATGCAACTGCAGAAGCCAGTAAACAGCGCAGTAAGGGAGCCAAAGACTCAACTAGATCGGAAGAAACCCCGAGTTGCTCTCAAAAGACCAGTGGACAGCTCCATCTAACATCTGCTCCAGTAAAGGACTGAGAAACTACAAAAATAGTGAGTCTGCCTATTCCTTGTGCTCTTCGTCCTGCATCCCACACATATTTACACTGCCCAGGGGATTGGCTTTACTGGTGGAGAGCTGTTCCATCCCAGCTGCCCGTCCATCACTCCGGAGGTTCTGCAGCAGCGGTGGCCATCCTTAGCCACACACCACTGGTGGCGTCACAAAAACTCCCCTGTATATAACCCCTTTTTCACTGAAAACAAGGGCACGAAACTGGGTCACGACCCCCATGATTTCCCTCAGAGAGAGCAGCAGCTAGGCCTCGTCTCTAGTACCCCATCACCCTGGGGGCGCCTCATTCCTTTCATCATATGTCTTGTTGACACCTCTCCAAATGTAATGTTTATGGTTGAGGCCAAAAAGTTCAATTTTGGTCTCATCACTCCAAATTACCTTCTTCCAGAAGTTTGGAGGCTTGTCTCTGTGCTGTTTGGTGTATTGTAGGTGAGATACTTTGTGGCATTTGCGCAGTAGTGGCTTTCTTCTGGTGAGTTGACCATACAGCCCATTTTTCCTCCAGTGCCTCCTTATTGTGCATCTTGAAAGAGCCACAGCGCTAGTTTTCAGTGAGTCCTTTATTTCAGCTGATGTTATTTGTGCTTATTTCTTTGCTTCCCGAAAAATTTTCCTGTCAGTTGTGGCTGAAATTTTCGTTGGTATACCTAATTGTTTTTTTTTGTTTTTTACAGAGCCCCTGATTTTCCATTTGTTAATCACAGTTTGAACACTGCTGACTGGCATTATCAATTCCCTGGATATCTTTTTGCATCCCTTTTCTTTTTCACACAGTTCAACTATCTATTCCTGTAGATCCGTTGACAATTCTTTTGCTTTCCCCATTACTCACAATACAGAAATGTCAGTGGCTGGATGAAAGATGCGAGAGTCTGTCTGGATCCCAAAAACTCACTCAGCTTTTATGCACACACACTGATTACAAGCAAACAGGTCACAGGTGCGGATGTTACCTTTATTAGCCATTCCAGCCCATTTGTGTCAACTTCTGTGCATATCAGTCCAAAATCCCCAGGGTATGTGAGCTTTGGATCAGGGTCACTTGGGTGTTTTTGGTTGTCATTATAATTTAAAAAGAGAAAACACAATAGTTTGACAATAAATGGCTTCACCCAACCACTAACCATGAGTGGAAAAAAGTTTGTGTTATCATTCATATTCTCTGTAAAAAGGCCAGGAAAGCAAAAAATATGCTGGGATATGTAAACTTTTGAGCACAACTGTGCATTGTTGGATTCAGGGTTTCTTTGCCCACATTATGTTGCTGTCATATGAGGTAGCAGAAACCTACTGACAGGATCCCTTTAAGGGTAAGGTTAATGTAATGTACTTATGAGAAGCAAAAGCCCATTGTAAATTTGATTCCGTTTTCTGCCCTTGGATACAGTAGTAGAGAATATTGTAAGTGTAGTGGAAATCCTATGCTAAGAATACAGGGTCCAGTTTTCACATTTTAATCACATATATGATAGGACCAATAGAAAAGATCTGAATTGTGTATTATCATATTTTAAGCAAAGATTTATCCAATTAAGTAGACTTCCCGAATGTTCTTGGCTGAGATTTCTTTTTTTATGTCTTATAAAATGAAATTTTTCAATGTGGGAATTATATTGCACTCTGGAAATATCAATTTCTTTAGAGTAACCGGCTAACCGCATATACATAAGCAGAGAACACCATTTCATGTATTAAAGATAAGCCAGAAATGAAATATAGCACAGTGGAGACGTAGAATTCAGGCGCGGTGAGTCATGTCTAGGAAACCTGAGTTCTCTGCCAAGTGTTGTACTTCTCATGTGTAATTTCATCAGATTTAACATCTCGATCAATAATTAATGTAAAACAAAGCAACAAAAAATAGTAAAGTAATGATCATTATATTGTGTGAATGTTACCTGGAGTGGACCAATACTAAATGGGAAGGTCACATCGACCAACAATGTTTAGAGGATGAAAATTACTACTAATATATCTATGATGTATGTCAGTCCAGAACTAACCTGGCTACACTTTGGAGAAACACAGCACCCGGCTGGGTGACCTTGCCTGATCAGCAAGTAAATGTTAAAGAACTTCACGAACTGTGTGTGTCTGCTCCTTTCGCTCCCTACAGCCCTCTACACCACCAGAACCCCATCCCTGCTATAGACTGTCCTCATCATCCCTGGGGCCCAGCTTCACCTGTGGGGATCTATACCATTCCATCTGCACTACCATCAGCCCCAGTGTTCATATCCTGCATTGTCGGCCACCCCTGGCCGAGTACCACAGGTGGCGTCATGAACTTTCCTCTTTAAATATACCCCTTTTCTGCACGCCCAGGGCCACCAAGCCGTGTCACAGCCACTGTGACCTCCCACAAAACCGACCGCCCCAGTCTCCAAGTACCCCCACACTTTTACTTTTACACTTGTAAAATCCTAAGCAGTACTTCTACCATGCAATGCTGTTTGGCAGAAACCACGCACTATTCAATGTTCCCCCTGTCAGTTTTGGGGTTTACATTTTGCTTGACATCAGAAGTATGTACAATATACACCCACTGTCCAATGCTAAATGTTTGTTGTGTATGTGCAACTGCAGGTTGTGTGCAGGTGGCATCAGGGCCTGCTTCCTGGACAACATATTGGGAAGCAGGTAACACAGGGGAAGTCCCAGTGGTTTCGCAGTTATACAGTTATTTGTCCGCATTCCAGCAACCATGTGGGGTGCTGTGTATATGAGCAGTATTTTCAGAATGCTAACAGAGGTATTTTGTTGAATTAAACTTTTTATTGTAGGTGAATTGATGCCACTTTGGTGCAATTTGGGCATGCTTTTTTTCAAATGGGGAGACATTTCTGGTGTGTGTGTTTTGTGATTTTTACCTAGGCTCTCTGACCATCATGCCTACACCTGTCACTCATCTCCGTATTCCTGATTAATGTTGAGCCTCTGCTTTGGCGATACCAATATCGTGATAACATTGGTTTGAATGTGGTTCAGTATTTCATTGACCTTTTTGCTGATATAATGTGCGAACATATGCCCGTTCAGCAAACCAAACACAAACTTTACAAGGTTTGGTCATCTGTAGTTCACATCATTTTTAAAAGTTACCTGTTTTGTGCAATTTAAGTTGTGTTGCTGTCATTTGGAGGGATTTAATTACAAACTAGATATAAATCTAGTCCTTCTTGAATTTAGTCAGAGTAAGTCTGCCTGCATTTTCTGTGGAGAGTCATGTGCGCCCATCAATGATTATTGATTGCCCCACCGTAACAGAAAACTTGCTCAGATATGACACTAGCAGCAGAGCAGGCCAGCACCTCCAAGGCATATAAGTGTCAGCTTGGACACGATAATTAAGAAGAAGGGAATCATCATGAATGACGCAGGTATGGTCACTTAAGTATCTCTCTAGTATTTTGTTCAACTTCTATCTCCTTGGCATTGTTACGGGCACACATAGTCCTTGCTGATATGCTAGTTTATTGAAAATGGCCCAGTTTGTGCACTTCCCCCCACCTCATGTTGTAGCAGGTGTGCGTGTCTCTCCCCATTAATCCTTGTTGTTGAAAAGAGCCAGTACCTCTGCCGCCATCATTGTCAGAGGGTGATGTTTTCAGCAAGTGATGTACAACAGCACCTCTTGACAGATTTCATTGTGCAACCCTTTTGTCATTCCAAAAGGAGAGAAGAAATTTTCACCTTTTAACGTTGGTCAAGAAAGGTGGCTAACCAGTATAGGTTGCTGGCGAAAATGTGTATCACATGAGGGTCTTAAAACAGACACTTACACATTAACTGTGCCATGTGGGCCAGCCTTCAAACAGGCAAAGGTTCTGTGTCACCAACATGAGAAACAATACCCATCTTCTCCTCACACTGCCTCACCTCCACCTCCTCCTCTCCAGCTCATCCAAGCTGGGGTTGGGAGTCTCCTCTGTAGCAATGGGAGTCCCCTTTGTAACACAGAAAAGCAAGTCCTTTCCCTCCTCATCCTCCTCATCATCATCCAATGTTGCCTCAGAATATTGGCTGGGCTGGGTAGTATCACCCATTGGGAAATCTTGATCCATAGCCACATGTTAAAAATATAAAGGGGTGGGGGACAAGAGGCGCAATAGTGCCCTATCACTAGTGACACTGTAAACAGGGTGGTGCTATGAAACCACTCACCTGGTGCAGTTGTGATCCCCACAACTGGTTTGAAGGTGTATTAAATCAAGAGCTGCTGCAGGACCTCCACCAACCACTGACCAATGGTGAAATCCAGAAAGAAGATTGGAATGCAGGTGTATCATGGTCCGCACTGCTCCAGGCTCAAAAAACTCACCAATGAGTCAGAAAATCATCAAGCAGATTCTGAAGCTTTATTTTCCTTCCTGGAGGAAGGAAAATAAAGCTTCAGAATCTGCTTGATGATTTTCTGACTCATTGGTGAGTTTTTTGAGCCTGGAGCAGCGCGGACCGTGATACACCTGCATTCCCATCTTCTTTCTCATAGCCACTAGGGATGGGCGAATCTACTCGCTAGGACTCGTTACTCGGCGAGTAGTAAGGGACTCGCAGGACTCGGTACTCTGCAAGTTTCCCAGCGATTACTCGCACAGCAACGAGTCCAATGCAAATCAATATCAATCCTAGTTTTGTCAGAGATGCTGACAAAACTAGGATTGCTTTTGACTTGCATTAGACTCGGCTACTGTGCCAGTGATAGCAGGCAAACTCGCAAAGTAACTGCTGTTACTTTGCGAGCCGAGTCCAGCTGTCTTCTCTGTGCAGCTCCAGGGTCCTAGAGCCCGCCTGCTCACAGAGATGATGTAGCAGAGCTGCGATTGTTCTCAGTCTGCTCATCCCTGTGCATAGACATCTATATCTATGCACAGGGGATGTAGCAGAGAGGACATCACGTTTTGGACTACGTCGGACGGAAGAGGATTTTTTTAATTAAAGATGGAGTCCCTAATGGCTTTTTTTTTTATTTCTAATAAAAAATTTTCTCTGTGTTGTGTTTTTTTAACCCTTTATTGGAGATTCTTAGTGGCTGGGTCAAACGTGGCCTGACATTAAGAATCTCGGGCTTAATACCAGCTTGTACAACAAAGCTGGTATTAACCCCTTTATTACCCAGCGTGCCACCGCCACCAGGGCCGCTGGAAGAGCGTGGTTCAGCACCAGAGGATGGCGCTTCAATGAACGCGCCATCTTCTGTGGCGGCTGCGGGCTGCAATTTGCAGCGGGGGGTGCCCAGAAAGCTTGGGCCTCCCTGCGCTGCGGATTCCAGCCCCCAGCTGCTTAGCTGTACCTAGCTAGACATAGAAATTGCGCTGAGCCCCACGCATTTTTTTTTTATTATTTCATGAAATTCATGAAATAATTTAAAAAAAGGGTTCCCCTATATTCTTGTGTCCGGCCAGGTACAAATAGGCACCTGGGGGTTGGGGGCAGCCCGTCGCTGCCTGCTGGATCCGGCTGGTTCCAGAAATACGGCGAAGCCCATGTAATTTTTTTTCTGAAAAATCAATAAAACAATCCTAAAAAGGGACTGCATCTTTATTAACCCCTCGCCCATGGTCCAGGGGTTAATAAAGATGCAGTCCCTTTTATTTACATTGTTTTATGGATTTGTCAGAAAAAAATTTCGCGTCGGCTTCACCGTATTTCTGGAACCAGCCGGATCCAGCAGGCAGCGACGGGCTGCCCCCAACCCCCAGGTGCCTATTTGTACCTGGCCGGACACAAGAATATAGGGGAGCCCTTTTTTTTTTATTATTTCATGAATTTCATGAAATAATAAAAAAAAAATGTGTGGGGCTCCGCGCAATTTCTATGTCTAGCCAGGTACAGCTAAGCCGCTGGGGGCTGGAATCTGCAGCGCAGGGATGCCCAAGCTTTCTGGGCACCCCCCGCTGCAAATTGCAGCCCGCAGCCGCCCCAGAAGATGGCGCGTTCATTGAAGCGCCATCCTCTGGTGCTGAACCCCGCTCTTCCAGCGGCCCTGGTGGCGGTGGCACGCTGGGTAATAAAGGGGTTAATACCAGCTTTGTTATACAAGCTGGTATTAAGCCCGAGATTCTTAATGTCAGGCCACGTTTGACCCAGCCACTAAGAATCTCCAATAAAGGGTTAAAAAAACACAACACAGAGAAAATTTTTTATTAGAAATAAAAAAAAAAAGCCATTAGGGACTCCATCTTTAATTTAAAAAATCCTCTTCCGTCCAACGCAGTCCAAAACGCGATGTCCTCTCTGCTACATCCCCTGTGCATAGATATAGATGTCTATGCACAGGGAATGAGCAGACTGAGAACAATCTCAGCTCTGCTACATCAGACAGCAGGCGTGCTCTAGGACCCTGGAGCTGCGGCAGCCAGCACACAGAGCAGACAACAGGACTCTTATCTGTGCGAGTTTCCCAGAGATTACTTGCACAGTAAGAGTCCAATGCAAATCAATGGCAATCCTAGTTGAAGCTTCCGAGACACATCTGTGATTTGTAAATCGCACACTACTCACTATTACTCGCTTCCCCATTCATTAACATTGGACTCACTAGACTCACAACGAGTAGCGAGTCCCGGGCTCCGACTCGCTAGAGTCAAGCGATTCCGAGTAATTTAGGATTCTCCCATCACTAATAGCCACATGTTGGACATTCAAAGCTTACTCGTTGAGATTATGCAGTGATTGTTTCAACAGACAGAGCAGCGGGATGGGTACCCTGATAATTGCCTGAGAGATAACCACTCATAAGCTTGGTGCAGTACTCAAAGTTCTCACGAACTACACAAATGTAATCCATCTTCAACCAATTGGCAGTTGTTATGTGTGGTGAGTGAGTCTCAATGTAACGGGCATGTTGAAGCTGGTATTCAGCTAGAGCCCTCTGCTGCTCACTAATCCTTGACAACACATGATGTGTTCTGTTCAACCACGTGTGCATGTCGCAAATGAGTTGTTATCTTGTTAAATTAAAATGGTTTTGCAGCACTGCAAGACCAGCAAAAGCGGTAGAGCAATGGCGTAAATGGGCAATAATACAGCACACCTTCCGATTTATGAATGGCAAGTCAGGGTATGCTTTTTATCATTTCTAAACAACTAGGTTAAATTAGTGAGCCATGCATTGCACGTGTTCCCTGTCCCTCCTCCCTGTCTTATTATAGGGGAAACAGGGTAGCAGCTTACTGACTTTTAAAGCCACCACCAGCTCACTGCCATTATCACATATACAAGCAGACCCATGGATGAGGGTCCTCCCAAATGTACAGAGGGCCCTCACAAATATATACAGGAGGCCCCTCCAAAATATATACAGATGAGATGACCTTCATTGCAAGCAACCATGGCTTTGCTTATGCTGTGTTATTCTTAAGGCAGTGGTTTCAGCACTGAATGTATAGAGGAGGGCCCTCCCAAAAGTATAGAGGAGGGCCCTCCCAAATGTCGAAGTAAGAGTAGTCCCTCCAAAACATAAGGCCAACTGCAGGCCCTCCGAACATTTGAATTTAGGGCCGCAAAATGTCATGGAAGAGGTGGAGGAGGAGGAGGAGGAGGGTGAAGCCCAACACACTCAATGGGCACATTGTAAACTGCTATGAAATATGTATTCCACTATCACAGTGTCAATGGGGGAGGGACCACCCAAATATCTATGTAAGAGCAGTTCCTCCAAAATGTACATTACAGGGCCTCCTCTGGGCCCTCACCAATCTCAGGTTCCTGAATACTGTGCCCTCAGAACATTTGAAGGTAGGGCCGCAGAATAAAATTGAGGTGGAGGAGGAGGAGGGTCTTGCACAATGCTACAATGGGCACATTGTAAACTGCTATGGAATATGTTTTCCACTATCACAGTATCAATGAGGAAGGGACTGCCCAAATGTCTAAGTAAGAGTGGTCCATCGAAAACATATGTTACCGGACCACCTGAGGCCTCTAAGGTCAAAGATCAACATACCTGGTACATTGTAGCTGGCCTTGCATAGAGCTGGGCAATAGCTAATTAAATATGATGTATGATAGAGGGACCTACAAAATGTGTAAGTCAGGGCCCTCCGAAAGAAAGCCACAACAGAACGTGTGAAAAGGGATATTCTTCATTTCTCTGGTTTATTTAGCCTTGTATTGAAGTGATTAAGCAGGAAAAACTGTTTCTGAACCTTTTTGGCCTGTTAAATGCGATTTAGGTGAGGTTTAGTAGTTGTTCTTGTGTATCTGTAACAGTGGCGTAATACTGTGACAACTTTATTCCCATAAACCATATGTGAGTCAGAAATGACTGCAGGCAGATTCTCCAGGCTCTTCCCATTTTGTTTCATCACTTTCCTACTTTCCCATTTCAGGCCTTTCCTCAGGCCCCAGATCGCTTTGTAGGGTCCAGCAGAAAATGACTCACGTTTCCCATTGACTTACATTATAGTCGCTATTCGGACCGAATAAGCGATTATTACAAACTACTTGTAACAAGTATAGCAATTACAAATATGACAGTACTCGCTCATCACTAGTCATATGGTATATATCATAGCATATTTCTTATGTAAAATTGTAAAATGTATATGTTGTATTTATGTTTTATTTTCAGGTATAATGTAATACTCATACTGATACCAATAGTTCACAAATCATGACTTATTAGGAATATGCAGCTATAATATCCAGCTGGGGATCACAAAGAGAAGCAATTTAAACAGCCAGGAATTAGAAATATAGAATGGTAGAGTTTGAGGGACCTCCTGGGTCATCGGGTCCTACCCCATGCTCAAAACAGGATTCACTAAATCATCCTGACAGATGTCTGTGTGTGAAGACTTCTATTTAAGGGGAACAAATTACCTAGCCTTAGGTCGGCTTCAAACCCCGATTTTCATGATCCAGGGCTGTCTGGAGTGAACCGGACAGCCCCAGATCCAATTTTGCCCCTATTGTATCCCTATGGGGCCGGATGGTAGTGATTTGCCATCTGGTTTTGTGCTGTCCAGGAGGATCAGGCAGGTTTTGTTTTTTTTGCCCCGACACAAAACCGGAGCTTGTAGCATTTTTTTGTGTCCGGGGCAAAAATCGGACAAAATTGGATCCTACCGGGTCCAGCGCGATAACATGGGAGTCTATGGGCACTGAAACGCCCCAGATCCATAAAAAAATCAGACTGCTTCCCGGACGCCGAGTGCTGAACGAGCAGTGGCTTTGAAATTCAAGCAGCGCTCGCTCAGCACCTGGACAGCGCAGCTGAAAGTTACTTAAAAAAGGTCCGCTGCACACCAACACTAAACATTTTAGCAAGAAATGAGCATACTGGCTAATATGTATTAATGCACAATGTGAACTGGAGCAAAAGGCATAGTAGGAAACTACTTGAAGCTATGTATAAGGAATAACATGAGAACTTAGCTGATGTAATGGCCATGACATCCGTGTCCGGTAACCGCGGCAAGGTCTCTCATTCTACCGGGTCCTACTCTATCGCCTTATGTCTGCAGTGGGTATATACCACTAAATGCAATTAAAAACCTGCCTATGAAGGGCGTGTCCGGGACCAAAGCTACAAATAAAATGTAGAGTCTCCTTGCGGTTACAAGGTGAGGGGAGGTAGCACAGTCCAAAAAATAACTATATGTATATATTAAAGATGGCTGGCACACCTTATATTAAAGATGGCTGGCACACCTGAGGAGTGCCAGCCATCTTTAATATATACATAGTGCAGCTAAAAGCGGCAGCCGCACACAGGAAGGATTCCAGCAGAAAACAGGTTTGGAGGGCATATTTGCCCTCCAGTTCTGTTTTGTCCAGGGCTGTCAGGTTCTGTCCAGTGCTTCCTGCAACACACCGGACAGAACCTGACAGCTGCAAATCGTAGTGTGAAGCCGACCTTGAGTCTTTTGTGTTTTTTAATTTATGAACTGCACAGAAAACCTTGATAAACATGTATAAGAATGATAAAATCTTGCATTCAGGCAGTCTCCATATTCCTGACCTTGAAGTTATCTTTAGTGTGAAGTCTCTCGAGTCGGAAGACTCAGACATCTCTACTGTAATTACGGAACTTGGGACAAGTAAAACTGAGTCTACACGTTCTGTCCTTGAGATCCGAAATTGAACATTTCAGTAATATATCATTAAAAGAACGATCACCTTAGCTATGCAAATACCTCAATTCAGATTGTCTTACTTCAACTTACATAGTTGGATAGGAAAGGTAGAAACAGATGACTCTGTTATTGCTGAAGCAAGGTCTCCAATGACTGTTGATATCATAACCCTAAAATGTAATGCAAAATAAGTCATACTTACCAATTTTTAAGGAGGAACATCAAGGAACTTCTAAGATATGACTAGTGATGAGCGAGCACTACCATGCTCAGGTGCTCAGTACTCATAATGAGCAGTTGGATGCTCGGATGGGCGCGATTCAAGTACCAAGTATCATGGAAGTCAATGGGATCTTGAGCATTTTTTCGGTAAATCTTCCAGAACAATGTTCAAGTTCCCTATTGATATATTTTTTTTTTAACCCATAACATGAAAATAAGGTTAATATAACTTTCATTACAAAATCTTCAGTTTTACTCACATTAGTTGATGAAAAAATGAATACACCCCACATTAAAGACTACTACATGTAGTATTTTGACATATAGCAATAATAACCCCCAACTAAACCCAAATGATCATGCAGGAATAACATCAATTCAACATGAGACACTAAATAGAATGTGTCCCATACATCTAGTATTTTGTATGGCCTCCATGATTTTTAAGGATAACACTGTCTTCTAGATTTGGAATGAACAAATTGGCAACAGACTGCAACAACTATCTTTTTCTGTTCTACAAAAATGACCTCTTTTACAGGCTGGAAGGTGGATAGAGCGTGATGTCTCTACAGAATTCATCATAGCTTCCCGGTTGGGTTCAGCTCAGGAGACATTTGGCCACTGTATCACTTTCACCCTGTTCTTCAGAAATGAAACTCATTAGTAATGGGCGAACCCAAGCTGTAAAGTTCGGAGTCCATACCAAACACCTAGTGTTCGGGCACAGATACCAGACACAGACTTTCCTGGGACGACAGTTCGGGTTTGGGGATGGGAGAGCTGTAAAAATTAAGAAAATAGTTATTAAACAGCATTATATTTACTGCGCCCCGCCGTCCCGCTGTGTCTACTTCCGGTGCTGCTCATCAACTATCTAGATATTCATTGCAATTACCAGGCTGGCATACAAATATATGGTGAAGTCCCACATCATTTTTAAAAAAATTATTTCAAGGAATAATTTTATAAAAAGGGCTCAACTATGTTGTGGATTTGGTGCTTTTTTGGGCCAGGAAATGCAGCTGAACACATTGAACATAATGCATGCAGTTTTATGCCAAAATTGCACCCACAAAGGCATGAAATCTGCAGCAAAAACTGCCTTGTGGTTTTGGTGCTCTTTTTGCAGGAGATGCAGATGAACATATTGAATATAATGCATGCAGTTTTGTGGCAAAATTGCACCAAAAGAGCATGAAATCCACGGCAAAAACCACATCATGGTTTTGGTGCACCAATTCTTTGTGACTGCATCTGTGATTGGCTGTTGGGTTCCTCTGCAGTGAATATCCAAGAAGTTAATGAGCAGGTGGACTCCGGTAAGTATAATGCTGTTTAATAACTATCTTCTTTCTTTTACAGCCTCCTAGCCCCCATTCCATAACTTTACAGTCCAAGTTCGGGGTTCAGACTAAAGTTCGAGCCACTTTCGACCCCGAACCCGGAGTTTAAAAAAAGTCCAGGCGAGTTCGTTGAACCCTAACATCGGCGGGTTCGACTATCAGTAAAACTGATGTGTGTTTTGGAACATTGTCATATTGGAAAAGTGCACGTCTACCAAGAGCACGGAGTGATGATGGCATCTTGTCTTTAATATAGAGAAGTATATCTGTGGATTCATGATATCCTCAATGAAATCTAGTTCCCTGACACCAGCAACCTCTTACAGCCCCACATAAGTACACTGCCACCACCAAGGTTCACAGCTGGCATCAGGCATTTAGAAAAATGAATTAAGAAATTTGCCTAGTGCCTACAGTGAGACTTGGTGGTGGCAGTGTCTTTATGTGGGGCTGCATTAGAGCTGCTGATGTTGGGGAGCTACATGTCATTGATGATATCATGAATTCACAGATGTACTGCTATACAGTATAATGAAAGACAAGAGGCAGCCATCACTCCATGATCTTGGTAGGCTTCTATGAAGAGGTAAGTTCTGGACTGGACCAAAGAAATGCAGTGGATGTGGTGCATATGGACTTTTCAAAAGCTTTTGATACGGTGCCACACATAGGTTGATACATAAAATGAGAGCAATGGAGATAGGGGAAAATATGTGTAAGTGGTTAAGAACTGGCTTAGTGATAGGAAACAAAGGGTGGTCATTAATGGAACACACTCAGAATGGGTCACAGTCAACAGTGGGGTACCACAGGGGTCAGTATTGGGCCCGCTTCGTTTTAACATATGTATTAATAATCTTGTAGGGGGCATACAGAGTAGAATCTCAATATTTGCAGATGACACTAAACTCTGCAGGGTAATCAATACAGAAGAGGTCAATTTTATATTACAGGAGGATTTATGTAAACTAGAAGCTTGGGCTGATAAATGGCAAATGAGCTTTAATGGGGATAAATGTAAAGTCATGCACTTGGGCAGAGGAAATAAAATATATAATTATGTGCTTAATTGTAAAACACTGTGAAAAACTACCACTGAAAAAGACCTGGGTGTATGGGTAGATGACAAACTCACATTTAGTGGCCAGTGTCAGGCAGCTGCTGCAAAGGCAAATAAAATAATGGGATGCATTAAAAGAGGCATAGATGCTCATGAGGAGAACATAATTTTACCTCTATACAAGTCACGAGTGCGACCACACTTAGAATACTGTGTACAATTCTGGTCTCCGGTGTATAAGAAAGACATAGCTGAACTAGAGCGGGTCCAGAGAAGAGCGACAAAAGTTATTAGAGGACTAAGGGGTCTGCAATACCAAGACAGGTTATTAAACTTGGGGTTATTTAGCTTGGAAAAACGAAGGCTTAGGGGTGATCTTATAATAATGTATAAATATATGAGGGGACAGTACAGAGACCTTTCTAATGATCTCTTTACTCTTAGGCCTGAGACTGGGACAAGGGGGCATCCTCTACGTCTGGAGGAAAGAAGGTTTAATCATAATCACAGACGCAGATTCTTTACTGTAAGAGCAGTGAGGCTATGGAACTCTCTGCCACATGATGTTGTAATGAGTGAGTCACTACTAACATTTAAGAAGGGCCTGGATGCCTTTCTTGAAAACTATAATATTACCAGTTATACATACTAGATTCTTTGATAGGGCGTTGATCCAGGGAATTAGTCTGATTGCCATATCTGGAGTCAGGAAGGAATTTTTTCCGCCAATGTGGAGATTAGTGTTGCCACATGGGTTTTTTTTTTGCCTTCCTCTGGATCAACATGTTAGGCTATGGGTTGAACTAGATGGACTTAAAGTCTTCCTTCAACCTTAAATACTATGTTACTATGTTATTATGTTACTATGTAGACATGCACATTTCCAATATGACAATGAGCCAAGAATCACATTTGTTGTATTTTTGAAGATGAACAACTGAACACCTATTGGTGAGAAAAGTCGTCATCATTCTCCATCCAGCATCCAGACTCTAAAAGCGGTTGTTCTTGTAGAATCAAAAAAGATCAATTTAGCAAACTGGTGCCAAATTGCTCATTCCATATTGCCAATTGGCAATGTTTAGTTTGCCAAAAAGAAAACGGAGAGGAGCCTTAATAGCCTACAAACATCTCAAGGACTGTCGCACTGTAGAGGGGTCCGTTTTATTCTCATTTACACAAGGAAAGACTAGAAGTAATGGGATAAAACTAAATGGGAGGAGACACAGATTAGATATTAGAAAAAACTTTTTGACAGTGAGGGTGATCAACGAGTGGAACAGGCGGCCACAAGAGGTGATGAGTTCTCCTTCAATTGAAGTCTTCACATAGAGGCTGGACAGACATCTGTCTGGGATGGTTTAGTAAATCCTGCTTTGAGCAGGGGGTTGGACTAGACGACCATGGTGGTCCCATCCAACTCTACCATTCTATGATATCTAGAAGACTGTGAAACAACTGACAATAGACTGACACCCTTGGCTATAATGGGAGTCTATTGGTGTCTGTCAAATCTGAGATCATTTGCATTGTAGTCTCTGATGCTGATGTGAACAGAGCAGATTATAATAATATTTCATATATTTAATGTTTTGGTCCCAATATTAAAACGTCTTATTGGACACATCATGTTTTCTTCCCATGTCCCGTTATCGCAACGAAAGTCAAATTGACCGATCACTTAATGACTACAGTATGTGACCAGATTAATAGAACAAGTATCAGTACTTACACCATTAAACATAATAAAACACGCCCTGCGTACCACTCAGGGGATAATGCATTTATCTATTTATAGGCAAATTCCCATCGTCCTCCATTTCCTAGCAAACGTTTTTCAGTAGTCGGGCTGGGATAGGAGCCAGGCAGACTTAAATAACATTATGTTGTATAAGATAATACAGATGTGACATTAGATCTATGTTAATGAGTTCGGTGATGGATGATTTTTGCATATAAATACCTTTGTGGGTAACGCTCTAACACATTGGAAATAATGGATGTTAGCGCTGTATATGAGCTCATATTATTCTGGTTGACTTCAATTTAACTCATTCATTTCAAGAAAAAGAAAATTTAATGATGAAAAGTCACTGAACAGTTAAAATGTATTGACCGAACCTAGAGGAGATCCTCTATAATGGGTCAAGGGGATGAAAGGGCAATGTATTACTTCATACTCATGACTCATGGCCATATATCACTTTCCGAGCCCCATCCTTGGTTACTTGGACAATTACAATTAAAAAGTCGGATCTCTACTCGTTAGAAAGGTATCCCGTATTTTATCACTGTATAAAAAGCATCAGGCCCTGTGTGCCCCGAGCACCCAGGCTCCAGGAAATGAAATGGTGAGATATATTCATCTTAGGACAGCCTGCACTAAATAATTAGAGATTATTATCCGGCTAATTGCACAATATTAGAAAATTGGAAAGCATAGCTCTTATCTAAGCAATTATACCGAACCTTCATATGAACAGAAACAGAAGAGAGAAAACTCATTAAAATGATTCAGAAGGATAGCAATTTGTCCGTAAAACAACTAATGGTGTGAATTTCAGAAGGATTTTGTCACAGTTTTTGCTTGGTTGTGGATTACATGCTCATTAATTCTATCTCTCTTTCATTACATAAAGATATTATACATAGACAGTGGTGCTTGAAAGTTTGTGAACCCTTCAGAAGTTTCCAAAAAGTTGATATAAACTACATTAGAATTTCACACAAGCCATAAAAGTAGATAAAAAGAAACAAATATATAAAAGAATAATAGATTTTGTCATTTTTTAAATAAAATAAATAATCCAATTGTGGTTGGCAAACAATGTGAGCCAGTGGCGGACCTTGAGCCATGGTGAAGAGTGTGGGGGGGGTGCTGGCGGCCGTTGGCGAGGTGCGGGGGGTGGGCGTTTATTAGTGATGCGGCTCTCCTACCTGCTGAGCCGTGCTGAGTGCATTCCTGGGAGCCCGGGCGGCAGCGGGGCAGAGAGAGGGGCAGAGGAGAGAAGGGGCTGGATCAGGCAAGGGAAGCAGGAAGCTTCCTCCTTCCCTTGCCTGACCCTCCGCTCCTCTGACATCGGGTTACGGGGGTCGGCTGGGGGCCCCCCTGCAGGTTTGAGGGGCCCCCTAGCCGGTCGGGGTTCACCCCTGATGTGAGCATTAGCTCTAACTATCCGGTGTGCCTCCCCCCGGGTCTCTGGTAATTGTTGATTCATTCTCCACATTAGTTTGGAGAAATTTTAGCTCATTCCTCCATACAAAACAGTTTCGACTCTGTTATATTCGTGGGTTTTCTCCAGTAAGCTGCTCGGTTTGGATCCTAATACTACATTTCTATCGGAGTAAAGTCAAGAACTTTGCAAAACCGTAACTTTATTCTTCTTTAACTATTCTTTCTATAAACACAATGTGTGCGCTGGGTTGTTTTGCTGTATTTTCCACGTCTCGTTGAGCTTCAGCTCATGGACAGATGTCCTGACACTTTTCTTTAGTATTTGTTGGTATAAATTGGAATTCTTTGTTCCATCATTGATGGTGGCTCTCCTGGCCCAGATGCAGCAAAACACACCCAGAACATACCATAGATGGTATAAGGTTTTTATGTAACAGATAAGATAAAGCCACTTCTCATTTGAACCAAAATACCTATTGTGGTGTCTTTGTCCACAAAATGTTGATCAGATGGACTTCAGGCTTTTCCAGAGGAGCAATGTTCATTTTGGAGATCAACGGCTCTCTCATTGCAATCCTACCATGCACACCATTGTTAGTCAATGTCCTCCTGATCATGGAAAATTTACCATTAGCTTATGTGATAGAGGCCTATCATGGCTAAGGCGACTTTCACATAAGCATCTTTTTTTTTTCGATGAAAAACAGATTTTTTATGTTTCTGTTTTTTCTATAAATACCAGATTCAACATCATGCAACAGGTCAGGTTTTATTCTGTATCTGATGGTTGGATCTGGAAGAAAACCTGACCGGTTATGAGCGGTTGCATCCGTTATTATGAGTTTTTTTCCGGACTCGTTGTTTTAGTGTCCGCCCATATACAATATATAGACAGTGTTCTAGTGGCTCCAGACCTCATTTTTCCTGGAATCAAGCAGTAAAATGTTTCTCACAGCTCAGTGGGTGGGGGGTGGCTTTTGCAGCATTCGGGGCCTGCTCTGTAGGCGTGCCGAATCTGTTGCTACCAGATGTGGCGACATCAAAAAATAAGATTCCGAACCCGTTGACTTGCATTGCAGTGTATGCCATATTATCACAGAGCCATCACAATACTTTTATTGCCGGCTAAAAAAAACACTGCTTGTTGCATTTTAAAAAATGGTCGAAGTGCCTCACTTGGCCGGATACCAGAAGAAAACGCTCATTACCGGAAGTCCATAGGAAATGCATTGGTCATTAACTCTATGTTGCAGGATGTTTTGTTTGCTTGTTTTTTTTTAAATGCAGAATTCTGCCTTATTTAAAACCTTCGAGGTTGGCTTGGGTTCCTTTGTGACCTTACAGAGTATTATATGCCTTGCTCTCTTAGTGATCTGCGTTGGTTGACCAATCTTGTGATGGGTAATAATGGTCCTCCATTGTTTAATAAAAGTGTAAAATGTCTGTACAGCAGATGCATTTCAAGTATAAAGTACTCTTTATCAAAGCAGTACTTTGTACTCAAAACGCGTCTGCTGTAAGGATGTTTTACACTTTTTTAAACATTTTAATAAAGCTCAATTTTTTACCTAAAAGATTGACATGAATTTCTCACCAGATGTCGGTAACAAACCATGCATTCCACACTTACTGAAATGTATTTAATACTTACTACAAAAGCCTTTATTTGTAAAGAATCTGCAAGACGCATCCTGTGTGGAGAAACTATTTGCCTGCATTACTCAGGTGTGATTTTGGCCCATTCTTCCACACAAACATTCTTCACATCCTGAAGACCTGTGAGCTCCTTCTAAGCTTTAGTTTCTTCCATTAATTATCTAGTCTTGAAACATAACAAGATGTTTTTTGTATGGCGCTTTGGTAATGAGACACATTTTTATAGACCATTAGTTGAACCAGGTGATATTATTTTTCAATAAGGGTGGAGGCACACTGTCATGCATCAAAAACGGAGCATTTTTGATGCATGACAGTCATGCGAGTGCTGGGCATTTTTTGCTTCAGTGTCGAGTGAGTATAGTGCGTGTGGGTGTATGTGCATGCTGTATGTATGAGAGTGTGGTGCGAGTCAATGTGCTGCTGTCATGCTGAGAAATCCCGCTGAGCAAAATTCAGCACGATGGACAGCAAATTCAAGCACGGCTGCTGAGACAGCAGCAGTATTTTAACCAATCGGCTTTCACCGCTGCTGTCACAACAGCGAAAGCCGATTGGTTGCTGTGCTGGCAACCAGGCAAATTCAAACACCGCTGCTGAGTCAGAAGCGGTGTTTGCCGACATTGAAAGATCGCACACGCATGCGACTATAGCACAGTGTGCTGTATGGGTGTGAGATTTTCTCACACCAATATACTCTCAATGGGCACTCACAGGAGGAAATCGCGTTCAATTGCAGCATGCTGCGAATGAACTCGCATTTCACTCGCAATGCGAGTTCAGTGCATTGAAAGCGCACTGATATGACCAGTAGCATCTACTTATAGTCTCATGCCTGTGTGCCTCCACCCTAAGTGGCAGGATTGATTTATAATTACTGATAGATTTCAGCTGGTGTCAGGAATTTGCAAGGCTTTTTACACCTCTATTTATGTGTCCAATACTTTTTTCCCTGTGTCATTTGTCAATATTACACATAACAATTTTTGGATATCTATGGTTTGACTTCTTTGCCAGTGTGGATTGGATGGGCTGTTTCTGACATCTGGTGAGAAATTCATGTCAATAGCACCTTTGAAATACAGTCATGGCTGAAAGTGTTGACGGTCTTGAAATTGTTCCAGAAAATGAAGCATTTCTCCTAGAAAAATATTTCATGGCAACGTTTTGTCATACACATGTTTATTTCCATTATGTGTATTGGAACAACACAAAAGAGAGATAGAGAGAATATTTGACCAGAAATATGAAATCCATGAACAGATTATAGACTCTGGAAATGCACAGTGACAAAACCACATCAATATAGACGTATCTGTCTGGGACAGATCTGGATGCCATTGGGACCCATTCTATTTGTAGACGCACACTGCTGGATTTGCGTGCATCAGGAATTTTGTCATGCCGCAAATAAACAACTTTGTGCATTGGGGAAGAGGTAAAAAAGGCCGCAGTGGTGTGGATACGCCCAAATGCTGATACCATGACATGTCCCTGTGGCCCCATGTTAAGTATAGGGATGCAGGCCTGATCAGGAGGCTTCAGGATTTAGACAGATATCGATGCTACTCCAAAAAATATAGGTGTGAAACCACCCTTAGATAAATGGGTGGCTTGGCATTATTGGTGTGCACTGCTGATATCTTGGGTTAAAGTTGACCAAGGATTCGGTGTAGTCTCATAAAGTTTGTTCAGGTTTCCTCCAGTTTCAGTCTACTGATAGGATAATTGCTTTTTTGTGATTTTTGACCTTAAGAACTTTAAAATTATCTTCATTCCAGACCTGTATATGGGTGGAGACCCCAGACTGTACCATGATATTGGGCCAGCTATCAGTTGATACCATGCTTTTCAGTTGAATAGAATGCCATCCTATATGGATAAGACTAGGTCACGGAAGACCCAAAACCCGGACGTCATCATGGTTAACACGGGAATAAACATCAGAGAATTGAAGGATGCTGTGACAAACAGAGAACTTGGAGGAAAATGGTTCACATGGTATCCAATAGTCAGACATGACTGAATGGATGAAATTGGAATAAATGTTAACATGGAGATGTATCTAAGTTTAATAGTTACATTTAAGTTTCACATAAACCATGACTACAATACTTGCAATAACCCTCTGAAACATTTTTCTATTCCTCTTCTTTTTTCTGATATAATGGTGCACTTATTGCTATAAATACAGTTCTAGACAGACAACGGGAAGAGGAGACATTTGAGCAATGATTACATGCTGCTGCCATCTCCTCTGTAAAATATCTGTATTTGTGGAGCCTAATGGCCGGCACGGTAAACACCGGGATCCACAACACAACCTAAACTCTCAAATGATTTGTTTTGCTCTTTGTTCAATGTTTCAGCTCCTGGATGTTTCCCTGTAGCGATACAATGTAGCAGTAAAGGGAGATTTAATGTCTTTGATCTGACAATATAATGTCTTGAAGGAAAGCGTCTTCCTGGTGGACCTGCTTCACAAAATGCCATGGCCATGATTCATCAATACCACCGTTTTTCATGGACGGCAGAGTATTGTGCAAGGCGCCTGATTTATCAAGAGGCACATACATCTTAATGAATCAGATGAGGCACAAATGGCGTACAAGTGTGTGACCTGACAGACACTGGAGGAGGATTTGTGGCATATGAATAGTGATGAGCGAGTAGTAAGTTCCTCGAGTTCGGATAGCTATAACCAAATACTTGTACAGGTAACGAATCCAATGGAAGCCAATGATAACTCACTCAGATCCGAATATTGAAACAGTTCAAAGTATTCAGATAGAGCTTTCCGAACCCAAATATCTTATAACTCGCTCATTACTAATCTAATAAGGAGCCCCACCACTCACCATGCTCGCATCATGTCTCTGATGCATCCACTTTGTGAGAACTGGCCAAAAATGATAAGAAACACTAAAAATATCGACATTCTTGCAACTTTTTCAATGTTTTCATAAGAGTTCCCAGACTTATAAGCTTTCCTAAAGTGGGGCTCATGACTATCTTCCCTCTTTGGCTGGATATGTGTATTTCAATTAAATAAGGCCTAGTGATATTACGGCATGACTTTAGAAATAGTACTTTATAACGGCTGGTGACTGGCTTTTGCAGCTTTATGTGCCAGGTTTTGAGATATCCCCCAAGTCATCAGTAAATCAGTAGAGTAGAGGTGCTCAGGACTGCTGCCCACCTTTGACATTGAAGATGACCTGTTGAACTTACCATCATTGTTGCAGGTGAGCTCAGCAGATCACTTCTTGCCCTTCATTATTACTAATTATTTACCAGGATGAGCCAAGATCTTATTTAGGTCAAATGCCAAATGCCAGAATAATAGAGAATGCTTTAAGGCATTTTTATTACTTTTTGCAAAGTCACAAGTTTAGATACATCTCATTAGTATTCGGTACCATTGCCCTTAAACTGTATGACTTGGGTCAAACGTTTTGGATATCCTTCCACAAACTTCTCAAAATAGTTGGTAGGAATTTGAGCCGATTCCTCCTGACAGAACTGGAGTAACTGATCCATGTTTGTAGGTCACCTTGCTCGCACCTACCTTTTCAGCTTTGCCCATTAATTTTCAATAGGATTGAGATCAAGGCTTTGTTATGGCCACTCCAAAATATTGACTTTGTTATCCTTAAGTCACTTTGTAGCCAGTTTGGCAGTATGCTTTGGGTCATTGTCCATTTAGAAGACTAATTTCTAACCAAGCTTTAACTTCCTGGCTGAAGTCTTAAGATGTTGCTTCAGTATTCCCACATAATCATCTTTCCTCATGATGCCATCTATTTTGTGAAGTTCACCAGTCCCTCCTGCAGCAAAACAACCCCACAACATGATGCTTCCACCCCTATGTTTCACAGTTGGTATGATGTTCTTAGGCTTCCAAGCTTCTCCATTTTTCCTTCAAATCCAAACATAACGATGGTGATTATAGCCAAACTGTTCAATTTTATTGTCATAATATGACAGGACAGGTCTCCAAAAATTTAGATCTTTGATCCTGTGTATATTTGCAAAAATGAATCTGGCTTTTTTTATGTTTCTTTTGGAGTAATGTCTTCTTCCTGGCAGAGTAGCCAGTCATGTCATTGTAGTTAACGACAGAATCTTGCCAGCTTCCGCCATCATCTTCACAAGGTCTTCTGCTTTTGTTCTTGGGTTGATATGCACATGTTGGACCAAAGCACATTCATCTCAAGGACATATAACCTGCCTCCATCCTGAGCATTATGGTGACAAGACATTCCCATCTTGTTGGTACTTGCATATAATTGTTTGTACAGATGAACGAAGCACCTTCAAGTATCTGGAAATTGCACCCAAGGTTGAACCAGGCTTGTGTAAGTCTACAATTCTCCTCCTGATATCTTGACTGATTTCTTTAGATTTTCCCATGATGCTACACGATGTAGCAGTGTGTTTCAGGTATGCATTAAAATACACCCACACATGTGACTCTAAATAACTCATATGTTACCAATAAACCTATCAGAAACTTCCAAACACATGAGATCATCATGTGGGGTTTGCCAAATTGTTTAACGGCATACTAATCTTAGTGTTCGTAAACTTGTGACTTTGCCAAAAGTAATGAAAGTGCCTTAAAATATTCTGTCTATCTCATTATTCTGTCATTTTGGCAAATATTAATAATTAGCACAGAAATTTCCATATATGCAAAGAACTAGGGTGAATCACGGAAGGGGCATCCTTGTGAAGCTACTTAACACTAGCGAAAAACCAAAGGAAGAAAAGAGTCAAAGCTTCAATTTATGCAAATGTAGCCCCCCATTAGTCAGCATGCTGCAAAAGGGTACTGCACCCCTAACAGAAGGCGCAGTCTACTTTGTTCTGGTAAGGAGTAGTAGAAGCCTGAAGCTCCATCACCACACACACACACACCTAGTGATAAGGGACCAATCAGACGCCCGTTAACAAGGTAACTGGTCTCGGTGGGAGGAGAAGCTAGATTATAAAGTGAGTGGGGAAAGAGTGAACAAAAAAAAACAGAAGTAGAAAAGGAACGGAGAAGAGTGGAAGTGAAAGAGAGTGTAAAAGAGGAGAAGTAACAGGGAGGGCACCTCAACCTGGTTACCCAGACAGAGAGGGGCGAAGAAGAGGGTGACCAAACGCTCTGGCGCAGTCCAAAGCAGGGTACCGGCTCCGAAGTGGATCAGAGGTCCATTCCTGAACCTCAAATTACCAGTGTGGTCGATGTCTTCACAGGAGCATGATCCAACCTCCCAAATCAAGCACGGTCTCCACCAGAAGCACTAGACAGGGTTGGGTTCCCTTTGGAGAGAAAAAGGGTTCCCATATCACCCCACGGGCCTGGTTCAAGAAGTGGGATTCGTGCAGGACAGCGCATGGAGGAAGGAGAGCGCAGAGGTAGGACAGAGCGAGTATAGAGAAGGAACATCACCGGAGCTTCGGAGGGACACTGCTTACTGCCAGGACCACCCGGTCCACTACAATAGCTGAAACAACTGCATACCCTTTAAGACTGCAGATTACTGGAGTAAATTACCCATGCAGAGTGAGCAACATGTCTGTGTTTCTTCCTGGTTGACTGCAACATTCCAGCCTCAAAGCAGAGACCACGCAGCCCCATTCCAGCCGCGGTACCATATTCCAACATCAACCCATAAAACCCCTGGGACTGCAGTCTTCCTGTAGAGAACCACAACACATAGCTGCTGCCCATCAACCCGGAGGTCCCAGCAGTGCCGGTGCCATCACCGGACCTACAGGTGGCGTCACGAACTTCATAAACTTTATTTTTTCTTTTCTTTTTATTGTCACCGCAAGGGCACTGATCACCTGTGACATCCCTGCACGCAACCGCCGGAGACCTGAGTACCCAGACCCTTGTGGGCCAGACACAAATAAAAATAAGCACAAAGGCTGGGGTCACACTTGATCCTTTAATGGCCCTGGATCTGTTATATGCATCAGTTTTTTCACTTTTTTGCTGTAAGTCCAAAACCTGATGCTAAAACCTGATGGTGCACTCAAGTGTGACTGAAATGGTGTCAGTTTTTTTTACTGGACCCAAAAAACGCTTTCTGGCTTCCTGATTTTACCCCACCTGTGTGCTATTAGCACCCCATAACATATAGGATTTAGCATGCTACAATGTCCCTTACAACTGTAGAGGGGGCAGGTCCAAATCTTATTAAGACTCTAGTTATGCCATTGGTTCAAGGTTTTTTCTATTTCCTATTGGGTCATTCCATGTCAAGTGATCCAAAAATGAATATTTTTTTTCCCTGACGTCCTCAGATTTTTTTTAAAATTTTTCTATATGAAGAACAACTTTATCTAATTACAAAAAAAAAGTTTTGAATTTTTTTCTTTATCAGTTAATTTTTTACAGATTTTTAAAGTTTTAAAAAAGTGCGAATTTTGGCCTGGTATGGCTTTACATTTTCTATCATATCTCGGGCTAGAAATAAGATAGAGAAACAAAATAAACACCAATCTACTCAGAACTGTGCAGGCTTTCACCAGATATGTCACAAGAGGATCTTTGTTAATATTTTACCCATGTGATCGCAAGCGCAAAACTTTAAAACGCATTTCCGAAAAATCGGCGCGCTTTAAATATTTCAAAAACTGCCCATGTGTCTGCTATGCTCTTAGCCACATCTGTACCAAATTTCAAGTTGGGATCGCAATGGGATCATATTTTAACATATTTTACTAGTAATAGCGTCAATGGGTCATTCCATATCAAGTGATCTAAATATGAATATTTTTTTTTACCTGACGTCTTTAGATTTTTTTTTTTTTTTTTTCCTTTATGAAGTACTACTTTAGTTAATTACAAATTAAAAGTTTAGAATTTTTTTCTTCATCAGTTAATTTTTTACAGATTTTTAAAGTTTAAAAAAAGGGTGAATTTTGGCCTGGTATGACTTTACATTTTTTTATCTCAGGCTAGAAATAAGATAATGAAGTGGGAGAGGCATCATTTTACTCAGAACGGTAACAGCTTTCATTTGAGATGTTACAAGACTATGTTTCTTTATATCAAATTCAAACTATTGACGGGCAATTGTGAAAAAATGACTGATTGTGTTCTTGGTGATTTTTGAATTGACACTATAATAGTTAAATATTTTGCACTTAGGTCCAATGAATGCGTCCATGGGGTCAAGCTGGGACAAAGTCATCACAAATTAGCCTTATTTGCAGATGACCTGCTACTTTACATCTCCCAGCCCCTGGTCTCCATCCCTTCGGTCTTAATGGAGTTTGAACGGTTCGGACAATTGAGCAACTTTAAAGTGAATTGCTCCAAAACCGAGGCACTCAATATTTCTTTGCCTGGAGAATTGGTTTCTCATCTATCTAAATAGTTCCCATTTAAATGGAAAGTAGAAGCCATTAAGTACTTGGGAGTCCTTATACCAAAAGATCTTAAACAAATATTCAATTTAAATTATCAATCCCTTTTGACTAACGCGGAATCGGCATTTACCTCCTATAGACAATTAAAGCTATCCTGGTTCGGGAGAATAAACGTAGTCAAGATGGATGTCTTGCCCCGACTCTTATATACTTTTCAGACAGTTCCTGTTCTATTGGATAGAGGCTTCCTCTCCAAAATGCAATCTATGATCCTTAGATTTGTCTGGGGGGCAAGAGGTCCAGATTGCGAATGAATATCCTATCCTTGCCCAAGACCAGAGGAGGGGTTGGACTACCCAACATACGAGCGTACTTTGTGGCTTCCTCTCTTGTTAGAGCTCTAGATTGGCATTATCATGCGTCCTCCAAGAAATGGGTAGGGGTGGAGCAAGAGGGTTTGGGGCTTCCGCTGAAACACCTGCTTTGGATTTCCCCTAAAGACTCCACAGACCTAGTACCTTTGACAGACATGACCAGAAACACCTTGAAGGTATGGCACCTAGTGACGAAAACCCTCCGCTTAAACGACAGACTTAGCCCTTTGACTCCCCTTTTTTCCAACCCATCTTTCCCACCCAGATTTGACAGGCAGAGATTTTTATGTTGGCGGATTGTGGATGACACCCGAGTAGGACAGACTCTGTCCAGTGGTGGTTTGCCCCCGATGGCAGAGCTACAACTCAAAGAACCTACGAGACCTCTTAAGTGATTCGAATTTCTCCAATACAGAGCATACTTATATTCAGCTGACCACTCTTGCAGGGTAAGATTGACGCCCAACGTATTGGAGAGGTTATTCCAACTGGAGGCTCCACCGAGGCGCAAAATATCAGTTCTATACCAGGCCTTAGGGTCCATAAGGGAGCAGGGCACCCTTTACTTCCAATGTGCTTGGGAGAGGGAATTGGGGTGTAGCATTTCAGAAGCTAATTGGCAGAAATGCTTTATATTTACTCACTCACTAGCTAGCGCTTGTTCTGCACAAGAAAGAAGCTATAAGCTGCTCACTAGATGGTACTTGTGCCCGACGACACTCCGGAACATGTTCCCTGGATCCCCTGATACCTGCTGGCGCTGTGGGGAAGAGAAGGGTACAATGATACACATTTGGTGGAGTTGTGGGGAAATCCGGCGGTTCTGGTCTGAGGTTTTCAATGCATACGCCCGGATAACAGGTAAACAAGCCGAATGCTGCCCAGAATCGGCAATGTTATCCATTTTTCCAGGACCTATTGGGCTACAGAAGAGGGATATTCTCCGCTTTTGCATCTCGGCTGCTCGTGCTGTGATCCCGAGTTTCTGGAAATCAAGCCGGGCTCCATCTCTACTTGATTGGTTCAAAGAATTGATGGACATATATCGAATGGAGGAGCTCGCAGCTGATGCGTCGGGATCTCGGAACAAATTCTTAGGGATTTGGGTTGAATGGATTCTTTTTCACGACTCTGCAGAATGTAGGAGTATCTTTTCCAGCACAGATAATATGGCTCGACCTCTGGCTGATGGGGAGCCAGTGGGATGAGTACCCTTTCTCCTTCCCATACCTCACCCGTCCCCCCCCCTCCTTTTTTTCTTTTTTTCTTACGTGGCTTTTCTTTCCCAGTATAACTTTTTCTAATGGTTTTTGTTTCTCTTCTCTCTCTCTTCTTTTCTATCTCTCTTTTCTTCCCATCTGATACATTCAGTCTAGGTATTTCCTTTCTATACCTATACCTTCAGAATTCTAGTGAACATTAGACAGGTATCGGAAACTCTGAGCTGTGAGTAGATCATTAATATTTCGGCCTTCCTTTCCGGTACACCAGTCGATAGACTATTCCAACTAGGCCTCAACGGGTAATGACCCACTTACGTGGTCAACCTGTTAGAAGGGGCCAAGTGATAAAAATCATTCTGCTGGGGCTGCTTGTCCCCTTGACATCAGAACATCTCAAAACCCTGAGAAAGGTTGTATACTTGAGTGTTTGGAATTATATTTAGATTGTAGTATATATTGCACCAGAGATAAGCGCAAAAGTAAATTTGCAGCTTATCTTAAAGTTACTAATAACTTTGTGAATTCTCTTTTTGTATATTTTATATGTCTCAAGATTTTGTTAAAAGATTGAATGTATGTCTTTCATATGTTTTTTCAAAATTTAATAAAAATGAGATTAACCATAGTTAAATATTTTAAAATATGATCCCATCACGATCCCAACTTGAAATTTGGTACAGATGTGGCTAAGAGCATAAAAGACACATAGGCAGTTTTGGAAAATTTTTATTAAAACGTTTTTTCGGAAATGCGTTTCAAAATGTTGCATTTGCATTCGCATGGGTAAAAAATTAAAATTAATAAATATACTCTTGTGACATATCTGGTAAAAGCCTGGACAGTTCTGAGTAGAATGGTGTTTATTTTGTTTCTCTATCTTATTTCTAGCCCGAGATAAAAAAATGTAAAGTCATACCAGGCCAAAATTCACCCTTTTTTAAACTTTAAAAATCTGTAAAAAATTAACTGATGAAGAAAAAAATTCCAAACTTTTAATTAGTAATTAACTAAAGTAGTACTTCATAAAGGAAAAAAAAAAAAAAAAAATCTAAAGACGTCAGGTAAAAAAAAATATTCATATTTAGATCTCTTGATATGGAATGACCCATTGACGCTATTAACAGTAAAATATGTTAAAATATGATCCCATTGCGATCCCAACTTGAAATTTGGTACAGATGTGGCTAAGAGCAAAGCAGACACATGGGCAGTTTTTGAAATATTTAAAGCGCGCCGATTTTTTGGAAATACGTTTTAAAGTTTTGCGCTTGCGATCACATGGGTAAAATATTAACAAAGATCCTCTTGTGACATATCTGATGAAAGCCTGTATAGTTCTGAGTAGATTGGTGTTTATTTTGTCTCTCTATCTTATTCCTAGCCTGAGTTATGAGGAGAAACGTAAAGGCAGGCAACAGCGAAATTCACACTTTTTCCGAACTTTGAAAATCATTTAAAAAAAAAATAAATTTTTTAAAAAATTTTTCTCTTCACATTTTGCATTGTCTGACATGCTATTATCAAATAACAAAATCTCAAAAGAATTAAAAATATAGAGGTAATAATCATTGGTTCACTTGACATGGAATGACCCTATTATAAGTGCTTTGTTGAATATTTCATTTAAACGTAACATATTGTAGTTCATATTATGCCAAATTGCTCCCGGACCTGTAGATCGGATCCTGTATCTGGTCTATTTGACAGGATCAGATCAAGAAAATCATCTCCTCTGGTTGGTTTATCAGGGAGAGATTTGCCTTGAATTGAAATAAAGCAGTGTGATATGTAATGCTGTCTACAAAAGTTAATGCCTCTCCTTTCCTCGCAAAGGGTAGGGTCACATTGCTAAGCTAAATTGCATTCACCGCATCCGGATCCGGATGCGGTGAACGCAATGCCGGGCACACACATTTGTTACAAAAATGTGTGCAGAATACCGGACTGCGGTTACCGGATGGCTCAGGATGTGTAATCCTGAGCCATCCGGTAACTGCCGAGGTTGCGGTTCCCGGCTATTGGCGGGATCCGCAACCTTAATAAAGAGTAAAATTGTTGATCTAAATGACTTTTTAAGGTCTGTAGGGGGGCTTAGACCCCCTACAGACCGGCCGCCCACTTCTATAGTGTACTTCAGCTATATCTCACGGGGCACGGGCTCCCCGGAGCAAAGTGCCCCCCCCCCGTATCACTATACAGGGGTGCCTACACCCCTCTATTACAATGATGCTTTAATGATGTCCAAAAATGCAGTACAAAAAGGATTTTAGCAATCGCAATGTAAGTTCATACTTACATGCTGTTGTAGGCAGAGTCCCGAGAAAACCATGGGCGGGGCTGTGTGCAGCAGCCTCCGCCCACTCCTTCTTGATGGCCGCCCCCTCTGGCCGTAATCCAGTGTTGTGAGGGCGGGCACGTCGTTAAAGGGGCGTGGCTAACTATTTGCCGCGGTTAGCCACGCCCCTTTAACGACGTGCCCGCCCTCACAACACTGGATTACGGCCAGAGGGGGCGGCCATCAAGAAGGAGTGGGCGGAGGCTGCTGCACACAGCCCCGCCCATGGTTTTCTCGGGACTCTGCCTACAACAGCATGTAAGTATGAACTTACATTGCGATTGCTAAAATCCTTTTTGTACTGCATTTTTGGACATCATTAAAGCATCATTGTAATAGAGGGGTGTAGGCACCCCTGTATAGTGATACGGGGGGGGGCACTTTGCTCCGGGGAGCCCGTGCCCCGTGAGATATAGCTGAAGTACACTATAGAAGTGGGCGGCCGGTCTGTAGGGGGGTCTAAGCCCCCCTACAGACCTTAAAAAGTCATTTAGATCAACAATTTTACTCTTTATTAAGGTTGCGGATCCCGCCAATAGCCGTGAACCGCAACCTCGGCAGTTACCGGATGGCTCAGGGATTACACATCCTGAGCCATCCGGTGACCGCAGTGCGGCCCGGTAAACGCTGCGAAAACTGCTGCCTGCATGATTTTAAACGCAGGCAGCAGTGCCGGATCCGGCCACCGGATGGCTTGTGAAGCCATCCGGTGTTTTGCATAGGCTTCCATCAGGAGCCTTTCCTGGTCCGGTTTTGAGCTTTTTTAAAGCTCAAAACCGGATCAGGATTTTAAACAAAAAACGCCAATGTGACCCTACCCAAAGTGCACAGTATGCAAGGCTTAATACTATTACCTTAAATGTAGACACTGTATTATTTAACCTGTTGATTTTTTTCTCCAAAAAGCCGTAGTCCATGACTTCTCCCTTACATGCAATTCTGAATATTACTTGTTAGCATCCTGCCAACTCTCATCACGAAAAGCTGATGGCTCGATGGGTTATTTTAAAATTGGCTCTCTCAAAAGACAAATGTTCCCATAGGTCTAGCTCGGAGCTCTTGGTCCCAAGTGCAAAATTTGGAACAGGGCCCCCTACCCAGTATGAGCCATAATGTTTCATCTTATGTGACTCTAGGCTTTGTTGGGCACTTGGCCCTAGGTGCGACAGCACTGCCTATGACTATGCTACCACATGCACATTTGTTAGCCTATCTATCTGCAACACAGAGCCTGAAGTAGTGACAGCCAAAACAGGCTTATAGGATGAAACAGGTTAAATTACAATGTTCTGAATGTTCGAGGCTTAGGTTCACTAAGTTCTCAGCACCACCCAACACAGCCTAAATCTACAAGTCGGAACGTAAGTAAATGCACAAATAATTGAGGTTAATTGTTGCTTTTAAACCACTCATATGCTCTCAGCCGAGGTTGTGTTTCATGTTCTGTTTGAAAACCTCTTTGCAAATGAGGAAACCATTAATTAACTCAGTTGCCCTGTAAGAAGCTCTTAACTGCTAAGGCCACCTGAGAAAATGAGATAAGACGTGATGTCTTGGTTCATGGTCGCTTCTATTGCCAAAAGACTTGAGTTTAACTTCAGAAATAAAATGTTTGTTTCAATTTAAGTCTTCAGAACAGCAAAACAATGACTTGTTAATGCTCAAAACTCTACGTAACTTACAGTTTATAGCCAGCAAGCTATTGATGAGTTAAGGATTACCATGACTTAAGTCCAATGATGGCCATTTCTCTTTGATTTATGTCAAGATGTTTCATTAATTCAGGGATTTTCAGTTTTTTGGTTTTTTTGACATGTCACCAAGACACCAAAGTTGTGTTTAGTAAGGTCATTTGACCATATCTGCCTACCTGTACTATCAGTGGTGGACACAGACAGAAGATGACTTCTATGCAAGAACAATATATGGACCCTTTGCAGTTCAATAGTTTATGGAAATGCACAATTACACCTGCCATGGAGATCGAAGGGGGGCCCCCTTACTTCTTGGGCCCCTGTGCGGCTCAGCCCATGTGTATAACTACATTGAAGTTAATGATGGCATCTACAGTAGGTTTGATGATTTCTGTTCCTGTGTCCTGTGGCAAAAATCATATAAGGTTACTATGGTTTACCATTGAATCAAAGATGTATTTATACACATAGATGAAACAGAGTGTCAAGATATATTTGGTGGATTGAATTCAGGTTTTCTATTCCATCCTATTGCCATCTGAGTATAATTACCCCCCTTCATACCATCTGCCTTGAATAACATGTACTAGAAGGAAATAGATGGACTTTCTTCTCTGAAGGAGATCCCAAAGAATTTCCAGGAGACGAAATGGATTATTGTAGTTTCATATCAACGTGTTTGAAAGTCATCTGGCTTCTTCAACAAACCACATGCTAGAGCAGGGGTCCCCAACTCCAGGGCTCGAGGGCAGCCAACAGTGCAGGTTTTCAGGATTTCCTTAGTATTGCACAGGAGTTGAATTAATCTCCTGTGCAGGTGATCACATTAGCACTTGTGCAATACTAAGGAAATCCTGAAAACCTGAAAGGTTGGCTGCCCTCGAGGCCTGGAGTTGGGGACCTCTGTGCTAGAGGCATAGCTACATAATACGAGACGACATTACCAACCAAAGACATTGTTCAGAGAGGGGACTGTTTTGTTTCACTGTAAATCTCCTATTTTAAGAAAAGACTACAAGTTGCCAATAGCGCTTAGGTCAGGTGAGGAAGGGGCCGGGTCATTATTTTAGGTCTTTACTGGCAGTAGAGACTGATGCTGTGAGTATTATCCCACATAATCATTATGATTTTCTTGAAAGATGAAGACTTTTTCCTGAACCACATCTTGAAAAGATTGTCTTCTTAAAACTGTCAGTAGGTTAGGCAGTTGATTTTGAGTCCAACTTCAACCCAAAAAGTCAACCTAGTACATCTTTAACAAAGTTTAATTCCAGCCCATAGCAGTACTGCACCACCACTTTCTCGGCAACTCAATGGAAGTGGAGGTCAGTGCCCGATACTGATCCAACCATGGCCCATCCATCTGGTCCATCAAGAGCCATTCACTTCTCATCAGTCCATAGAAACTTAAAAAATTCTGTTTACAGATAAAGTATCTCTTGGCTAAGGCTTTTGTTTCCCCTTCTGTGTCTTGTTTAGTGGTGGTTGGTTTCCGCCTTCCTTACCTTGGCCGTGTCTCTGAGACCTGAAAACCACGTACTTCGTAAACCTCCAGGTTGCAGATCTGGAACATCATAGCACTGTAGGATAATGGGTTGCAGTTCTGGAATATCATAGCACTGTAGGATAATGGGTTGCAGTTCTGGAACATCATAGCACTGTAGGATAATGGGTTGCAGTTCTGGAACATCATAGCACTGTAGGATAATGGGTTGCAGTTCTGGAACATCATAGCACTGTAGGATAATGGGTTGCAGTTCTGGAACATCATAGCACTGTAGGATAATGGGTTGCAGTTCTGGAACATCATAGCACTGTAGGATAATGGGTTGCAGATCTGGAACATCATAGCACTGTAGGATAATGGGTTTCTGGTCGCTTCACATTTGATTTTTCTTCAATCTCTGGCAATTAATGTGTTTCATTTTTTTCTACACATTTTTTGTAACTTTGTTGACTATTTGGAACAAAACTTTTGATGGTTGTGTGATCGCACCGCCAACACCTTACTCAATTTCAAGGGTGTTACACCCCTCTGTAAAATTTGTAACATTTTCTTTTACTTTTCAGTTAAATGTCTTTTTTGGCCCATTTTGCCCAAAGAAAATAAGCTGCTTAATAGGGTTGTATCCTTAGGCAGCACCCTCCCTCATTACTCAAATTCACATCACCTGATCTGTTTCATCCAATAAGCATTCAAGTTTACACCGCTTGGAGTTGAAAAATCTGAATAAAAATGATAATATAGTCACTGCCTAATTGTGAAAACACAGTACAGTAATCAGTCCAGTAAGCAATAAATCATTGCAATCAGTGTCTCTTTTGTTACATTATGCTGGTTAGCAAAAACCTGGTGACAAATTCTATTCTGACTCCATAACTATCTGCAAAGAAAAAGCCACAACATCACTCCAAGTATCATGACCAGGTGACTAGAGCTTTATTGCACGAAGTTACAAACAAATAGGCATGGACCGCATGGCCTTGCAGTGAGGGGAGGGAGATGACAGCTGGGGGGACCGACAATGCATGTTTCATGCTAACCAGCACTTCCTTGGGTCTATCAGCCTGACGAAGTGTTGGTAAGCAAGAAACATGTGTTGTCCATCCCCCCAGCTGTTGTCTCCCTCCCCTCACTGTAAGGCCTTGTGGCCCATTCCTGTCTGTTTGTAACTTCATTCAATAAAGCTCCAGTCACCTGGTCATGATAATTGGAGTGATGTTGTGGCGTCTTCTTCTATTGGCTTAGTGGGGAACATACCTGCAACAAAGGATCTTCACAAAGTGCACCTACTCACCCAGGAAGGATTTACAAGGTCCACTGACAAGCAGCTGGAGTAATGAGTCAGATCCACATATATCATTGCAGTCAGTGCCCCATCATTCAAATGCTTTCTGTTCTACTCTTTGTGTTACTAAGCTGCAATTGCAGGACACTTTAGACACTGATTCTGAGTCTGTCTCTTACACAATTACTTAGGTGGCGTGCCTGCGGACTGGTCGCCACAGTGATGCTGCACCTACTCCATAGGTGTGGTGTCACCATTCCCTGGGGAGAGAGATTGCATACATGAGACACACAGAATTGCACACAACATCATCCCAATTCCAGGCTAGGGGATTCAAGCGGACCCTAATGAGAGGAAGGGCCCCATCTTCCAGTCAGGAGGAGGGGTTAGCAGGAGTTAGAGAGAGGAGGAAGGTGTCTGGCATGGACACAGGACTGAGAGAGTCCTAGGGGACATGGGAGTGGAGGATCCACCTGTGTGCCCCGAATCCAATCCCGATATGAGTCAGGCGGAGGGACTGGTTGCTGGAGGGGATCGGGGCCGATCTGGTTAGTATGCTCCAGGCCCTGACCAGGAAAACCGGAGGCCACTGGCTTTGCAGGAGCAGTGGCCACAAACCGTGAATAATCCGCAGGACGGTGACTAGGACTAGGGCCAGGGAACATGCCGCTGCAGTCGCCCAACAAGGCCCCCAACAGCAGCATAAGTAATACAGAGAGCAATGTACAAATGTAAATAGTATTACCTGGATAGGTTTAGAAACATTTATAAGTGTGTATAGCTACTGAGTTGTAGATAGTGTAACCTGGCTATGGCTTTAGAAAAGCATAGTTGTTGATAATGTACATATTGTGTAGTAAAGATGAAGAAACTAGTGTAAATATGTAAGCAAGTATCGTTTTAGTTAGCCAGCTAGGCCTGTTGAAAATAATAGTTTATTCTAATGACAATGGACGATTTGATTATGGACAATGATATAATCAGGACTCTCAATGTGTATAGTGTCACTTCTCAAACATGCCTTTTGTTGGTTTTCAAACCGATATGGTCAGGTGCTTGAACGGACCCTGTTGTTGCACTTTACCCAGACAAGCTGTACGCTGAAAACAGCCTGACCTGGCTAAACATAAACCATCGGCATAGCCGATGAGCCAAATGAGGCCAGGCCTGGAACCCTGTAGCCACGCCCAGGGACAAATGGAAGTGGGTTGGGGCGGTTCCCACTGAAAGTACACTTTATCTGGCCAGGGGACACTCTGTTTTGGTGACATATCAAAGACTGTGTTGAACTAGCACTTATTTTGTACCTTTTGCATTTTTATATTTTTATACATAACTGAGTAACATTTAAGTGAGCGTCTACCATAAAGGGAAGAGATCGTTTATATTGTTGTTGATTGTTGTTAAAATGTGCACATAAAAAAATTGTAAGTTCTTTGCATAACACCTTTTACCTGTTTTGCAGCCCACGGACGTGCTTTGCTTTGCCAAGGGGGAATATGACGCCCTTGCGGACTGGTTAGCACAGTGATGCTGCACCTACTCCATAAGTAACTTCCAAGAATTGTCCAGCGAGTTGAGGAAAATTGCACCTTGAGTTCTTTATAAAATTTCCATTTATTCGTATTCAGGTAAAAACAGGTTTCTTAACACGTAAAACACACAGTTCAGTTTATCATGATCATGAGTAAGGCTACAAGCTTGCCGAAACATGTTGCCTGAATACATGATAAACTGACCTGTGTGTTTTTATGTGTTAAGAAACCTGTTTTTACCTGAATACGAATAAATGGAAATTTTATAAAGAACTCAAGGTGCAATTTTCCTCAACTCGCTGGACAACTCTTGGAAGTGATTTGGATGCAGCTACAGGCCCGCTGGAGTCTGTGCTGAGAGGGAGGAAAACTGGAGAGAGAAGTCAGGTGAGTGGACCCTTTTTTTCTTAATGTATGTAATACTCCATAAATAAGGTGTCACCATTCCAAGGGAAGAGGGATTGAAAACCTAGACACACAGAATTGCACTCAACATCATCCCGATTCCAGGCTAGGGGACTCGAGGGACCCCACTGAGAGGAAGTGCCCCATTTTCTAGTCAGGGGGAGGGGCTAGCTGGAGTTAGAAAGAGGAGAACATCCAAGGAAAGCGTCCGGAGCGGACTCAGGACTGAGAGAGTCCTAGGGGACACGGGAGTGGGGGATCCACCCATGTGGCCCCGAATCCTGTCCCAACCCGAGTCAGGCGGAGGGACTGGTTGCCAGAGAGGACCGGCCCCAATCTGGTTAAGGTGTTCCAGGCCCTGACCAGGAAAACCGGAGGCCACTGGCTTTGCAGAAGAAGTGGCCACAAACTGTGAATAATCCGCAGGATGGTGGCTAGGACTAGGGCCAGGGGACTTTGACTTGATGATAGGCACCCCTCACGAGCAGGATGTCTTCCTTGTTGGAACCCATCCTTAGTCTGAAGGATTTGGACATAGTCCTGGTGCAAATCAACTTCTTCACCTCTGTCAATTCAGCTCATAGTTCCTCTCATCTTTTCTTCCCAGTCAGCCCGGCTCTTTCACTGGCGATTTGGAGGTCGCTCTTGGTCGTGATGCTGGAGAGTCTCCAGGATTATCTTCTGACTGACAGCTACAGGTCTCCAACTTCAGATGATTCATTTTTGTAGCAGAGTCTTTCTTTAATTTCTGTTCACTCTCTGACTTCAAGCTGGCTGCCTCATTCATCTTTTCGATGAATTCCTCATCCAGAATGTCATGTGCAACTTGATATCTTTACTGATTAATACTGTTCTTAAAGATCTCAAAACCCTCTTCTGGACTAGTCCAGCATCAAACCATTCCTCTGCTTCTACATCACAGGATGCAAACAACAATCTGTCCTTCAGTTCAATTGCCCTGAATAAGAAACTTTGAGGAGATTCCTTGTGCTCCTGTGTGATGTTAATGTGGCGCCCCTGCGACCAGGGTGGCCACAGGTAGGAACTGCATCAAGGCAGTTGAAGACAGGTTTTACACAAACCACCTTCATAACATACACCCACCGACACAAGACCTAACTCGGAGCCTGGGACTCTAGGCGGGCAAGGGGTGGTAGGGCCAGTTACAAGTGGGTGGGATGTAGACAAGGTGACGGACCGGGTACATAAGGGTAAAACTAGGAGGAGTTAGTTAGTAGGCCAGATGCTGCCGAGCAGCAAAGACAAAGAGAGACTTCCCTGAAAGTTTTGGGCTCCCTGGAGGTGCAGAATCCTGCGAGGCACTGTCCCCCGGAGAGAAAGCCCGCTCCACAGCCTGTAACCCAGGGAAAGGGGAGAGGCCGGACCAGTGCAGCTGGGTCCGAGGAAAACGGCAGCGGTGACAGAGGATGACTGGGAGAAGGGATCCCCTGACGTACACCGGAGTCACACGGGTAGGAAAGGGCCTGGTGCTCCCTTGCAACACAGAGACACTGGAAGGCTAGGCTGGGACCAGAGATTCGGCTCTGAGGTGACCGAAGCTATACGCCGGATCACAGACACACCGACGGGGAGTTCAGATTCCATGTCTTATCTCCTACACAGGTGCAGGAGGTACAGCGACACATAGGACCCAAGCTTGCCACCCACACAAAGGGGGAAGCCAAGCAAGGGACCGAGTTGCCACCATACAGCACACTGGGGAAGAGAAGTGTAGAGGAAACCCTGAAAGGTATCAGAGAGAGAAGGGTCTCCGAAGGGAAATCTGGTGGCTGGAGAGGGTTAAGTGACTGTCCGGAGTTATCTGTGTAAAGCAACTGTGCTGTGTACCGTACTGAAGAACTCGCAAATAAAACCCAGTGAACCCTGTTAAAGTCTCCCATGTGTGATTCCCTACATGCAGAACTGTTGTATATACATTACATCCTGTCAGGAGCAGCCCGACCCACGTCCGGCTCATCCATCCGGCTGCAGCACCATCCACCCTCCTGGCAGAGGCAAGCAGCAGTGGTGGTCCCCCATTGACCACAACCCGTGGGTGGCGTCACGACAATCCCTGTAAATATTCCCCTTTACTTGTGGGTTCGGGACATGGTCCGGACCAAGACCGCTGTGATAACCCCCGTGATACCCCTGTCCGGTACCGAGTACCCCATCCCAGTGGGCTCCACATTAATGAGTCGGTGGAACGGTTCTGAAGTACTTTCTTCTTTTTAGTGCCCCTTTAAGATCATTTTTAGTTGTTGAAATGTCAAGTGACTTTTCATTTCTAGCATATTCTTGAGTTTTAGCCCTGGGCTGACAGCTTTCACCACCCTTTCGATGATTTCATTTGGCTTGTAGTCTTCCTGCAATCCTGCGTCAATCTGGTGCAACAACTTTGTAAAAGCAGTTTCTCCTCCTGTTCATGTTCCCCAGTCTGTCCAAGGATCTTAAGCTACATTCACAATCGGCGTAATAGCCGCAAATTCCTGCTTTTATGCGTCGCTTTTGAGCGCTCGCGTAAAAGGAGTGATAAAAAAAGCTGGATACGCCTTGCAGTAAAAGCTATGGCTTTTGCATAAAGGCGTGCAGACACGGCGTTTTGCGCTCTCACGTCAAAGCGCCCGCGCAAAAAGAATTGACATGCCAATTCTTGGCGTTTTTTTCAGTGCGCTTTCGCCATAGGCTACATGTTGACATGGCCTCAGGGAAAGCGCAATGAGAAAAGCGTGACGTCGGCATGCAGCAGCGCTTTTTTGCGTGCAAAAAAGCACAACTGCCAATTACGCGGCCAAAAACGCCTCCTGTGAACGTAGCCTTAAAATCATTTCTTATTGTGATTTGCAGTGGTAGAGAGAGGTCTGCCTCTCTGGTTCAGGTGTTTTAGCAGATTGCTGCACAGCTGCTCTCAGAGCGATTAATTGTTCTTTCAATTCCTGTAGGAAGGAGTTTCCGGTTCTTGATGATTGGCAGCTCCTCTACATCCTTCAGCCTCGAACCCGGTTATGATCTGTGTTAATTCATGAAGAAATGTCCCCATGACATCCTCATCTTCTCTTTCTCATAACTCATCCATATGTGTTTTTAATGGCTGTTAAGACATGTCTGCGGTTGCCCTTGGTGATCTGTTCTTCTGCCATCTTTACATGATGTGCCACTACACTCAATTCCTCATAGGTTACCTGCAGGAGCAGCTCTCTGACACTGTTAATCACATCCACAACCCCTGATTCTGCTATTATGTTTTACAATGCTGGTTCCCTTTAAATAGTATAGCAGAGTTGAGTTGAGGTATTGTGTTTCTGTGTATTACAATAGCTGGACTCTGCTCAGGCTGGGGTCACAGTTGACATGCGTTTTTTTAGTGCCTTTTAAAAACTCATGCGTTTTAACATGCGTTTTGTCATGTCATCATGAGTTTTTTAAGGTGTGTGATGGCTCCCTGCGTTTTTGGCTGCGTTTTTAAATCTGCACCAAAAAATAGTGCATGTACTATTTTTTGGTGCGTTTTTATAACATGGGCCCCTATGGAAAACGCATGCAAAAACACATGTACAATTAGTACCATTTAGTGCCATTCAAAAACGCATGCGTTTTCCATAGGAGCCCATGTTAAAAAAAAATGCATGCGTTTTCTAAAACGCTTGCGTTTTTTTAACATGGGCTCCTATGGAAAACGTATGCGTTTTTGGATGGTACTAATTGTACATGCGTTTTTGCATGCGTTTCCCATAAGGCCCCATATTAAAAAAACGCATGCGTTTTTGGAAATGCACCAAAAACGCGTGGTACTGTCACACATGTTTTTTTGCTATTAGGGCATGCGTTTTTTAACATGGGGGCCTATGGGTGCGTTTTTTACATGCGTTTTTGAAAACGCAGGACTCCAAAAACGCTTGTGAAAAATGCAACTGTGACCCCAGCCTCATTCCCTCTCAGGATTCCCTGTATGGGCCACCAATGTTGCATGCATGCCAGTCAGTATGTGAAGGCTTTACACTGAACATGAGTTCTTCTGGAATCCCGGGAAAATCTTACACAGGGCAACCATTAATTATTCTTCTGTACAGTAAAGGAGGCTTGATCTTCAGGCACAGCTATTACACAGTTCAGAAGTGGGGTTGATTATTGAGGTTCATTCCAGTTTTTTTTCCAAATACATAACATCATTAAAACTTACCTGAACAGTTTGTCTGTTTTCAGTCTCTATCCTCCAAGCGTTTTCCCTCTTGTCCCTGCACACACCTCCCCTTTCCCAGAACACCCTGGGGATCTCTCCTAATCACATTTAAGCCTTACAATTGCTGGCTGAGTCTGGATAACAGTGCAGCTTCTAGGTGTCACACTGAGTGCACGTCTGTTAAAGGGAACCAACCACCTCAGATCACCCTAATACACAGTTAGTACATGTCCCTGCACCCTAAGGATACCTTTCCAGCACTGTTTTTGTGTAAAATCTTGCATTAGTATAACTGATATAAAGAGTTTATAAACTTACTAGCCTGGTGACTTCTGGGCGTATCCCTCCTTCTGTTATACTTCAGGGCTGTGCATTCATTGCATGGCTGTGCTCCCCCTCCCTCTGTGCAGAGTAGATAACGATCACACCCATCAGGGCAGGGCAGCAGGCACAGAGGGAGGGGGAGCACAGCCATGCAATGCACAGCCCTGAAGTATAACAGAAGGAGGGATACGCCCAGATGTCTCCAGGCTAGTAAGTTTATAAACTCTTTATATCAGTTATACTAATGCAAGATTTTACACAAAAACAGTGCTGGAAAGGTATCCTTAGGGTGCAGGGACATGTACTAACTGTGTATTAGGGTGATCTGAGGTGGTTGGTTCCCTTTAAGTAAACATTTTATTCCATACATTGCTGTACTTTTGCATGTTTCGGGGACATTTAATTTCACATATTTACCCACTGTAATAGTTTTAAAATCCAATGATGAATAAAAGTGTTCATGATTTTCCATCCCACATGTTTGTGCCTAACGTTTTTGCTTGTTTCTTAGGTTTTGTGCCAGATAGCTCCAGGGTAGATGTGTGATTCTGATATGTCATTACTTAAAGCAGCTGTTTCTCCTCCGTGGCTCGCTGCCTCTCTACGTTATGTTTGTCATTCATTTTTTGTTGTACACCATAAAATCACTTCTCTGTGTTTCAGGTCAGTTCAGTCCTTCTTTGCAGGAAGTGTTGAGCAGTGGATTAAGTTACTTTCCCCTCTGTCGTGGTTTTATAGGCACCTTGTCACAGGGTGGTATAGCGGATAAGGGAATCAGAATATAATATGGGCAAAGGCAAACTGGGGAACTAGTCTGACCCTTAAACCGGGGGGGCCCTGGCTCACCTTGATCCTGGAATTACCTCTAAAGGTGAGGATGTCCAGGCCACCAACCCTTTGCTCCTGATCAGCCCTAGAATAAGAGCCTCTACCTCCACGCACAGACTGAAAAACTCAGCAGCTCCAATGGAATGGAACAGAAGCACAGCTCAGAACAGCACATTTTCACTGCAAGGGGTCCTAGTAGAGAATGAACTATATCTGCGATACCTGGTGTAGGGAAGTGGAACTACATCAAGGCTGAGGGAGTGGACATCTGAATACTAAGATACAACCCTCCTTCTCCATCTGCAGAGTCGCCCACAGCATAGACTACAGCATTAACTCTTGGGAAAGAAAAAAATCAGTTTTAATTCACAGAAGCAACACTTATGGACTGCAAAGCAGTCAACATGTGACACACCTTTTCAGGCTGACATGGGGCCTTATCTGTGTTTCAATTAAACTGCATAAAATTAAACCTTTTTCTTTGTGTTTATTTTTAAAAAATAAAAGGAGAAATACCATCCCACCGATCCCATGCAGCTTCGATTCTGGCATTTACAACAGGACTCTGCTCTCTTCTATATTTTTTACTCCTACTCAACAAACCGGAATTGACTTAGAATGCCTACTTCATCAATTACTGGACACAGTGCTGACTTGCCAGTGCCTGGCTGATTGGGCATCTCCACTATCTTGAATTGGACAATGAAGTTGGAACCAGTAAAGATCTGATAAGCATAAGAATGGGAGCTGCAGGGGCTGGTTGGGGTATCACCAATCCGAAACCTTTTAAAAATTAGTTTTATCCCTAGGGTAACCCATTTAAGTTTGCCTTGAAACTGGATACCCAAATTCAAGATGTCTTAAAGGGAATCTGTCCAGTTTGATTGACACCATTCCAACTATAGTGATATGGGTGTAGATATCTTTATTATAATATGGTGTTGATTGGTACATAATGGGGCTGTAATGTTTCTAGATTCAACTTGTAATCTGCAGCATCACATTTGCTAATGAAGAAGAACTAGTCCGATGGAGCATCTCTTCCCCTGACTAGTCCTGCCTTAAGAAGGTTGTAAGAGGGGTTCCCATTTACGGTACATTATGTCTGTCTCCCAAAATCCCTCAGGCTTTCATTGTACTACCAAAAGAGCATTATATTGATAAATAGTGGTATTGCATCCGGTTAGGAGGCAGGTGCCATCCTTCTGCTGCCAATTTTTTGGGATAGAACTATTAACCTAAGTATTCAAATTTGGACCAAGCAAACCAGATTATGCCATGTCTTTGCATGTTTAAGTGGACCATAGGTCTGCAAAAACAAAGTACAGATTTCAGCTTTCAGCAGAATCATCAACACTCTGACATTGTAGAAGTCTTAACTTTTCCTTATAGCACAGCAATTATTATCTACTAGATGGAGGCCCGATGCTATCGCATTGAAAGGGTGGTGATGTCACGATGGGGCCTGATAGCCATCCCTTCACCCATACGCTATCTGCCTGCCCGCTTTCTTTCTCCCCTTATGTGCTCTCTCCCCTGTGCGCTCTCTGCCTTCCTGCTCTCTCTCCCATCATGTGTTCTCTCCTTTGACTGGTCTCCCTATGTGCGCTCTCCACCCTTGTGTGCTCTCTCTCCCCCATGTGCAGTCTCTCTCCTCCCTGTGCTGTCCTTCTCCCCTCATGTGCTCTCAACATTGAGCCGTCTTCCCCATGTGCTCTGTCCTCCCTGTTTGTAATGTATGTAAATAAATGTATTTTATTTAAAAACCTGTTTCTGTGTTTATTTTTATTAAAAAAGAAAGTGTTTAATTTCCTGCTAAAAAATGTGTAGGGTTTCGCTGTATTTTCTATTGCCAGCACAGGTAAACCAAGCAGCTAATGGCTGCCAACCCACGCTGCCTGGTGTTAGATTCACTGGTAATGAAAAATACAGGGGAGCTTAATTTTTTAAAAATTATTTAAATACTTTTTTTAAAAAAATTAGCGTGGGCTCCGCTGTATTTTTTTATTGCCAGCCAACGTAATCCAGGCAGCTGAGGGCTGGAATTCTCAGCATGGTTATGCCCAAGCTTTCTGGGCCCACCACGCTGAAAATTACAACCAGCAGCCGCCCCAGAATTGGAGCCTCCATGAGAGACACCAAAACTGGCGGTTACCCGCTCTTCCAGCTGCCATGTAGAGGTGGCAGACTGGGCAATAAAGAGGTCGATGTCAGTTTTTTTTGGCAGCTGACATCAAGCCCTATTGCTAATGTCAGCCATCAGTATGACAGCCAGCCATTAGCAATACTTTCAGTAAAGAGAAAAAAAAACACAACACAGAGAGAAATCCTTTATTACATACAAAATAAACAGAGACACCTCGTTATCCACTTTATTAGTTCCCACCAAGTTCCGCTCTGACGTAATCCTGGAATTACTGTAATCTTGCAGTAGGACACTGTGATGCGTCATGCCATCACCAACTTTGTGTACCTGAGTGTCTAATGATGGCGGCCGTATGAGTAAATGTGCATGTGTGTGTGTCAATGTGTTTGTATGTGTATATGTGTCTCCCCGCCGGGTGTATGTGTGTATATGTGTTGACCTGCCACATGTTTGTATGTGTGTGTATATATGTGTATGTGTGTCCCAGCTGCATCACGTGATGCACTGTGTATGTGTATACGTGTATATATATGTGTGTGTGTATATATATATATATACATATATATATATATATGTGTGTGTATATAAATGTGAATGCCCCCGGTGGGTCACCTTGTGTGTATGTGTCAATATGTGTGGATATGTTTCCCCGCAATGTCATGTAACCCGCTGCGTGTGTTTACATGTGTGTATATGTGTGTATATATGTGTGTATGTAGACCCGCTGTGTCACGTGACCCACAATGTGTGTGTGTTTATATGTATGTGTATAAATGTGTGTATAAATTTGTGTCTGTAGGTGTGTATATGTGTATGTCCCCGCCGCCTCACGTGACCCGCTGCGTGTGTGTGAATATGTGTCTGTGTGGATATGTGTGTATATATGTATGACATGACCCACTGTGTGTATATATGTGTGTAAGTAATTGTGTTCATCGTGAGCCACTGCATCTTGTGACACACTGCGTGTGTATATACATATCTCCTCACCTACTTCGCTGTCTCCATAAGGTTGATAGCAAGTTCCCAGACCTTGTCTTAGCCCACTCACTCTGCCAGATCAGAATATCCCACACACTACACTGATGAGGGGCAGGTACCCCGAAACGCAGCGTCTGTAGTTTGGGGTTCTGATCTGGTACAAATCCCTTAGTTATATTAAAAGCTTGTTGGAAAGCGATTATGACTTTGAGGAAGCTGCTTAAATGTGGCATGGGAGTTTCTCAACTTCCTTAGTGAAGTGCAAATTTGCATATATGCATATATCTGAGAGGAGGGAAGTGGCTTACAATCTCCTCACCTACTTCACTGTCTCCATAAGGTTGATAGCAAGTTCCCAGACTATGTATGTGTATATATGTGTGTTTATTTATGTCTATGAAGTGAACCGCCATGTGTGTGTACATGTGAGTATATGTGTATGACATGACCCACCACGTGTGTATGTTTGAATATATGTACATGTGTGTTTATCGTGAGCCACTACATTACGTGACCCACCGCATGTGTGTATATACGTGTGTATGTGCATATATGTGTGTGTATATATGTGTATGACGTGACCCACCGCATGCGTATATGTTTGAATATATGTGTATGTGTGTATATGTGTGTGTTTATCGTGAGCCACTGCATTACGTGACCCGCCACAAGGGTGCATATACGTGTGTATGTGTATATATGTGTGTATATGTGTTTGTCTATGATGTAACTCGCTGAGTGTGTGTATATATGCGTGTATGTTTGTGTCCCTGTCACCTCATGTGACCCGTTGCATGTGTATATGTGAGTATATGTGTGTATATGTGGACATGCTGCATCATGTGACCCATCATGTATGTGTGTGTATATATGTTTGTTTGTATGTGAGTATATGTGTATGTCTCCACTGCGTCACATGACCCGCCATGTGTGTATATGTGTGTAATGTGACCCAACACTGGGTGTGTATGTTTATTTATGTGTATGACATCCACTGCCGTATGTGTATATGTTTGTGTACATGTATATATGTGTATATATATGTGTGTGTATATGTGTATGACGTGACCCGCTACGTCATGTGACCCCCTGCCGTGTGTGTATATATACATGTGTGTGAGTGTATATGTTTGTGTATATATGTGTGTGTATATATGCATGTATATGTGTACATGTGTATGTCTATGATGTGACCCTTCGCGTGTGTATGTGTGCACATATGTGTGTATAGTGTATGTAAATGCATATGTGTGTGTATATATATATGTGTGTATGTACATGTGTGTATATAGGTGTGTATGTCTATGATGTGACCTGCTACGTCACATGACACAGACATATACACACAAATATATACATATATACACGCACTATACACACACATATACTGTACACACATATATATACATATACAGACTGTATACACACACCATCATACACAAATAAATACACACACTATACACATATATACATACACATATACACACCATCATACACATATAAACACACACACTATACACATATATACACATACACACTCATATTGGTCTTACTTTCCCCCCACCACTCGGTCCCCCCTCCCACCGGTGTTACTGCTACTCGATCCCAGGAGGCCGAAGGACTGTGTGATGTGGCAGGGTCACTTGATGTGGTGGGGATAGGAGACGAAACGGGGGGGTGAGACCCAGCTGGGAGGGTAAGACTGAGAGTCAGGGGGCAGAACTGAGTGGTGGGGGCAGAACCAAGCGGGGGAGACCGGGTTGACTGCTGGGAGCGTGCAGGGAGTAGCGTGCACCGGACGGCGTGTGCAGCACCATATTTCTATACCCATTACTTGGGTGTGGAAGTATAGCTGCGCACCGGAAGTCAGGTGCGTGTGATAAGAGGACATTGGAAGTCAATGACGGACGGGACAGCGCGATTATAATGTAGATATCATCATAATATTAGGAAATACTAATACTGCAGAATACAGTAAACCCCAACTTTTGTACCCTAAAGAGTAAAAAGGCATTATTTTGTTCCCTAAGGGTCCCTTTACATGCCACCACTGCAAGGTAGCAACTGCCTGGCATTGGGGATAATTGTGCCTGTTGCCATGAAATTGCTACGAAATGGCAGAGTGTAAATAAGGCAATATCTCCCGATGTCCTGCAGTTGACTCAGATACCTGTTGCTGAGCCGTGCTCAAAAACTGAAGGCAACAGAAAGGCAAAATTGCCATGGTAGTGGCGTCTAAACGGGGCACAGGCATGGATGTTGCGTCGCCTAGTGATTTCACAGGGGCGTGCCACAGCGTCATGGATACCACACCCCATCAGCGATCATTGGTGGGGGCTACTGTGTTACGATTGGCTGTCCCTTCACAGGGTGCCATATTTAAAGAGCTATCCATTCACACTCCACAATTGGAATGGCGTCATGTAATGCGCAGGCTGGCCAATCATGGCGCTATTGCGTTGTGCAATCAGCGTATTAGCGTCACGGAATACACAACTCTGTCACGCCTATATACTTGCGGCGCGAAAGATGTACTCCCATATTCCTTTGTGGTAGCGGCGTGTGTAGCAGTGAAGGTATTCAACAGGAAGTTGTCCGCAGGATCTGTCAGAACTTCCGGGGAACAAAGATACCTTCAGTTGACAATGCAATGGCGGCGTCTATATGCGGCATCAGCGATCGGTATCCACCGTTAAAAACGTGCGCGTGCACGTGCGGTGGATACCTGTTGCTAGCCACAGTGGCGGCGTGTATAGGTACCTTTAAGGACATTAGTGCTACTTTTAGTTTCTCACACAGTAATAATGACCCTTTAAAAGGTATTATGTCCCCTGACTTGCTCCCTTAAAAGAAGTAATGTCTAGGAGACAAGTTATAATGCCCACTTGGTGCCAGCTTTTAATGCTATCCCTTTCCGCTGAAAAAATAAAATTTATAGTCAGCTAATCCTGCTCCGCAAGGACCACAGCAACTGAGTTCACTTACAACCTGAATGAATAGCAGGTGGATGAATCCAATGACATTTTGCATTGCCATTGCTTGGATAATGACATCTTGTAGGTCACAGCCTTACAGAAGCCTGATGCCTAAAAGACAGACAGTCAAAACAAAAGAAACAGGAGAAGCGCTCCCTAGGGAGAACCTGGCATGCTCATTTGGGGACACAGTCTGGGAATGTGTGCAGTGGACCCTCACCTGCTCGGATTGTGCCGCCTCCGCACAACCCCAGTTTCAGCTTGTTTGCAGACTCCACACTGCTGCACAGACTCCTAGCTCAATCGCCTCCACACACGGCTCCTTGCAGCGTCCTCCCGGTCACATGGTACAGGCAGATCATGTGGTAGAGTTCTAGCGAATCAACACTCACCACATCACCACAGGTCCTAGACCAGCACTGAGCTTTCTCTCCCTCTATAACCGATGTGACCCGCAGCCCCTGTAAACCCACACTATAGGTGGGAATTGTATACTGATAAAAATTGGTTACTTAATATAGGGTGCAGGAGCACAAATGGATCAATTTAAGGGTTAAATTCCTCCTTTATTGGCAACCACAATGAGTTTCCACAACGATACGTCGTCTTCATCCACTTGGGGAAGACAACGTATCGTTGTGGAAACGCGTTGTGGTTGCCAATAAAAGAGGAATTTAACCCTTTAATTGATCCATTTGTGCTCCTGCGCCCTATATTAGGTACCGGTAACCAGTTTTAATCAGTATAAAAAACAGATAGTGGCAGTGGAGGGTCCCTATAGCCCTGGAGGTGTAAATACAGTTAATGCAGGTGTTGTAGTTGCACACTGACCCTGACCGCTTTGGCTTATATGAGAAGATTGATGCTATTAAAGACAGTGATATTTAGAGGCCAATTTGGAGATTCCTCAAACTTTACAAGACCACAAACTTCAAAATTAGACCACTGTAGGGTTCCTTGTTCTGCCGTGGGATCTAACTGTTTCGGAGTGTTGCAATCTCAATGCTGCAATGCATTGTCTCTGGTATATGTTGCCTTGTATCTGGGTGTGGCTGAGTTGTCAGTCTGTTTTGTCTGTGTTATTTCCCATTCTGGTTCTGGGATGGTGTAATCATTGGTGTTTCTGTGGAGCCCACTGGGACGGGGGTACTCGGTACCGGACCGGTCTGCTGCTGGGGAAGTCACGGGTGGTCCTGGTCCGGTCCGTGTCCCGGACCCACACAATGGATGAGGTAATATTTACAGGAGAAATGTCACTCGTGACGCCACCCACTTGATGCGGCCAGTGATGGGGCTGCTGCTGCTGCAGAACCTCCGGGGGTGATGGAGTGGCAGCGGAGATGGTATAGTTCCAGTGGGAAGAACTGTATCCCCCGGGGCAGTAAGAGTTAAGGGTTGTAGTGAGGTTGTAGCACACTTCCTTGCAGGCACTGCAGGGATCTCTCCTCCTAGTTGGTACTGACAGGCTGGATCCTGTATGAGGGAGAATGGTGTGCAGATAGAGGCAGACGAGAGAGGCAATTCAGGATTTTCCGTATCTTTTACTCTCAGTTCTTTTCAAGCAGTTTACAAGTCATTTGCAGCTCTTTACAGGTTCAAGCACAGTTCTCTACACACGGGCGCATTCTCCCTCTCCGGGTTCCCTTTGCTCCCTGCAGCCAGGCCTCTCTCTCTGTGACCCCTCACAAAGTCAGTAGTGTCCTTTCCGGGCTGTTTACGGTCTCCGTCTATACGGGTGGTGTGTGGTACGCTGGACAGTATGGCGGTGACTCGGGCTTCTGTGAGTCCTAGTGCGTCACTTAGCTGCCTGTCCTTTAGGGTAGGGATCCCAACATGAAGCTGTGGTCCCCCGTCGGTGTTTGCGAATGCCGGGTGAACTACGGTTCCCTCTAGAGCCGACACTCTACTCAGCTCAGCCTCCAGCAGTCCTCAGCACGAGGCTCTACCAGACTCTCTCCTTTCTGTTCCTCTCGGTATATAGGAGGGCTACTCCGCCTGCAGTCAGTGGCTTTAGCTGCTGTCTAGGGCCCGGGTTCCACCGTCCCTCTCTGTTCTGTCACAGTCCTGGTGGCATCAGCGTCGGATGGGCTTTCTCTCCCCTCTGGCTCACACTGGCTCAGTACGGATTCTGCGCTCCTAGCCTTGCACTGACAGAATGTGTGATTGTCTCTCAGTCTTTGCAGCTCAGCTTCTGGTCTTTGCTTCTCAGCCTACTGTGGCCTACTAACTTCCTTCACTCCTCCACCTCACTATATACTGTCAAGTCACCTGACTTCTGGTGTGCCCAACCCACTCCTCTGAATCCACCACCCCTCAATCTCATAGAGTTCTAATCTCAGGGCTGGATGTTACCTCCTCTGGCACGTGGGTTGTGTGGGCTGTGAGGGTGTTGGTGTGCAACAATGTCCTACCTGCCTGGCTGCAGTTCCCTTTTGTGGCCTCCTGGACGCAGGGGCGCCACATTTCTACTTTCCAGGGTTTAGTGTATTTAAGAATGCAGCTTCGTCTGTTTGGTGCCAATTGTACATATGCAAATTACTGTGTGGGCTCGGTGTGTTTCCTAGCTCTGCTATCTGATCTGGTCTGACATTAGTTTCTGTTTGCTTGATTTTCAGACCCCTTGCCTATGACACATTTACGATTTGGTCTTTTCCCTGGATACTGCATTGCACTCCCGGTAATCCTGACGTCGGCTAGTGTTTTGACCATGTCGGCTTCCTGGAAATGACTCCCGATCTGACCACTCTTTCGTCTCTATCCCAGTAAGTAGTGACTTTGTCATCTCAGAGTTTTAGTCGTTACTCTGAACTTATTGTGTCTGTTTTTGTTACGGTAGCGACTCGCATCACAGGAGTCATGTTGTTGACGCCAATAAAGCTTGAAGTGGTGCACCCTGGAGAACCAGGGTACCCGGTAGGAGATCATTAACATGAGCCCTGGATCTTTGGTGGTAGTGATGACATTGCTGATAGCATTTTCATAACACAGAAAAGATTTCTATACTTCATCTTCTGTTTACCGAGTCCATAAAAAGAGAAATTAAGACGTTCATTTATCTTTTCACTTTAATCTCCAAACACATCAAGCAACAAATTGCACAATTTCTACATTTAGATGATGTTTTAATTGCGGCATGTATTGACTACTGGCTTGAAAAACATAACTCAGAGAGGAAATGAATAATTTTCATACAGATACAAATATTGCAGTAATTATATGTACATTTGTTAGATTCTTAAACATTTGGAGAATTGGGTAATTACATTATTGATGTCATCTAGATACTGGAATGGAAGAATTTCTCTGCCCATGATAGAAATGCGCCAATCACATGAATAAATTAAGATTCTTTTCGCTACACATCAGGAGCAAGTGACCCGGTTTCATTAATTTGGATGACAACTAGATGAGATTTCACAGTACGGAAGTTTGTGTCAAAGTGTTTTTGCTTTGTTGAGGTTTATTTAGATTTTTTTACATTTGGTTGTGCTCATCACACAAAGCCAATAGATATACTGAACACGTTATGGATTGCTGAAGTAAATGGAAAATTCATACAACAGGCTTAGAAATTCAGAAAACCAAGAGTTCAAGGGTCAGAGTGAATATTATTATTATTTACTATTATAGCGCCATTTATTCCATGAAGCCTTATGTGGCACCCCTGAGGGTCCAGTCACCACAGACGTACTGCACCTTAGCTAGAGGTGTGACTCCCCCAACCCCAGGTAAGCAGGGGACACTACCCGGTACCCACACACCGCATGCACCATTAGGCACTCCGGACCAGAAAAGTGGGGGGACTGATCAAACCCCCATCCCTGGCTGGAGATGGGACTAAGAGAGGTGGTGGGTGGAACTGTAGGAAGAGGAGCTACTTAGAGGAAGTGAGAGGAAGAGTTAGAAAAGAAGGGTACACCAGGAAGTGGGAGTGCAGTTATGTTGAGTTGAGTTCAGGGAGTCAGTGAGTGAAGGAGGAAGGAGCAAGAGGGTTGAGCTCCAGTGAGGGAGCAGAGAAGGACTGAGACCAGAGGACTGGAGCCAGAGGACCTTGTCCCGGAGAGGGAGCCAGGCAGGAGCTCCAGAGAAGGAAGGGGTCCCAGAGGCATGGAAAGTGAGCAATCCACCCATGGAGCTCGCATCCATTGCCGGTCGCAGGCAGTGGAGGGACTAGGGTCCCTTTTTGAGTGCTATCATATTCTGACATCATGTTTCAGTGACATGCCTGCAGTATAAAGGTAGAATTTTAGTTTAACCTAAGAGCCACTAAACTATGATTAGGGTTCCTCTAAAATGTGTTTAAAATTGCCTATTTTAATATATCTGATGGTACCTTTACACGCCGCCACGGCAGGCTGGATACATCGCGCTTCTTCACGTGCACGAGCACGCTCAAACGGCTACAAACGGTCAACGCACCCTCTTTACACGCCGCCACAAGGTGCGCTACGGCACGCTACATCTATAGCTAGCTACATCGCGGGGTGTCTCAAGTAGCCAGCTGTTGCTCATTTACACACCGCTACAACCAGCTACTATGGGCGGACCTGGTGCAGCAGGGACAGCACATAGGCGTGCTCCAATTGTGGATTACAAGACTTCCGTACGCTGATAGGACGAAGCAATAACATCCTGATTGGGCAGGCAGCGCAGGAGGCTGAGTAATACATGACGCTCGAGCGATTGTGTAGTGTGACTCGTCAGCTCCTTTAAATATGCCTCCCTATGCAGCGACTACCAATCGTCATGCAGCAGCTTCCACCAATGATCGCACATGGGGCGCGGTAACATGGAGCCGAGGTCACGCCTTAGCTACATTGCAGCTACAGCCCCGGGTGTCCAGAGTTCCCTTCCGTTGCCTCTTTACACGCCGATACAGCTCGCTACCATCGGCGATGTTGCCTTAAGTTTATGAGCAGAGACCATAAACAGATGTATCTGTCGCCGGCTGTAGCGTCGCCTCTTCAGACGCCGCTACTACAGGCGATATGGACGCTACAAGCTACAATTGTAGCTTGTAGCGCGATGTATCCAGCCTGCCGTCGCGGCGTGTAAAGGTACCATGATGGATGGGAATGGGAGAGTGATTTGGATTGACAATGACTCTTTTTTGTTTCATTGACTTTATTTTTTTGTTTGTTTCACACATTGCTTCCCACAGAAGGATAGACAAATCTTTGGAGGACATTTCTACTTTAGAATATTTATATATTTTTTATTACGGATTTCCCCTGTAACTGGGGTTAGTATCTTGGCCCCAGTGACAAGGCAAGTTCAGCCTCTTGCCTAAACTATAGAGGTCATCTGGGTTTGCTATGAACCAGCACTTCCTTTACCTTCCTGGTACCCAATGACCATGAGATCGTTAGGACAGAAAATGATTCCTTAAACCTGTGAACTCTCCTGTAAACACTTTTATTCCCCATGAAGTAATAATTCTGGAGCACTTGCTCATAAACTTTACATTGTGGTATTCTTATTTTATTCCTCCTAGAGAGGTATAAAAAGTATGACAAATGGGTGTCGGCATTACCCATGTCAAAAGGGCATGTCCCTACAGAACACCTAATTGTTATCTTATTCTAAATATTCCTGGAGTTAAACTACGCTGCAGTGGAAGATACACAGTGATGCAGAGATCCTGGATTGTGATTTATTCAGTTAATTCATTTCAGAGAATGGCATCTCCTTCATCAGGATAAAATCACATTTATCCCCTTCAAGGACAAATATATCTTTAGAAGTTAAACATGACCTATAAGCAGGGGTGTAACTACAATAGGTGCAGGGGTTGCAATCCTGGAGTCTAGGGGGCCCCAAAAGTCCCTTTGGACAATACAAAAAGACTAATGCTATTAAAAATATGCAATTATTGAGGGCCCTGTTGGAGCTTTTGCATTGGGGACCATGAGCTTCAAGTTACGCTACTGCCTAAAAGATGGCCTAAAATTTGGAACCTGGTGTTATAGAAGGGTTAATATTCTTCTTTATCCATTCTCTATATATTCTTTAATATTTTCTCTTCTGTATAATATGGTTTGACTTATTAGCGTCTTAGAACAAGGTTTATACAATTTGTTATCTCATACACAATGTTCCAATGTTCAGGTTATTCTGAGATCTCGACAAATCTGTATTAAGGGTGACTCCACTCCATATCTCTATGTGTAAGGTCATAAGGACCTAAAGTGCCATAACAGTTATATGTAGGGGAGGGGGAGTAGAAATTAAGGTTTCCAATGTAACTCTATGGGGTGAAAATGATATATCTAAGAAGACTTGTCAATAATAAACCAGATCTGATTTTGGACAGACTTGGGGTTGATGCAACTTCTCGTCTCTGAGCTCGCTTATTCCTATACAATTTGGAACTCACTGATGATCTCCTTATTCTGGCTTTGGGTCGGAAAGTAAAACAGCTACGACACTGGTAATACGTGTTTCAGTTTCCCTACAGCGCCATCACGGGGAAAATGAAGAGTTGAGTGATCTCCATTTATACCAATTGACATCTGTGTAGTAGAAGGGACAAGCTCGGTCCTCCGGAGGGTGACATTCTTTGTAGCTGTCCTCTACTTCAGGTAAATGATAAAGTGTCTCTATGAAATCATATTGTCCAAAAAGTGTATCTAAACATTTTTCCAACCAGAAAACTCCTTTAAGGTATTACTGTCACGAGTGTGTCACGCCCTGCTGTGACCTCTGAGGTGGAAGATTGGCTGATCGCAGGTCCTCTTTTGAGCCCGCTTGGCCATTATTTTGAGTGGAATTATTTATTTTCAGTACTGAAGGGGTTAGGAGTTCCTTTCTTTCCCTGCTGAGAATACTTGTAAATGAATGAAGAAGCCGGCATCTGTTCCATTGAAACGAACTTTCTTTATTCATGCACACATCACAACGATGATAAAAGCATCATAACAGGCGGCAAGCCCCGTCAGACGCGTTTCGGTAAAACCTTTATCAATGACAAAGAGCTTAAAAATAACACACACTATATACATACAAAATTACAAGATTACAAAACACCTGAGATGGTTACAAAGTGGTAACACCTGAAAATAATTAGGAAATTCATTGTAGGTCGTATGATGCTATGATGCTTTTCTCATCGCTGTGATGTGTACATGAATTTAAAAAGTTTGCTTCAGAGGAACAGGTGTCGGCTTCTTCATTCATTTTCTGGATATAGGCGGTTGCCGCCTGCCGCTGCGCACCTTACCTGGATCTCGTGAAGGAGTGGTGAGCTTTTTCCATTCCCCTTTCCTTTGTGGAGAATACTTGTAGCTTTCAATCTCAGCATTTTATGACCCTTCTCTTCCTCTATTGAAACTCACTCCTAGCTCTCTCTCCTATGTCAGTTATAGGTCTTCTATGCTGACCACGCTGGTTAAGATGTTCTAGTTGAACCTGTGGCTTTTTTGCTGTAGCAGCTGTAAAATCCCATTCTGGAGAAGCCTTGGAGTTGCTACTCATGTTTTGTCCAGCTTGTTTGTCTCTCTCACTGTCTAGTCTTATTGCATTAGTAAGTCTAGCATCTTGTTGCTCTAGACATTGTCTCGATCTTCCATGCAGCACTCCTAGGACTCTTTTGTATGCTGCTGTTTTTGGTACCTGGTGTGACCGAGTTGTCAGTTTAGTTATGTTCTGAGTTATTCTTCATGCTGGTTCTGGGCAGAGTTGGACCATTCTGGTGTTTATAATTCCAGTAATTGTTCTCCTTCTTAACTGAGCAGCTTTCCTCAGTGTGCTGCCAGTTGTACACTTTGCCTGAAGTGCTGTGTGGTCCATATTCCTGTGCTTATCCTGATCTCTGTTAATTGACTTGGATGACCTTTGTTTACTCTTTGCCCATTCCTTGGACCTGTTACCTTTCTCCTGTTTTTTGACCAGTGGCCTGTGAACTGTTTAAGCCTCTGTTTATTTCCTGGACCCTCGTCTCACTTTCCTGGTATACCTCACCTTGGATCATTATATGACCATGTCTCTGTCTTCTCCTGGTACTGTGACCTCTCCTTGAACTTGACCCTGGATTGCCTGACTACTCTGTCCACTCTATCCCTGTAAGTGATTTACTTCACATTCTGTGTCACAACCTTTCTACTGTAGTGGCAAGCATCACACACAATAGATAGGGCTAGCCCAGGGTCAGCCAGGGCCTAGGCAAGTGATTTTGCACGGAGGCAGGACCTATCTGAGGACAATAGGGATCACAGGGTTCAGACTCAGATGAGTGTTATAAGTTCACCCTTCATCCCTCTCCCTTGATCCAGGGACTCCTCTTACCTTCTTCCTGGTGTTCCCCTCCTGCACTGCACGTCGAGCGTTTCCTCGCAACGTGGTGACAATTACTTAAACTTTTTGTGAGCGGTATCTTACATTTTGTCAAATCTGGTTTTCTTTGCTACCTTTATATGTTAATCTTTGCAAATCTTAATGTCTCTTCAAATGCATAAATGCCAGTTTTACCAAAATGTGGTGGGGGGCACGCATTAATGACCTTATTTATTTAACTTAAAAATCTGCCCTTCTGATATAGTTTCCCTTCAGGCTGAAAGTCATCAGTAGACCACAAGGTCCATAATTAACTGTTTGTCACACTATAAAAAAAATGACTTTAATAAGACCAAGTTTTCTATGACACATTATAAATGAATTCCATTTTCCCCATCGTTGTACACTTTGAAAATCGAACATTTAAAATTCTTAATTTTTTTTAATTGCCGAGATTTAATTACAGAAGTGCATGAGAACATTGCGATGAGGAGAAATATCACTGCAATCAGAAAAGTCGCTCGCAGATATCTGAGTCACAGATAAACACTAAACCGTCTCCGCAAATCCAAATTCACATGATTATAACTCCAGCAATTCCCCAAATATCTACAGAGTAAGCGATTCATTGAGAATTCTCGCCCTTAGGTAAATAAAACATGTGACAACAATGAAAGATTCCGCACATCTTCCATCCATAAAACATAGACATTTTCTAAGCAACACTCCCCTATGAAAGAGATACATCGCTCTTCCTGCCCTTTAGGCTTTGTCCGTCAAGAGAGTTTTCTGCATAAAGTCCTCGCTTCTCGGATACGGCCGTGGCAGGATGAGTGATGGCTGCCCTTATTAAAAAAAAAACACATACCAAAAAAAGGATAAGAAAAGGATGTGGGCGCAGCGACCAAGAAACGTCAGCTATGATGACAGGAGGGACATGTTTGTATAACTTGCTATTTCTGCCTATAGACAATCAAGTGATGAGTGCTGTTGCCCGGTACAGGACATCTACAAATCCCAGAGACAGACTGTGGACAGGACGGCATTTTAGAAGGTTCAATCAGAAGTTCGATTGAAAATAATATTTTTTACATTGTTGATGAGATTATTGGTCTGTCTCTCATGTAGGGATGACTATGCCCCCTACAGTAAAGGGTGAATATTAATATGCAGTGACGTAACTAGTCTGATGGGCCCCGGTGTGAAATATGGACCTGCCCCCCTTCCACCCCACACACACACACACACGCACACACACACTGGTCAGATGTATGGGCCCTTGTAGCTTTCTTGGAATACATGATCCCCTTCCTGGTATATATTGTCCTCCTACTGATATACATGATCCTACTCCTGGTATATAACTCCTCTTCTCTGTATATATATGATCTTCTTCCTTGTATATAGGGTCCTCCTTGTGTACATATGCCCCCTTCCTGGTATATATGGTCCTCCTCCTTTTATATAGGCTCCTCCTTGTGTAAATATGTCCCGATCCTGGTATATACTGTATATGGTCCTCCTTCTTGTGTATACAGTCCTCCTTGTGTATATATGTCCCCTTCCTGGTATAAATGGTCCTCCTCCTTGTATATATGTCCATCCTGGTTATGGTCCCCATCCTTGTATATGTGTCCCTGTTCTTCCCCTAATGCATAAGTGAAAACAGCAACATTGCACTCAACTTTCCTCTGCTCCCACATCGCCCCGTGTACTCCTGGAGCCAGCGCACAGTGGTCAGCCTGGCAGCTGACATCAGAGTGCAAGGACAGAGGGCCTGTGCATAATGGTGATGTTAGTCTCATGAGCTAGCCCCTGTCACTGCACCTCCAACGGCTCACAACCACTGTGCGTGTCCGAAGGGTCTCTGCACCGTGATGCATTTTAGCTGGATCTGCATCCTTAGCAAGGTCACAGATCCAGATGAAGCAGTGGCCCGCTCTAGTCCCAGGCCCTGGCCATAGCCCTGACCCCTGCGACCCCGGTCATTACGCCCTGTTAATATGCACAGTGCTGTCTGTCTATGTGAAGTGTCCCTGTACAATGATGTTTGCTAATGTTAAGTGTATTTGTATTGTATTGATAAAATGCATAGTGGTAAGTAAAATGTGATGTATAGCAATAGAATGTACAATAGTAATGTTGTGTAGATACAGCAGAGTTAGGGTACTTTCACATCAGTGTTTTTCTTAAATCGCGGCAGATGCGGTGAAAAAAACGCATCTGCCGCGATTACCGCATAACGGCTGCACTTGCGGCACACTTGCGGCAAGCCCCATACAATGTATATGCGGGCTTGCGGCAGGTGCGGCAAGTACGGTTTTGGCACTTGCGGCAGGTGCGGCCGCGAAAAAAACGTGGCTGACCGCGGTTTTTTTTTCGCGGCCGCACCTGCCGCAAGTGCCAAAACCGCACTTGCCGCACCTGCCGCAAGCCCGCATATACATTGTATGGGGCTTGCCGCAAGTGTGCCGCAAGTGCAGCCGTTATGCGGTAATCGCGGCAGATGCGTTTTATTCACCGCATCTGCCGCGATTTAAGAAAAACACAGATGTGAAAGCAGCCTTAATTGTGCGATAAGATAGAACTGATAGGTAGGATGCTTTGTGTGCAGCTTACGGCTACTAGGTAAGTATCTGTTAGGCCCCTGTGGGAGGAGCCAAGAGTTATAGAGAGAGGCCATCTTGGTCAGAAAGAGCTCTGCCAGCTAAAAGGGTGCTATGCACGATTGATAGCTCAGCCTAGGGCTGAAGAAGGAGTCCGGCACTGGTGGCATGTGGGAAGCTGAGAGAACAGGAGCAGCAAGGACCAAGTAAGCAACATGTAGGTGACAGAAACCCAGGTGCTGGGAAGCTGGAGAAAGCCTGTGAGACAGACAGAGAGAGGGCGAAGGGAGTCCAGCAAGGTAATCCGGCTTGGGGGACCAGAAGAAGTCAGAGTGCTGAGCAGCTGCACAAAGGGAGGAAAAGGGAGGAAAAGGCTGTGGGAGCGTCCTCCTGCAAGGGTTCACTGTCCATGGTTATCTACTTAAGAGAAGTGAGTTCAATTCAACTGCCTTGTCAAAGAAAACATCCATGCCGTCGCCATTAGCCATAAATATTGTGTCTCTGTGTTAAACAGAAGAGCCAAAGTGTACTGCCTGCTGTCTAATGTTTGTTCAAGCTGTTTACAGTAAAATGTGCTTTGTTTTACTGACGTGTCTCAAAATATAGAGAGGTTTCAGCGGCAAACGTCGATATAAAACATCTTCTTTATGAAATTATCATAAAAACAGCAGAGTGCATCAATGTAATAATTAGGGGGAGGGGAATACTAATGGGATGAAAGTCGTTTCATGTCTGTTGACCTGTTGAAGCATAGTCACGCGAAACAGACGTCGTCCCATTGGTATTCCCTCACTCCCTCTCCCCCTAATTATTATACTGATGCACTCTGCTGTTTGTATGATAATTTAATAAAAAAGTTTTATACGGACGTCTGCCGATGGAACCTCTCTATATTTTGATGCCTGGATTGCCCGCTCCTGGGATTGCCGGCAGAGCTCTGCCGATTCTTAAGCTTTTAGTACAGCCATGATCCAGCCTCAAGATATGTCCCTCTGAACTTGTTTCTTACAGTGGTGCTGATTTAATGCATTTTCTTCAATTTACTGATGTGTCTGTCATCCCTATCCAGCAATCAAATGGACCAAGTGAGGAGTGTGATTGGATCAGCCTGAAGGTACAAATAGTAAGATCATCAGCACTCACACATACCAGTGACTCAGTTTAATGTAGCATGCCAGGATGGACCAATCACATCACTAGCCCATGGCAACCACCACCCTGCGAAACACCGGCACTGATACACTCACAACCTAATTCACTAGTGCAAAATATCACTTTTGTCTTTTTGCTGTCTCTAACATCATATTCTCCCTCTGTCTGAAACTGAATCTTTCCAAAATGAAATTTCTCTTGTTTCCGCTATCTACCAACCTACCTAAATATAAGGAGTCAATTTCAGTTTATAAGAATATCTAAAAGGGAATCTGTCAGCAGTTTTTTGATACATAATTAGAGAGCACCATAATGTAGGAAAAGACGCCTTGATTCCAACGAAGTTTACTGGGTGTGATAAAATGAGATTCTATTGATCTCTTCTCTTTGCCTATCCATTGCCAAATCAACTAATTCAAGTATATACGTAAAGCAATAATATCGGACAAACAGAGTCAGATATAGGCTAGAGTCACATGTACATTTTTTTTTTTTAAAACTTGATCCGGTTTTGAGCTTTCAAAAAGCTCAAAACCGGACCAGGAAACGCTCCTCATAGGAGCCAATGCTAAACACCGGATTGCTGCACAAGCAACCCGGTGTCCGTCTCCGGCTCTGCAGCCTGCGTGAAAAATCATTCAGGCTGCAGTTTTTGGAGCAGTTGTAACATCCACACTCCAGTAACCGGATTGCTCAGGATGTGTAATCCTGAGCAATGCGGCTACTGCATAGTTTGCTCATCCCTGCAACAGCAGGGATGAGCAAACTGTTCTCTGTATTGTAAATAGATAAATTTATTAAATAAATGATTGCTTGATGTCTCTAGGGGGGGCTTAGTCCCCCTAGAGACCGTACGCCCACTCAGGTGGGCTTCTCCTACAATGTCCACATGCGAGACGGGCTCCTCATAGCTCCGTGCATGACCCCCAAACTCCCCCCCTTCCCCCCGTATCTATATAGAGGGGTCCCTGCACCCCTGTTTTCTAGGTCTCCCTTTTTGTGTCACAAACTAAGTGTAAAAGTACAGAATGGAGCTTATAGTTACGTGCTGTCCAGGCAGTTTCATTTTCGAGCCATAGGCGGGGCTGTGTGCTGATGCCTAAGCCCGCTAATTAATTATGCCCGCCCCCTCTGGCCTGGCTCCAGTGTTAAGAGGGAGGCCGCGTCATGAAAGGGGCGGGACTAACATCACGTCATACCGATAGCCCCGCTATCACTACAGCTCTTTCTGTTTTTTTTTCCTATTCTTTTCCTTTGAACGATTTGATTGAATATGATGTTGTTTTATTCTGTATCTGTCAGTTCCTTAATGACTTTGTACATTGCTGCATTGATTGTGTGTTGTTTTAAGGAGCACAGAGGTAACAGTAATGGTAATCATTATTATGGCCGGTAACATCCTATATCCATTATAATTACATTCTCTGTTTCCATCCATGTTCTCCGGTCTCGGAGGTACACCATGAGTCACTGGGATATAGTCTGATCCCATACAATGCATAATAAAATGTCATTATGACAAAGGTGTAGAAGTGTCATTAAAGGACTAAGCAGCAGCTGAAATCTTCATCTTATACTGTACATGAACTTATACAATATATTATTGACTTCTAGATAGTGTTCAAACGTTTGTTAGGTGAGGCATGGCTCATCTATGCTTGGAAAATACCAAGGAGGAACTTAGATTTATGTGCTATCTGTTTTGTGATACAATTATATGTCAGTTATCTCAGCTTCCGTTCCATTCATTGTCAATGGCACTGTGTCACACTGGAAAATATGACTCCCAGCTCGTGGCGCAACACAAAGGGGGTATAACGGGATGATACAGGGGAGGAAGGGATGGGTAACCTCCTGAAACTTACCTATGTATTACCCTAACATTGCTTCATGTCCCTATGCGGGTCCTTCCCTCTGCCGCTATCACATGACAAGTCCCTGGCTGTCACCCGTACTAACTCTGGCCAGTGAGTAGACCAGTGAGTGCAGTAGGCATCACCTCCGATGTAGTGCAACACGGTGAAAGGTAACCAGACATGGACATACACAGAAAGGTTCAAGCAGATGTATAGGGAAGGGGGAGGGAAAGCGCTACAAATGAACTTACTTGAATCCGTAGTGCCAGGAAAGGATGTCTGGAATTCAATGCAATGATGTCAGGAGAAGAATTCCGGCACATGGACCACGAACTTCATATTATAATCCTTTATTTCATCGTCTCCTTGACATAAGACACATGTTGTAGAGGGAACGCAGTCCCACACAGCTGGACACGTTTCAGAATGAAAGTCATTAGTCTACAGCATAGTACAAGAGAGACTTTTCCCACAATATATATAAGTTGAAAAACCCCGGCCAGGAGACAAATGGCCACGTCACACGCTTCAATCTCAATCACGATATCGGCTGAAAAGTCACGTGATGGAGATCGCTCGATCAATGTATTGATATTGTTTGTGCAGTCTCACAAGCATAGATCTTTTTAACGATGTTAAATCTGGCAACGCGCCACCGATCGTTCGCACAACTCAGCGATCGACACCATGTAGTGTCCGGAATAGGCGAAATTGAGAATGAGATGGTTTGAGATGCAGCAGGTTGAAGGCAGGTTACTTGAACGATGAACGACGGATTTGAGGTCCTGCTCACAGATCTTCCACCAAACAATGAAGCAATTTTTCACTGAAAGATCGCTCGTTTACACGCAACGACACACAAACGATATCGCTCAAACGATCAAGATTCCGGATCGTTTAAGCGATATCATTCACAAGATTGAAGCGTGTGATTGGCCATTAGAAGTAGAAACACAATTAATTAATTTAACTGTTTAGTATACGGGCTGAAGAAGTAAAACTCATTGACAGGAAAACAAGGAAACAAACCCAAACCACACAGGAAATATTTATGACAAACAAACATTCTAATGTCACTTCTATAGTACCATACTGGTCAGACATAAAACACAAATAACCATTAGTATTATATATTCATTAATCTAACAAAATAGTGAACTAGAGTGCCACAATAACTTACAGTATGTTAGTAAAAATCATAAAGGTCAGTTTTGAAATTTAAACCTTCAGGAATTCTAGCATTGAGGGCATTAATCCAATAAATTTTACGGCGTCTGACTGATCGCTCCCAGTCCCCACCCCTTTTGGCTTTTGCCGGAATTCTTCTTCTGTCATCACAGTGTTGGCCTAATGCATATTGATCTGTATGTATTGCAACAACTATTGTTTGTTTAATATGATGTGATTTTATGTCTGCATGCATATTGTTCAGATGTCAACAAAGTTAAAAAAAAAAAAAAAAAAAAAAAAAAAAGGTCCTCATTTAGAGACAGGATGTCCCTCCCCCTGCTCCCTGCATGCACATTCTAGTGTGGAGCTGAAGGTCACGGCAGATCTCTCTCTCCCTCTCCAGAAACCAGATTGATCCTATTCTCATGTTATAAGCTGGATGTTGTTAATTCTGAATAAATGAACATTCTCTGTTGCTCACTGTGGACATCACGCTGATTAACGCGCTGCTAACAGTTTATGGGCCCAGGAGTCACAGAAGTGCAAGACCTGCAGAGCACAGAGATAGAAAGACAACAGCAGACTGAGAAGAAGTAAAGATGGCCACTACCAGCAGCTCAGCAAAGTTTACAGTGCCAAGCCTGAATAACCAGAACTACCAATCCTGGAAATTCAAGGTGAAGATGCTGCTGATAAGAGAAGGTACGTTGAAATACACTCAGGAGCCCAAGCCTGACCCAGTACCACAGGACTGGCTAGAGATGGATCAGAAAGCACAGAGCACCATATCACTCAGCATAGAGGATGATCAGATCGTGCATGTGTGTAAGTGTGAATCTGCAAAGGAAATGTGGGAGCAGCTGCAGAAAGTACATGAGTGGATAAATCTAAGTAACAAATTCTATCTAATGAGAAAGCTATATCAGTCTAAGCTACACAGTGACCAGGACATTCAGGACTACATTAGAAGCACTCTAGAGACTGTAGAGCGCCTGCAGGGCATTGGGGAAGATATGAAGGACTTCCATGTAGCAGCACTACTACTTAGTGGTCTCCCATAAAGCTATGACACGCTTGTAACTGCACTAGATGCACGCCCAGATGATGAGCTTACATTGGAGTACGTCAGAGGAAAGCTTGTAGATGAATATAAGAGAAAGGCAGAAAGTGTGAGCAGCAAAATATGCAACAAGGAAACTGCTTTACAAACACAGGACGTGCCCACCAGCAGAAACCATCCTAAAGAAACATGTAAATGTTTTGTATGCAAGAAGCCAGGTCATTTAAAAGCTGAATGCAGAGTCTGGAAAGCTAAAATGAATCAGCTGAAGAAGCAAAACAGTAAACAAAGAGTTAAGAGTGCTGTATTTGAAAATAATGATCCTGTAAATACTGAGGCTGCATTCACATTAGTCAATGCATTTAAATCAAAGCATGCGTGGTGTATAGATTCTGGTGCAACCAGTCACATGACCAATGACAGAGACTTCTTTACTAAGCTTAAGCAAAGCAAGTCAGAGAAAGTGATAATGGCGAATGGTCAGTGTATGAACTCAGAAGGCATAGGAGATGGTTATATTGATTGTAACATCTCTGCAACACAAAACAGAAGGATTCATGTGAAGGATGTGCTATATGTGCCTAGTCTTGAAAGTAATCTATTATCCGTGAAAAAGCTTACAAAACAAGGGAATGAAGTTACGTTTAAGCACGATAGCTGCATCATCTCAAAAGAGGGTCACACACTAGCAAAAGGAAAAATCAAAGATGAACTGTATCAGTTGAAATGTAAAGAGTGTGTATGCACAGCTAAGCAAGAAATGCACAAGAACTGTATTCATGTATGGCATGAAAAGGGTGGGACTAACAGCGCATCATACCAATAGCCCCGCCCCTTTCATGAAGCGGCCTCCCTCTCAACATTGGAGCCAGGCCAGAGGGGGCGGGCATAATTAATTAGCAGGCGGAGGCATCAGCACACAGCCCCGCCTATGGCTCGAAAATGAAACTGCCTGGACAGCACGTAACTATAAGCTCCATTCTGTACTTTAACACTTAGTTTGTGACACAAAAAGGGAGACCTAGAAAACAGGGGTGCAGGGACCCCTCTATGAATATACGGGGGAAAAGGGGGTGAGTTTGGGGGTCATGCACGGAGCTATGAGGAGCCCGTCGCATGTGGACATTGTAGGAGAAGCCCACCTGAGTGGGCGTACGGTCTCTAGTGGGACTAAGCCCCCCCTAGAGACATCAAGCAAGCATTTATTTAATAAATGTATCTATTTACAATACAGAGAACAGTTTGCTCATCCCTGCTGTTGCAGGGATGAGCAAATTTTACAGTAGCCGCATTGCTCAGGATTACACATCCGGAGAAATCCGGTTACTGGAGTGCGGTATTCTGCACACATTTTTCCAAAAAAATGTGTGTAAAGGAAATTGCGTTCACCGCATCAGGATCTGGATGCGGTGAACGCAATTCTATTTTTAAGTGTGACCCTAGCCTTAGAGCTTCTCTTGAAGAGAAATGGTGCAGAAGGAGAGTTTATTATTATCAACATCAGCATTAACACAGCACATAGGAGGGAGGTACAAGGGGTTGCTGCTATAGGATTCAACCAATCACAGCACGGTCCAAAATTCAGACATAGATGATAGTTTTGTCTATATATGGTTGTCTTCCTTTTTCTTACATTCCAAAGCTTTTCCAAGAGATGTTCCTTTGTGGTTTCAGCTGGTTGACTCAAAATGTGAAGTTAAACACAAGTGTATGTATACGTATATATCAAGGTTTTCATAATATATACATGAAAGTGCAGACATAGATAACTAATATAGCATAAATATAAATATATATATTACGTTTTCATAAAAGTTTGCAGAATATAGGTATAGATATTTGGTACAATATTTATTAGGCTTTCATAATATTTTTTAGTAGATTTTAGAATCTTATCCTTAACAGGTGCAGCAGTTGTGACACAATTTTTTAGATATAGCAGAGCTCAGAAAGCTGCCCCCATCCACACCAGACTCACTATGTACAATGACTATAGACAGTGAGCTGCCTATCACAGGAGGGGGCATGCTGGATTAGGGCTGCAGTCCAAGCAATGATAAACTCCTGGGACTAAAACATTCATGACAGGTAAATAGTACCTTAATAGGAGACACATCTCTGAATTCTTTGTTTTAACCCGTACAGCATGCTGTACTCAGATTATATAGAAAAAAACCTGCTGACAGATTCCCTACTACTTTCCTGGGATTACATTTGATTCAGATCTTTCCTTATATCCAATCATTAATGTCACTTTTACTTAAAAAATATCAACAAAATCCAACTTTTTCTTACTATAGAATCAGCAAATGTCTTTATCTTATTAATTCCTGTCTTGATAATTATAAATTGTGCTAATGAAACCCTGGAAACAATAATGTCTACAGATGGGTCTGTACGTTGGCCGATATGATTTACAGTGTGTTTTTTGCCCCATGGAGTATTGCCTTGAAAATACGTGTTCATAAATGGGTCTGTTCAATGACAACCTTCATTAGCCCCCTCAAATGCGTTTGGGCATCTTGTTGAGTCTACCCCGGTCTACGGTGAGTCTATAGTGCTGTGTACAGATGGCTCTTAGCTTTGGCTGGTATGAGTTATTTTGCGTAATTTTCCTATACATAACCATATAGACATAGCCATATATCTAATATATAATTGTCTAATGGCCACTTCTGTCTGAGGCCGAAATTGCGCGCCGCAGACAGGAGTGGCCAGTATACAAAAGAGCCACGCGACGTCCGTCGCTGATTGGTCCCGCCTGGCCAACAGCCACCAATCAGCGATGTGGCAGTGGCACGGGTAGATGGTAAGCTCGGCACCCCGCACCTGAGCCGACCCCCCACCGATCCCCGTCGCACCCCGCACCTCGCACCTAAGCCGCCGTCGCCTGCTTCTTCACTCTTTGCTACTTCACTGTGATTTACAAGAGGCTGCAGGATCTTGGGTGATGTCACAGTCATGTGATTAGTGAAATGACCGTCACATCCCCACAGCTCCGGTATTTACTATGCAGCTAATTCACTGCAGCCAGGCAAAGTGCAGAGGGGGGAGGAGAAAGAGAACATTATATAGAGGCCCATTTCCAACAACCACCACTCCAGTATTTTAATGGTACATTGTGTTTGCCAAATGTGTAAGAAGGCTAATGGATGTGTAGAAAACCCTAGAAAACCCTTGCACAAGTATGTTAGCACAGCTGAAAACAGTTTGGCTGATTAGAGAAGCTATAAAATTGACTTTCCTTTGAGCTACAGTAGTTGAGAATCTGGAGCATTACATTTGTTTGTTCTATGAAACTCTCAAAATGGCCAGGAAAAGAAAACTTATGTGAAACTCGACAGTCTATTCTTGTTCTTAGAAATGAAGGCTGTTCCATGTGAGAGGATGCCAAGAAAGTGAAGATTTCCTACAACGGTGTGTACTACTCCCTTCAGAGGAGAGCTCAAACAGGCTCTAACCAGAATAGAAAGAGAAGTGGTAGGCCCCGCTGCACAACTGAGCAACAAGACAAGTACATTAGAGTCTCTAGATTGAGAAATCACAGCTCCTCAACTGGCAGCTTCATTAAATAGTACCCATCAAAGGTCTGCAATACTGTGATTGCTGCAAAGGGAGCATTATTTGACAAAAGCAAAGTTTTAAGGAGAAAATTATTATTTCAAATAAAAATCATTATTTCTAACCTTGTCAATGTCTGGACTATATTTTCTATTCATTTTGCAACTCATTTGATAAGTAAAAGTATGAGTTTTCATGGAAAACCCAAAATTGTCTGGGTGACCCCAAACTTTTGAACAGTAGTGTACATAAACACTATAAGGAGAAATGCCACCAATATTAACATTTTCTAATTAATGTAACATTTACATAGACATATCTATAACCATATAGACTAGTAGTGAGCGTATATGCCAACATTTGAATTTGGTATTTTCCTCAAATTAGACAAAGAAATCAATTTGCCTTTAAGTTATTTGATGTGAATTGAATGTTCCTTGTTATTCTGCTTTCTTTCCAGACCTGAGAGTATAATAATCATGCGGTGAAATAACCTTATCGTTTACCTCACCGCTCACCCGGTTTGGAAAAAACCTGCGTCCAGTCCTCTACACTTCCTCCGTGACTTTTCAGTCATCCTCACCTGGCGCAGTAGGTTCTGGCAGTCATTATAACACATATAGCCCGAGACCTCGTCACCATCTTAGTCGTCATACGATGTGACTCTCAAGATATAGCACCAGCATAAGAGTCAATGTAAGTATTCTGCACCCCCTAAATCTGTGGACTGTCTACACTCCCGGAGTGCTTTCTACCAGTCTAGTATTGCACTCCTTATCCCCATGCACAACTATTATAATTTGAGGAGAATAATGATGGAATTCGAATTTGCATTTTCCGCTTTCTGCTGAAATCAGAATTAAATAGTTTAAGCACCACTAAAGCAGAATGGGAGGGGTTACCGTTGTAGTGGTGCTTTAAATGTGAGCCCCCTGCACCTCGCCCCCTGCATGACCTTTCAGCATTTTTATACTTTACCGAGGTCACTCCGGTCCCGTGAGCACATCTTGTGTTTTTGACTGGTCAGTAGTCAGACATTACGTCACAAGTGCTCAATGCTTCTCAATGACAGCCATAATAAGGCCAGAATGAGGCCTCCATAGAGAGGTATTGAGTTGTGACCTCCAGTGCTCCATGAAACACTGGAGCTTCCGACAGATCACAAAACACAGGAAACCTTTTTTTCAGTACATTTTTTTGTTTTTATATAACAATTTTATTAACCTAAACCTGTACCAAATCCTTACCCTAAGCCTATCCCATGCCTCAATCCTAGTTAGGGTTAAAACAAAGAAGTACACTGTGTGCAGAATTATTAGGCAAGTTGTATTTTAGAGGATTATTTTTATTATTGATCAACAACTATGTACTCAATCAACCCAAAAGACTCAAATATCAAAGCTTAATATTTTTGGAAGTTGGAGTGTTTTTTTTTTTAGATGTGGCTATCTTAGGATGATATCTGTTTGTGCAGGTAACTATTACTGTGCAGAATTATTAGGCAACTTAATAAAAACCAAATCTATTCCCATCTCACTTGTTTATATAACTGCACAAAATATAGAAATAAACATTTCTGACATGCAAAAACAAAACACAAAAAATGAGTGACCAATATAGCCACCTTTCTTTATGATGACACTCAGCAGCCTCCATCCATAGATTCTGTCAGTTGTTTGATCTGTTTACGATCAACATTGCGTGCAGCAGCCACCACAGCCTCCCAGACAATGTTCCCAGAGGTGTACTGTTTTCCCTCGCTGTAGATCTCACATTTTAGGAGGGAGCACAAGTTCACTATGGGGTTCAAATCAGGTGAACAAGACTTTATCACATGGTGATTACCATTACTAGACAACATTGTCATGTGCAAGGCAGACTGACACACCCCCTGCTGTGATTGACACTTCACAGTCAATGCACAACCTGTATACAGAGCCTGGTGTGGGCGGGGGCAGCTCTCCCAGTTCTGCTGTCTTGCAAAGACTAAATGCTTTGATTGTGTGAGAACAACTGCAGCCCATAATCTATGTGACACATTGTTGAATTCAGGGTTTCTTTTCCTACAGTATTTTGCTGTCAGATGATGTAGAAAAAAATCTAACATATTCCTTTTAACTAATCAAAATATAGCCTGTTTACTTGAGTTCTTTATTCCGCATCAGTTTGTATGGTGGATTAATTTTTTCTCTGGTCTGTAAGGCAATATAGCTGGAATAAGGAGGTCCCATGAAAATATATAGAGTTGCAAAGCTTTACATTTTCTTGATGCAAATAGAAAAAATTAATTCTAAATCTAAATCTTTTGAAATAATAACTGAAAGTATGGAAAGATTCATAGTATGTCCATAAGGGACTGGAATACTGAGGATTTTCAGGGCCTTACTCTAATGGGTAGAAAAGAATTCATTTTTAGATGTAATTCCTATGGTGCCTCTGAAGTCGCCACTTACAGCTCGTTCTGTTTTTTCTTCCTATTCTTTTCCTTTGAACGATTTGATTGAATTTGATGTTGTTGTTTTATTCTGTATCTGTCAGTTCCTTAATGACTTTGTACATTGCTGCATTGATTGTGTGTTGTTTTAAGGAGCACAGAGGTAACAGTAATGGTAATCATTATTATGGCCGGTAACATCCTATATCCATTATAATTACATTCTCTGTTTCCATCCATGTTCTCCGGTCTCGGAGGTACACCATGAGTCACTGGGATATAGTCTGATCCCATACAATGCATAATAAAATGTCATTATGACAAAGGTGTAGAAGTGTCATTAAAGAGCTAAACAGCAGCTGAAATCTTCATCTTAAACAGTACATGAACTTATACAATATAGTATTGACTTCTAAATAGTGTTCAGACGTTTGTTAGGTGAGCCATGGCTCATCTATGCTTGGAAAATACCAAGGAGGAACGTAGATTTATGTGCTATCTGTTTTATGATACAATTATATGTCAGTTATCTCAGCTTCCGTTCCATTCATTGTCAATGGCACTGTGTCACACTGGAAAATATGACTCCCAGCTCGTGGCGCAACACAAAGGGGGTATAACGGGATGATGCAGGGGAGGAAGGCCCTGATGGTAGGAAGCGGGATGGGTAACCTCCTGAAAATTGCCTATGTATTACCCTAACATTGCCTCATGTCCCTATGCGGGTCCTTCCCTCTGCCGCTATCACATGACAAGTCCCTGGTGGTCACCCGTACTAACTCTGGCCAGTGAGGACCGCTTCACACTGCGGCATGATCCGGTCCGGTTCTGTCTGGGAGGACCCAGACAGCTGCGGACCAGATCAGCACACAGGACTGGGGGGCTATTATGCCCTCCAATCCGGTGTGCAGCGCACGCAGTTCCTGCTGCTGATAAGTCAGGACCGCGGGCGAAGCCCGCCACCCCTTTTGGCTTTTGCCTGAATTCTTCTTCTGATATCACAGAAAGGATTTACCAAACTTCTTATCTGCAACCAAGCTTCACAGGCAGCAGATATTATGGCTCCAGGGCAGCAGGCCTCCAACAGCAGATACACCAGAGCGACAGGAGACCTCCGCACACCACGATGGTCAGCATAGAATGGATCTATTACCAGCAACAGGGGTTGGAACATGTGACTACTTAAAAGAAAGTGGATGTAGTCACCATCCTGGCTGCAAGTTGAGATGAACTGGCCTGAAGCTACCAGCAAGAAAAAACTGGCATTAACCCTTGCAGGTACAAAAGAAATGAATCACATCTAAAACAAAAAGACCCACAGCTGTCACAAGTCTACAACTGACTAGTGACGCAAAATACAATGCTTGGCTTTCTCCTGCAGTATCATAGTGAATGAAGAGTGGATTAAAACGTCAACACTTCTGTTCCATTCAAGATTTGGCTTCAGAGCCTTGTTCTCGAAGCCTTAGAGGTCGAACCCCCAGCGATGAGCAAATTATCCTCTCTGTTATCAATAAGGGATATGTTGGATTTTTGTGAGTAACTCTTTATCGTCTCATCTGGACAACATCTTCTCTTGAAAATTGACAAATGATGATCCATTGACTGACATGGATCCAAAAGTCCAAACACCTTATATTCAACTGTGATCATTGTGTGCAGCTGCTGGCAAATGTTGAGCCCCAGGCTCTGGGGTACTCGGGCATCAGGCTCAGAGTGGTTCACGGGCATGTTACGGGTGGCGGTGCCTGAGCCCGTGGCCTGGATGACACTTCAATAGAGGGGTTATGTACAGGGGATAAGAGTTATTGTCACGTGACGCCACCTGTAGTACCTGGTGATGGGTCACCAGTGCCGCCACAGTACTCCGGAGGGCTATGGTATCGCGGAATGGATGGCAAAGCTCCCTACAGGTGGAGCTGGGCCTCCGGGGCAGCGTTGCTGTAAGCAAAGAGGTCGATGGTAAATTGCTCAAAGGCACAGAGGCAAAGTCACTCTCCCAGGTACTTTACTGTAAACAGTCATCAGCATACCAGTCCACAGTTCAGCAAAAGTAGTTAAAGAAACAGGTAGCTCTACGGGTAGCTGCAAGTGGATGCCAGGTGGTATGATGGTACCCATGGTATGCCTTAGTTGACGAACCCGTGTCCTTTCTTCCCCACCTAGGATGAGTCTATACCCAATTACTCCTTGAAGGTAGCCTTGGGGCTCCCCTACCTGTAAGGAGCTAAGAGAGAGGAGTATGGAAAGTAAGCATCTAACTGCTGTATAGGAGAGAAATAATTGGGATGTTAGGAGTTAACTCTTCTATTGGAATGTAACTACCATGCACACTCAGCCAGGGACTGGTCATCGAGCTTCATGGAAACAAGCTGTACATTATGAAAGATAAGAGATCTCACAGCAGTAGAATGACAGCATATAGATACTGGGCAAACTGGCTTATATTCAAGCTTTGTAACTAAAGCAATTAATATTATTACTTTATTAATATGCGAATATCCCTTGAATTAAGGTTGTGGCTTGCAGAAACCACGCTGGGTCTTCCAATCCGATAAGGGTTTGTGCAATGACGTAACTTGAAGCTCATGCACGCTGATGCAAAAGCTCCAATAGAGCTCCCATTTACTGCAAATCTTTAATAGCATTAGTCTTTTTCTATATCTCAAAGGAACTTTCGGAGGCCCCTTAGGCTCCAGGGCCCGGGTGCAATTGCGACCCCTGCACCCTTTGCAGTTACGCTTCTGGGTTTGTGTTTCAATGGTTTGTAAATCTAGGCTGAATGAGTAACTTTCTCCCTGGTGTTGCCTTCTATGGCCGGCTTCACACCATGGTTTAATCCAATCCGGGGCAGTCCAGTGGCGCCGGATCGCATTGGAGCGGCACCCGGCCGGAAGCTGGCTGCTGAAGCTCAGTGCCGCTGAACATCAGCACCACGGAGCAGTCCCCTGCTGACAGTTCAGGAGCTGCGGCTCGCGGGTCCTGACTTATCAGCAGCTGCGGCTGCAAATTAGGCATCCGGCTGCACACCGGACCAGAGGGCATATTTGGCACTCTGGTTCTGTGTCCAGATCCGGTCCGGGGCTTTCAGCTTCACCCCTGACAGCCCCGGATCGGATCCGGCCATGGTGTGAAGCCGGCCTAACACTTTCCTTCCCCGCTATGCCACTATCCGGTTTTACAAAACTGGTCCTTCTCTCATTATACTTAGGCTGGGGTTCCACATAAGCCCTCAGTCCGTTTTTGGCTTCAGTTTTCTCATTTTTTTTTTCTAAGTCCAAAAACTGACAGAAAAACGGATTGGATGTAATAAACACCCTGTCCGTTTTTCTATGGAGCTCCAAACATTGCCCTGTCCGTTTTTGAGTCAAAAACGTTGCATGCAACGTTTTTGGCATCAGTTAAAAAACGCATGCGTTTGTATGCGTTTTTTTAACATGGGGCCCTATGGGAAACGCATGCGCGAACGCATGGCATATGCGCACTTGCGTTTGCGCATGCGTTCGCGCATGCGTTTTTTTTAATGAAAAGTCCAAAAACGTTCAGGAGTGCAGGAGGCTCAAAAAGCACCCAGAAAAAAACGGATTGGTGATAAAAATCACTTCCAAAAACGGATTTCTATGTGTGACCACAGCCTTACTGAGGTCAAGACTTCAAACTAATGCAGGTCTCAGAGGCTCCTCAATCCTGCAAGGTGCAGCACAAAAAACTGCAATATCAATCTTTTCTATAAAGATACCAAAGCAAGTACACTGCAGCAATAAAGCACAAGCCTGCTTCATCATTATTATTTTATTACATCAGTGTTTTCCAACTTTTTATCTGTACAAACCAACTGAAAAGCATTTTAATTTCATGCCAGCTATCCATCATCCCTCCAGAAGCAAACACAAGACCTCGGGTATATGGGAGTAGTGCGCCGATCCCACATTCACAGCGAGATAACTGAGTTAAATAGTTTTTTACACTGAGCATGTCATCTCATTTTATCTAATCTCCAAGTTTGCACATTAAAATTCAGCTTTTTATATTACAATTAGATTGCTTTTCAGCCTGTTTTTCTTCTAGGAGAAAGCGGATGTTCGGTGATCAATTACATCCCAGACTGTCAGGTGTTGGAGATGATACTTATTATACATAAAAGCTGTTTGTATCTCACAAATAACACTTTGTGTGTGATACTTTTTTATGTCAATTAAAAAAGCTGACATATGATCCATCGATAAAAAGACAATTTACATTCCTGTCTGAAAAAGCGGCTCCGAAAGCCAAACATGACTCTAATTATGGAAATGAGGACTTGTTCTGTGTCTTCTCCAAAAGGGATTAAAATTACCAAACACACAAGTAAATATCACTTCTACTGAACAACCAATACATAAAGCTTTACATCTCAAATTGAGCTCACATTCCCAACTAACCCTAAAGGCCCAGTCACACATAACGACGCACCAGCGATCCCAATAACGATAACGATGTGCGTCATTTTTCACATCGCTGGTAAGATGTCATACAGGTATCTCACCAGCGATGTAAAACGGCGCACCAGCGATCCAGAATTATACCGAGGTCGTTGGGAATTGCCACTCCATAGCGTAGCATTGAGATCGTTGGTCATTGTCCCTGTCAAACACAACGATGTAGCGTTCCCAGCGGGAGCGCAACGACGTAGAAATGATCCAGAGCAGTGTGTAATGATCAACGATCTCACAGCAGGGGCCAGATTGTTGGTACGTGTCACACAGAACGACATCGCTAACGGGATCGCTGTTGCGTCACAAAATCTGTGACGCTACAGCGATCTCGTTAGCGATCTCTTTATGTGTGACAGGGCCTTAACTCTGATCCATCAAGACTGACGATCTTCTCACCGGTCTTGATAAGTGGGTGTGTTGGAGGCATGCACCTTCATGTACTACACCATAAATCTTACTCCAATCAGAGACTGGAGTGATATTTCTGATGTAGGGAACGCTTCCACTCATCATGAACTAGATAAGCTGTCTTTATTACTTAATGTGGGTATCCCGAGCAACCTGATAGCGTATGGAATAACTAGGCAGAGTCAGGTTCAAAAAGACAAACAAAAGCAGAGCAAAAATAAAAGTCCTCTGGAAAAGATATGATACTAGGTGAGGCTGACAGCGGGTACGTGTCCAGGAAATATACAGTTCACCCAGTGTGTGGCCAAATAATGGTAAATTCTTTGCAACACAGTTCACACAGTGTGTGGCCAAATAATGGAGAAGTCTTTGTAAGGGGGCCGTCACACGGAACGATATCTTGCCCGATATCGTTTAAGCGATCTCCTTTTTGATCGCTTAAGCGATATCGGGCAAGAAATCGTTGCATGTAATCAAGCGATTTACGATGGTAAATCGCTTGATCGTGACATCGCTGATCTGAGGTTCGGTTCTCAGATCTAGCGATGAACGATGCAACGATCTGCATCATCGTGGTGTATGACACCACGATGATCCATCTCCCAGCGCAGAGCCTATGCTGGGAGATGGTAACTATGGTACACGTCGGGTAACTAAGCGACGCGCGGCGCCTAGTTACCCGATGTGTACCATAGTAACGAGCGAGATCGCGGCTCCACATCGCTGGTGAGTCTGTCTGTGTGACATCTCACCAGCGATGTGAGCGATATTGTAAGCGATCGCGCGTGCACGTGATCGCTTACAATATCGCTAAAGATATCTCACCGTGTGACGGCCCCCTAACACAGATCACAGAGCCCCGGACTTAGAGTAGTGCAATGCGGCTATGAACAATAGTCCCGAACTATCCTGAAATACACACCGCAGAAAAGTGCAAGAAAGAAATTGCAACAAACAAGGCTTACACGGGCAGCATTGTTTGTATAGAGCTGGCAACACGGAAGATTCCTTACAAGGTACACACTAGTTGCTGGAGAATAACTAGGATTAAGCAGAGCAGGAGATTGCAAGGCAGGAATGCAGAGCTGACCCAGGGTATCAGGAGGTTAAGCAAGATGCAGATGATGTACAGCTGATCCAGAGCAGAAACACAATACTCAAGAAAGGCCTGGATGTGGGACTGGAGATTAAAAGCAGGAAGGGCAGGAAGCACAAAGACATGGTGAGACAGCAAACTTTATCTTGACTAAGGGCGAGGAGACACCGAAGGTAGCCTGAAAAATCTGGAAATCCTGACACTGTGGCATCACACCCCAGTTCAAACCTGTCATGCCTCAGGTCCACTCATTTTGGCAGAGCTGGGAGAAACTGGTGTGAAAATGCCAAAAGTCGCAAAAAACTTCAAGCTGTGACTTATCAATGCTTTAAACGACTTTTTGGGTGGTAAGTGTTTTGATGATAATGTGACTAAGAGCTTATCCAATACAGCAGCAGATGGAGCTTATAGAGTCTAACAGATCTGTACAATCAGTAGAGACATTGGTTATAGTGCTTGAGCATGGGTGAGATTAGTAAAACATACCAGCACATTCTGATACCGGTGGCACTCTGATGCTCATTGACCACTCTGGTGAACCAACCTTGGAGTGCCATTGGGTGTCTACTGAGGCTTCCATAGCCAACATGTTTGTACTCCCATGAAGCTCAGCCACAGGCTGGCCTTCATATGGGTTTGTAATTTATTCTATATACTACAATTCTATTGTATTTTAGTATATGTAGAGTATTAGCAATTTAACAATTACAGGTTGAAATACCCTATCAAATAAAGGAAAAATTAGGAACTAAAAAACTTTTTAAAAATATATAAAAGTTTGAATCATCCCCTTATCCCTATGCTAAAAGAATATAATATATTTGGTTTTACCACGCTGTGAAAGTCCAATCTCTAAAGATATACAAATATTAACCCATATGATCAATGCCGTAAAGAGAAAAATAAACAGAATTCTGTTTTTTTGATGCCGCATCCCCCAAAAAGTGCAATAACAAGTGGTCAAAATGTTGTATGTATTCTGATACAAATACAGCTTGCAAAAAACAGGCTCTTCATACAGATTCATCAATGAAAAATACAGTAAGTCATTTCAAAAGATAATAAACATTTTTTAATTACCAAGCTCAGAATTTTTTTAGCCTTTAAAGGAAAACTGTCAGGTCAAAAATCCACATGTAACAGATATCATTTTCTAATTCCTGCCTCTAAAATCTCGCAATTTACGTATGTTTTTAATTTATATTCCCCTCCTATCTTCTGTAAACATCAAATAAAGAGATTCATTCCATCTGTCACTCAAAGTGAATGATCCACTTAGTTCTCCTCTGTCAC